>CM076573.1:167044761-167644761 GCA_034641835.2 Pinus albicaulis
CCTGAAGGATTGTGCCATTGCAGCACGTGTCAGTATTGATACCCGACTTCCAGATGTTTTCCTTCCATCGGGAGTGGAACTCTTGGAAGCGATGACTTCTTGCACATTAAGTGATGAGGTTGGTGCAAGCATGGTTCTTTTCCCCGTGTCAAGCTCCTTAAAAAATGAAACAAGGTCATCGTGGGCAAGTAGTTCCTTATCTTGTGTCAAGCCCCAAAAAATGAAACAAGGTTGTCAGAGCATGGTTCTTTTCCCGTGTCAAGCCTCTTAAAAATGAAACAAGGTCGTTCTGTGGGCAGAAATTCTTTATCTTGTGTCAAGCTCCCCAATGAAACAAGGTTGTCGGAGAGCATGGTTATTTTCCCGTGTCAAGTTCTTAAAAATGAAACAAGGTCGTTCTGGGTAGAGTTCCTTGTCTTGTGTCAAGCTCCTTAAAAAATGAAACAAGGTCGTCGGAGCAGAGTTCCTTGTCTTGTGTCAAGCTCCTTAAAAAATGAAACAAGGTTGTCGAAGCAGAGTTCCTTGTCTTGTGTCAAGCTCCTTAAAAAATGAAACAAGGTTGTCGGAGCAGAGTTCCTTGTCTTGTGTCAAGCTCCTTAAAAAATGAAACAAGTCGTCTATACGCTAGTTTATCTTGCTCAGCATCCTTAAAAATGAATCAAGTCCGTCGGAGCATAGTTCCTCCACTTGTGTCAAGCTCCTAAAACAATGAAACAAGCTGCTACGAGGATAGTTCTTTTAAGTGTGTCAACCTCGTTAAAATAATGAAACACGAGCCTCCTCAATTCGAGTTTCGATATATTTAGTTCAAATCTCTTTTGTTTTCAACCTTCACTCCATTTCCTATGGACTGAAGCTTGGGGGGCATGCACCTCGAATTGAGACACCATGCTGGGGGGCATGCCCGTCTTCTTCAAGCATAGTTTGTGTTTTAAGCTTGCATAAAAATAAAACTCATTTCTAAGCATAGTTTCATGTGTGTTTTCATGTGTGCTTTTAAGCTTGCATAAAAATGAAATGTGTGATTAGATACATTACGTGAAATTTTTCATTAGGTAGCCTATTATGCAACTGATACATTAGATTACATTGTATTAGGCATTTGCATGACATATAAAAAACAACATCACATGTAAAAAGAAAGATCCATACAGAAATAGATATGTATATATATAGATATTGAATGTTTTCATAGTGTGCACCACATATAAATCAAAAATATACATGTTCATCTTAATACGTCCAGAGACGACATGTCTCTCAAAAAATATGCATGATAAAAGCCCTAGGAGTCTAATCCGCATGGTGCTCATGATAACAAGTGACCGCACGCACTAAACGTCTCAGAAGTCGGTGGAGGCGACTAGGCACTCCCACCGTATGTCTCTGGTACGCCATCGATACGTCTGCCAGTCGGGCGTAGTCTGGGATCCCTCAGGCAATACCCTTGAGATTCTGGATCAACTCCCCCCCCTCTACACCCTCTGCCTAAGGATCAGGTGTGGGAAGATTCCTCCGTGCAATAGGAGACATACCGGCTGGTCTCTCTGGGCCCACGTCTGCATACATATAAAATGTGTCAGGACGGACATGTATTACCAAAAAAATCATAAAACATAAAAATCAAAAAGAGAAGAGATCATACCCAACTCCTCGTCCCAATCATCTCCCTTCGGCAGTGGGAGATCTGGGTCTCCAGTGAAATCGGTTCCTGCATATGGCCAGTCTTCCACTACAATCAACTGACGTCGCAACCACCCAAAAAACTCCGGCCTCCAGGACATCTGTTGGCCTCCTTCAGCTCTAGGCATCAGTGTCGCCCAGCAAGCCATTCTTGGCTCTCGTGGAATCGGCTCAGCTACTATGGCCCCTTGGCCCTGGAAGATTGGTAATCGTTCTAGAATGAACGATGCCAGGATAGAACCGTAGCCAAACTATTTCAGTTTGGCCTGCTTACACTTCGTGAGCTGTCTCTTGATATTTATTGTCACTGTTGTGGCCCAGTCGAATAATAGCGGACTCATGCACTCTGAGGCCAGTAAGAGTTGGGCCTTTGTTGCCTCGTGCGGTGCCTGCGATCCCGCAGCCCGCGTGATGGTATGAAGCACTACCTTGAGTGTTAGATCAGGAATAGTATGGATGTCTACCTTTCCACTTCCTGATCCCAGTTGTGCCCCTCGGCACACTCGTGCCATCACTTGCTCCATCTTCTCACCAGACGGTCTGCTCCCTGTCAATATGGGCACCGAACCTCTGCGCGATAGTCTGGTTATGAAGTAAACGTCAGAAACCTCCAGTTCTAATACTTGGTCCCGCAACTTGAACACTTGTTCATGTTCGTCCCATATGCTGATCAGGTACTGTAGGAGCTCAGGCTGAGCTCCTAAGTAAGGTGCCAGGAAGAACTTCTTAAGCCCACAGTTCTTGAGGGCATTCATGCAAGTTTCATTCTCCATGGCCTGTTCATCCTCTTCCCCATGCTCCCTCTCTTTCCACTCGATGACCGTTTTGATCGGTTGCCTGCATTCACATGGTCAAAAAACTTCAATTAGACCTATGTTATCCTTAAAAATTCGTGCAATTCATTCATTGTGTGGAAATTTCAAACGAAAAATTAGATTGCGCCAGTTGGCGTGGGCCCTTTGGAAATAAAATGCCATTGGCGCGGGTCTGTGCCGGATACCCACGCCAATGGGCGGAGCCCTAAAAATTCAAAAATTCCTCACAGAAGTCTAATATGCAATATAAATTTATGAAAATGGATTGAAATGGAGTACAAAGAAGCGCCTTTTACCTGGAACAGACAGGAATCTGAATGGTAGCCCGGATCGGTCGCAATCGTCGTCAGAAGTTCGCACACAAAATGGACCACTGCTGCTCTTCAGTGAGGTAAATAGTGAAAAGTAATTTTATTTTTACCATTTGACATATTTATAACTTTTTGAACTCAAAATAGGTTTTGAAAGTTATTTTTCTGAATATTTTAATATATTTTGTCAAAAATGGGTTTTACACTTGCTTTTTGTGCAGCAACAGGTTTTTTACGCAACTTAAACAGTGAAACGAGTTGTATTTTATACTTTTTCGGACTCGGTAAATACACGAAAAAGTCACTTTGGAGTCATCTTTCAGCTCTTTTCTGACTCTCTAAACATGAAAAGATTTCTGAGGCCTTTGTCGTTTCGATCTCGTTAAATTGGACACGAATCGACATCTACCTAGTATACGTTTACCCCTTTTTCGGGTTGGGATGGATTGATTACGAAAAAGGAATACTCTAGCCTATCGCACCTAGGAGGTTTTCTCGGATATTATTTTCTACCTTTTCGGATCTGAGGAACTATTTACGAAAAGGGACCTGTGGAGTTTACTTTTCTGCTGTCTTTTCAAACTCTCTAAACATGAAAAGACGCCGAGTTCTCCCTTTGTCAGACTCGTTAAACCCTGATGACATCGGATCCAGTCGAAATGACATTCTCCGAGTTCCTCCTTCCTAGGACTCGTTAAATGCACTAGGATGGATTCGCCCGAAGGGCGGACTTATATTACAAGCATATGTTATCCCCTTCAAGCTTGTTATCAAAAATAATTGGGGTACTCGCCAGAAATGGTGGGGGAAAAATGGAACCAGCATCATTGTCGTGTCGGCAGTATGTCGCTCTTGAACATGGCACTTGTCTGCATTCGTGTCGGGTTGGGGACATCTCATCTCGTTCTTCACTTGCCTCCATGGGTTTGGATAATCCCTTTTGACCTCTCATCTGCTCATTGCCTCGTCACCATGACCTCTGATCCGTTGATGTCAAATACTGCCAAATCCACTGTCGTGTCGTTTATATGTTCAAGAGAAGTTGACCTCTGCAAGTATCAACCTCCCTCTGATTCTCATATGATCCTGATTCACAAAAACATCATGTTCCTCTGTCTCATGTCGATGATGTGGGAAACATTATGGCCCACCTTCGATTAAGGTCACTTCCTGTCGACTTCAGCTCATTATCCAGGAAGTTGATCTAGAGACTCCCTTATGGTACCTTGGAGCCTGCATGCCTCAATGGCAGGTTCGTCGCATTCGACGTGAGGTTTTCATCATTGGCCTCCGATCGAGTGATTCTATGGGTGTTCGACGCCATCTCATTGATTCACATGCCGTAGATTGTACCTATAGTACCTTGAGGGCCATTGTCATTATTGGTGGTTCCTCTCGTGTCTGTTAACAGCTTTCATCATTGGCTGGTAATCAGACGATGTTCCTGCATGTTCGACTTCAGCTCACATATTCGCATGCTTGAACTTGTACTTTGTTCGGGTCGAGATGGAGCGCAAGACCCTGGATTTTGTCTGTTGGAATCCAGGCTGTGATTTTGTGGACTATTATTACATGACTCACTGATTGGATGGCTGCGACCATACCTGAGTCTATTTATCGATCCTCTCTGGATGGCTGCGTCCATGCCTTGGATCTCGATTATTGTATACTCTGTTATGGATGGTTGCGCCCATACCACGCATATATATCATGTATCTGAGACATCAGTTGTACTTCGCTCCGCAGGTTTTCCGATGGCAGTGTTTTCAGTCGGCATGTTCTCATAAAGCATTTCACCCCTCTCTCTCTCTCGGGCCTCATGCTTTAGGGGGCATCTGTTACACAACAATTTGTCACCGTCCCTGCCATTCCCCATCCCACACATTGGAGGGCTCATTCTGTGACCTGTGAGCAGAGACAAGACTTGAAAATACTTTCATTGCATCCCTCTAAAGATGAGCTTTCATTGCCCTGAAGACATCTCCCTGCAAAAAACCCTAAAAATAGCTCTTTTTCCATTGGCGCGGTTCCACAGTTCAGCCCTCGCGCCAAGGGGGCAAATCCTCCAAAGAGGGCGCGCCAATTGGCGCTCTGTCATAGAGCCGCACCCACGCCAACCATATTAAGAGGTGTTTTTTAAAAATAAAAGGCAGAAGTTTCGTCCTAACAAATTCCTGGACTGATATCTATCTTGAGTTGGGAGGTTTGGCTACGGATTTCCATAGAGAGGAAGTGGTTTGCCACCTCTCATGGAAGTTTCCTTGATGATAGGGCCAATCCCATAATTATAGGGATCCCAACTCCCCTTCCTCCATCTATAAAAGCTTGCTCATCTCCTTTGCAAGCTAGTTCCCAAGAGCTTTCACATCCTTATGCTGCAAGAGCCTTCTTGATTCCCTTAAGGCCAAATCCAAGCAAGGAGACTATTGTCAAGTATCCAGAGAGAGAGGTTTGTCCCATCCTTGACAAGCTTTATCGAGACATGCTTTGTTGACGACCCGCCAAAGGAGAGTGTTGCGTCAAGCTATGGTTGTATTCTTCTTTTGACTCATTAATGATAAGCGACTATTGGTTATGGTTCCACTCTTGTTCTTGATTATGTTCATGAGTTATGTCCTCTTCGACTGACATATAGTTGTATATACTGGATTTTATGCTTTCGTTTGTGTTGTTTCTTGCATGTGCAGGTGTCCGACCACGGAGATCGTGAGGATTGTGATCTGCCAGGGCAAAGGAACGGGAGCACCACCTCTTCTACAAACGACAACGTTGGATTCCAGGTAAGCCTTCATCGCAAGTCAGTTTATTTGCAATTAGGAACCTGCACTGTAGCATGTTTGATTGTTGCTAGACCCGATCTGGGCTAGTAGGGATCGCCCGTCCAGCCGCAGGGGATTAACCTCTTTCACAAAATGGTTTCTCCAATAAGTAGAACCTGCAATCAAAGCCAAAAAAAAATAAGCAAAGCATATACAACATATAATAATCAAGAAAAGCTAACCCAACTTAGTGATCAAGGCGTCTAAGTATTGATGTTATTTCAATAAGCATAAGAATAACTCAATGAGAAAAAGAGATCCATATGTATTATCTTGAATAAAAAGAGTAATCTTACAACCTGATGCCTTGATGTCGTACATATTTCTCCCGGGGTCCTGAACAATCGTTCCTCCTTCAGTCTGATAAGCCTTCCTTTTTGAATACCAGCATGCAGTTATGGACATAAGGGTGTGATCATTCTCATGCCAACAACAACTCACTAGTGTATAAAGTATGCACTCTTGGGAATTCTCTTCAACAATTACATTTACAATCTTGCATCTACCATCTACCTTTGAGCCTGAAACTTGAGCTCAATTTATAGGGAAATGAAGGTATTTTCAGTTCCATGAAGAGGAGAATGGATTCCCTTCATGAAGGGATTTGAGCTCCATGAACCAAGGGATAAGCTCCATGAATGGAGGGATAAATATCGAACTAATCGTGACTCTAGAAGCTTCTAGTTGGGAGAATATTTGACCAACTAGGCTTCTAGAATTTACTTTTTATTTTATTTGACTTTTTACAGGGGTCCCCAGGAAATAGTAGCAAAATGTGAGGGGGCTGCCGCAGTTTATAAACCAAACATCCGCGGACCCATAGGAAAAGGCTAGAAAAAGTGCGGTGGTAGAATTTTAAGGGTTTTACGGAGCTTTTCTCCAATTCAAATTTCATGGTGACAAAATAACGTGTAACATGGTCACATGAGCTTCTATTGTTTTCTTAGTTTGGGTTTGGACTGGTTTCTTAATAGGAACCTCTTTGTTCTTTTTTCTTCTAAGGCTATACTGTTTATGAACTTCGTATATAGCAGATTAATAGCTTTTTTTGTATTCAAAGGACTCTCCAGATTCTAATTGTAATTGCTGTAACATGTACAACTCTTGTTCTTCCTGGGTAAGAAAAATGGCATCTTCATTGCTTATTTCCATCAAGTTTATCTGGGTGTCCTAGTCTTCTTCATGCTGTTGTGAAATTTCAGCATAATTTTCTTGGAAAGGTGGTATAATCTGTTGATCGGGTACAAATTCTCTTGATTTACCAATGTTAAGATTTTTTCCTAAAGTTGGGGTTTCTAATTTGGGGACCTTGTTGATTTTCCCACTGAGTTTTTTTTCCATGTTCTCTAATCTATCCATTATTATTTCTACATTTTTAGATAAACTATATATCTTATTATCTGAAGTGGATGGTTATTCCTTAATGGTCACTCTCCTTTCATTCCTCATCCTTTCTCTTTTAGCTAGTAAGTTATCTTCTACACTAACTGCATTACTCTGCATCTATTCTAAAGTTTCAGGGTTTCTTTCACTTAATTGATAGGACATATCAATGTCAAAACCATCTGGAAATTTAATTAGGGCTAAGTCTGGCGGAGATTTGATATTCGCTGGAATTTCATTGTATATGTTGTTAAACCTAATACAGTAATCCTGAACAAATTCCTTAGGAGCTCTTCTAATGTTCTAATATTCAGATAATATCTAGAGAGGGTTTTTCATTCTTTCCCATCTACTGATAAAAAATCGGTGGAAAGAAGCTAAATCAACAATATGACCAACAGGTAAAGCTGTAAATGATTTTTTAACATCTCCTGCTAGTGTTTATGCAAATAATCTCATTTGTACATCTACTTCATCAATTTCATGTAATTGAAAAAACTCTGTCATTTTATCTACATGTTGTTGAGTAGTATACTGACCAATACCATCAAACTAAAATTTTTTACTCTGGTAATCTTGTGGAATGGCATGTAAATGGGCTTGTAAGACCAAATGGGCAAATATGGTTGCCATGGATAAGATTTTAGCTTGAATGGGAGGTAAATTAGTGGTGCTTGAAGATGGACTTGAGCTTGAATATGGACCTGAAACTTTAGGTTGGAGAGGAAGTTTAGGTATGAATGGTTTTGTGGAATGAGCTATAGTGGATATTATAGATGAGGTGCTACTGAATGGATCTGTATTTACAGTTTCTAAAGATACTGTAGAGCGCTTAGGGGTAGCAACAATTAGGGCAGCTAATTCAACTGTATGTTGAAAAAAGGCTTTGTTTATGCCTTTTATCAAAGTTGAGGTTAAAGCATCAAGTTTGTCAAAAGTATCTAGAACCTATTGATCTAAATCAAGTTGTATAGTATCCTTCTTTGATTCAATAAATTGAATAAAATTGGGGTCTATTATAGTATCATGGACTGAATTTTTAGATTTGGGACGAAACAAATAATTTTCAAATGATAAATCAAATTGAATATCCTCAATGCTTGATAACTCCTTAGAAAGTGAATTTGCTTTGATTAACTGATTACTACTTCCTTGATTCTCTACTTTTTTAGGTTTTCTTAAAATTCTGTCAGGATCATCAACAATTGTAGCAGGCTGTGGATCGGGATGAGCCCTGGTATAATATGTTATTTTAGAAGCCAGAATTTTAACTTCCAATGATAAATTCAAACAACCCTTTCAAATATTAATGCAAAAAATGAGAATAATTGTTTCTTTTAAGATTTGTTTAAACTAGGGACTGGTTTGTCCCCAGTGGAGTCGCCAATATGTTATCACTCTGAAATTTCCAAAGGTTGTTCTTGTATTTAAAAGAAATATCAGAGGTAACTACTATCCACTTTTGGAGATTAGGATCTAGCCTTCCTAATAATCAGAGAGGGCTCTCTCTTAATGATTTAACTTTGTTTATTTTAAGTGATTTTAGGCTAGTTATGATTGCTTGGTTTGGTTTTGATTGATTTTGGTTGGTTGGTGGAGTTAATGATTTAGATGAATAGGTGCTTATAAACTTTCCATTGGGCTATGGAGTCAATGTGCTTTGAAACAAAACTAAATCAAATGATAAAAAAAAGTGTTACAGGGCAAGATAAGTGAGCAATATCAGATCTCAAGGCTGAATGGTGAAGTGGTTTTTCAATCGAGATCAAGGAGAAATTAAGAATTCCTTAAACCAGATAATGAAGAAGGATGAAGGGGTCAATTGAGATCAGAGGGAAATTCATTAGGGTAATTTTGAGGTCTAAAATGGGCCTCCTAAGGAAAATGTACAATCAAAATTCACTTTATGAGAACCAATCACATTTTAGGGGATGACATCATCCCTAATGGTCGAAGTGGCATTGCTTGAGTTAAAGGTACTTACTTGTCACATTCTTAATGGTGGATAAAAACTCATGGTTAACCATGGTAGTGCTTTAAATAATTTTAAAGTCATAAAGTAAAGTACTCATAATAAATGTCATTTCACACTTTTTGAATAAAATATTATTATTGTCATTTCATATTTTTTGAAAGAAACAATGCATATCCCTACACAATCTTCATGTATTTACACACTTTTAAATAAATATTATATTTGTATATTTTCAAATATTGATTTATAAATCAAATTAATTCAATATGTAATATAAAATTCTTACATAAAACAATATATTATATTATATTATTTTTATATAGTATATTAATTACATATTATTATATAATTTAAATAATATAAATTTTAATTAATAATATATTCTATAATTGAGAATTTATGAATTGATATTTATATTTTATTTTAAGTTATTTAAGTACAAATGACAAATGCATTAGTTGTGCAATGATAGTAATTTTTTCTTGAAAATCTCATTCTTCTTTATAGTCGCATCAATACAATTTATTTTATTATTTTTATTTTGGTACAACTTTTGAATTGAATTTAACCATGGTTACATGGATTTTGGGGAAAAAAACGAATTGCAAATTCATAAATATTATTTTATTGGTTTAGCTATTATTTTATTATTTCCTTAGGAGGCCCATTTTAGACCTCAAAATTCCCCTAATTAGTAAGAATCCTCTAAACTGGATATCAGAAGAAAACATAGAAATGTACAATAGTTAAAAGTAGAGTGCAATATTTTAAAAAAATTCTACAGTAAAACTCCTGTTATAAGATTTAAATTCAGAAATATAAGTTTATGGAATACTTAAATAAAGAACATGAACAATTGAAATTTATACTTCACTGAGATGGCTCATCACATGAATCCTGTAAAGAAATTTCTTTATTACTGGTTTAGTCTGTTGATCGGAAATTGGTACTTCAAATGATGAAGTATTTACACAAAACTTTACCAAAAATATCCTGTCAACTGACTAGGATTTATTTTAAGAAAATAAAATATCTTTGCAAAAAGATAGTGACACCTTCTAAATAACTGATATCTGGCCCTTATTTCTTTGATTGTTGTTGCCTGATTGTTTCTTTCATCTACTTTATTTCATCAGTTTGCTCTTTCACCTTTCATAGTAAATCACACCATTTTTCACATGTTTCATCATATGGAAGTTTGATTTTCATCATCCTCTAGTAAATCTCATCTGCCTCAGTATATTTGGCAAACGTAGGTTTATTACAAAAAGGTGATTTACCTTATGCTGGAGGTAAAAGAAGTTTTCTAAATTCTGTAAAAGTACCTTTCCTGTGGGTACACCCTTCATTGATGAACTTTTGGAAGTTTCTTTGGCTAATTCCCTCATATTCTTATCATAGTCTTCATGTATCATGAGTTTATCATTAATTACTAAAGGGTCAGGCAGATCCTTCTGTCTCAACACATCAAACTTGTTCATAAACATGTTCACTGCAAGTTCCATAGTTTTCCATTTATCCTAAAGCCGTATCATCAGATTTCTCTTGGAAATCACTTTATTCACCTCTAAGATAGTTTCTGTTCTGTCAGATATCCCGAGCTCTTCCAATTCCTATTTATTTTTAGAATTCAGGAATTTTATTATCTCAGAAGCTTCCTCTGGTTTCTTTCCAAGATTGGCTTTGACCTTTTGAATTGCATCACCTGCCTCATTTATCAAGTCATTTTTCTCAAATATAATCTGTATAAAAGGCCAAATATCATTAACTGAGTTAATGATATTGGCCCGCAATTGATGTTTTGCTTAGGCTAAAGGCTCTTTGAATGATAACTCCTTTTGCATCTTGTGGATTTTGTCAATCAATCTATTTTCTTTTTGTGATTCTACTTGATACATTACCTATGCCAGCTTATTTACATCTTCTAAACTCTTTACTTGTTCTTTGAGCTTGTTAATATCTGTAGTTTGAATGTACATATATTCGATTTCTTTGATCAATTTGCTGGCCTCATCAGTGGGATGGGTTGTTGGTATTACTGATGTTGTTGCCGATGTAGTTGTTGGAACTGATGTTGATAATGGAGATGATGTAGATGTTGTAGTTGATGTAGACACTAGAGCTACTGTAAACACATGTGCTGATATAGATGCTATATGAATAGAAGTGATGGGAACTGCTTCCATGCTGGCTTGTTTTTCTTGCACAATTTTATCCATTTATGTTTCCATTTCCTTCAGTTGAGCTATCAACTGAATGATTAGATTCATCATTTCATATTTTTGATTATCAATTTCCAAAACCTCCTTGGTTTGTGAATGCTCAATAGTTGGTAATTTTAATTGTTTCTTCAGTGCAGCTATGTTTGCATTTTTCTTCTTTATTAGTTCTTCTGTTGCTTTGATATTTTTTGGATTATAGCCGGTTTCAATTACCAAATCTTCAAGCGACTTTATCCTGTTGTCCTTTTCTTGTGATGATGCTCTCTCTAGATTTAACTGTGAATTTATATTTTCTATATAATTCTGTAGCTTTTGGACACTTAGAGTTTTGTGTGTCATGGTTGAATAAATCATTTCTCCTGCCTGTTTGTGAAATTCAATTTGGTCCATTGGATGCACATCCTTGGCAGGAATTTCAAATTTTGTCTTAGTATAATCTGCTAAAGTTTTAGGGGCCTGCACCTTTGGTTGTAGAAATGTCACCTGCATCTTCCTTGTTTTGAGGTCATAAGCCGAAAGAAACCTACTTTGATCACTAGGAGTCTACTTACAGTATTGTGCATATGTAACAACCTTCAATGCTTCATTTATGACTTTAATCTCTTTGTATTTCTCCATGATATCATTTTATTTCTCAACTGGCTTGGTGGATGATGAAACCTCTGCACTATTTTTCTTTTGAATAATTTGTGCACTGGAGGTTGATGGTAGATGTGTTTCTTCTAAAAGTGTTGGAGGTGCATCATATCTTACAACAATATCTATTTCAATGGTTTCAACTATCTCTTCTTGCTCTGTTACTGGATTTAGTTTTGTTTCCTTTCTTTACATGAGCTTGAATTTAGTATCAGATGTTGTTTCTGCTGAATAAGAGCCTTCTTCTCTAGCCATTTTTGAATTTTTGTCCTGTGGGGCTAGAGTAAGCAGGACAGAACTAGTGTCAAGCTTCTTATCTACCTCTTGTATAGTGTTTTCCAACCAATCTGACTGGTTGGAATACTTCCTAATTTCAGGCTTAGACTCATGAATGAAAGGGGTCAATTTGAACTTAACTCTCAATTTACTTATGACACCCAAGGGGTCATATGACCATTTGAAACTGCTCCTGAACTTGAAATCTTGTAGACATTTTTCTACTTCTTTCCCAACATTCCTACTATTGCATATGAAAGACCCTAGTTGGTTTTTAATCTTGAATTCGGTTTTATTCTTGGCTAAAAGGAAATTGATTTCATCAGAATTCAAAATTTGCCTGATGTACTCTAAAGAAAATATCCTCATTGGGAGGTATTTGGGAAGCTTGTATGGGACTAATTGGCTTCCATACACTTCGATTTCTGTATGATTCTGGTATAAATACTACTCTCATCTTTTTATCTGCTCTGATAGCTGTAGAATTTTTTTTATTTCTTCACTAATTCTTGGCTGAATGCTACTGCTAAGTATATTAACTATTGGATATATAAACGAATCAATAAAGTCTTTAAAACTAAATTCAGTAGAATCCTTTCTGATCAAGGATGTCCAAAATACAACAGACTGGGGATTGCCCTCTGTGTCCAGTTTTTGTAGGTTAACTGCAAACCTTTCTGATTGAAAATATATGAATAAATGAAACAAACTAAGGAGTATTTGAATACTCCTTCTTCTGACAGTTTGATCAGTTGATCATGCATGGCATCTGCCAGGAATTGGGAAAAGTTGAAAACTGTAGATGGAGGATGACCTGGGAAAGTTATAGAGATGAAACCAAGGATAAATATCAGTGAAATATCCTAAAATACAGGACAACAGGGTCATAATTTTTCTAGTTCTTTATGAAAATATGGTAGCAGTGTATGGAAGATTGTTTTTAGGTGTTTCTACTAATGGAGGGAGGAAAGTATGAAATATTTGAATCCTTTTAGGGAAGTCCAACTTTAAGTAAAGCTTAGTAAGGGTTTCAATGGAGAATGGCACTTCATCAGGTTGTGGTTGAATCTACATCATTGGATTGATGGACTGAGCAGTGATGGTAAATAGGATTTCTTGGTTAGGGGTGACTATGGCTCTTTCATTTGGAAAATTGATAATTTGACACAGTTTGATGAGTTCAAGGAACTGATAGGTCTGTGGGAATGTGTAGTTGGTCAGGTTAGAATTCCACAGATGAATATCATCTGCCTGATCAACAAATTTATCATGACTCCAGCAATGGAGTTCCAATAGGTTACTATCAGTCACAATGTCATTAATTTTTAAGTCCTTATTGGCCAAAGGGGTGTGGTCGAGATCTAAGAGGGGTGGTTGCAAAGGGTTTACAGTCTGGATGCTTTGGGAATCCATTAATATTTTTATTTGTTGAATTAATACGTTTACTTAATGGTGTCGGGTATTCAGAATTGCCTGGAATATAGTGAATTTGGTCGTAGAAAGGTCCAGGCGGCAGTAGGGTTCAACCTTGGTTGAAAAATGGCTTTTTAGTATTTTCGCAATTCAACAGAGATAATCAAATAATGGCTAGGGCGGGGTTTTATTATCTTTGAATGCTAGGGTTTATCGCATGGTGCGGGGGTTATAATATTTCAAATAACGATGGTTTATTGCATGGCGCGGGGGTTATAATATTTCAAATAACGATGGTTTATCACATGCCTTGGAAGTGGTTTGGTGGATTATTGCACAACAAAATGTGGTTTGGCGGTTTGGGACTGGGGGGGTGTGATAAAATGTGGTGGTGCCGCATGGAAAGGGGGTGGAGGTATGAAACCAACCATTTCGCACCCCCCCCTCTGTTTTAGAGTTCGAACATCGGGGAGTGAGAAAGGGTTCGGGAGTCATTGGATGTGATCAACGGTGATCGGGTAGTGAATGGAATTTGCAGGTTTTCAAAGAGGTGGGGTCGGGTAATTGATAGGTGGAGGGTTAATATGAAATGGGGTCGGGAAATATATATGCAAAGAATTAAAATGATAGCGGGGTTATGTTAAAATGAAATAAGGGGGGTTGGGTAATATATAAAGCAGAAGGGTTAATTCAAAGGAAAGTGGGACCCGCTTTAATATTTCATCTCACGCTTTAAAACTTTGAATAAGTGGGTTTTTGCGTTTTATGAAAATATAAAGTTTATTCAAGTGGAAAAGGGGTTTTAACAAGGGAAAGGGGATTTAGGAGGGGAAAAGAGTTTTTATAAGGGGAAAATGTTAGAAATATATTAGTGATAAGAAATAAACCAAATGATGCTTTCCATAAATTTTGAAAGTATCCTACCTACCTTTTATTTATCCTAACATTTTTTTATTTCCTTTATTGGGTGAATTTGAGCTTGTTGACCCTTTTATTTTCTTTTGATAAGCAAACTAGCTCATTTCTAACCTTATATATTCCAATGGCTCAGATTAAACTTATGAGCTCATTTTTATTCTCTACCTAACTACTGATCTGCCAAGATTAAATGGTTTGGTCAGATCTTTATTCACTAACTATCATGACATAAAATTTAAAGGTATGAACAATCAAGATTAGACTATATGATCATCATGAATTGTGGCATTTTGGACAAGTTGTACACAATTTATTTGCAAAATTAAAGTAAACTAAGAGTAGTGGCATTTTATTGTGCGACACTTTCAGAATTTATTTTTGTTTCTTTTTGTGGGGTTCATCTTTTATGTTTTTTTTTTATCTTTCTTTCTTTTGGTCCTTTGATTATTCTTTAGGACATACCCCCTTTTCATTTTTAATATGGAAAACATTTGCATAAAGCAAAGGTATGTACAATATTACAAGACTTAACATAGTCAATTCAAAATTATGATCCCTATTATTATAGGACCCTAACAGTTCCTTTGTCATTTTTGCTTTCCAGGGGTCAAAGCATCAAGGTTTTATCTAAGATACTAAGGAAATCAAGGCAAAAGAATATGTTTGTGCCAAATATTGAAGGCCAAGGCTCTTGACAGGAGAATTTTGAAGGTGCAACGATTTTGGAGGAAAAATCAGGTTTCTGCAAAAAACTAATTGCAACACTAGAATTTTCATCCTTATATCCATAAATCACGATGGTATATAATATTTTTTATTGTAGCTTGGCGAGGTCAAAGGATATTGAAAAATTTAATCTCCATCCAGAGTGTGTAAATAAAACACCATCGGGTGAGACTTTTGTCAAGCAAACTTTACAGAAGGGAGCCCGTTTGTGCTGAGGCAGCTCTCTCCCCGAAGAGTCTGGCCGCCAATTGCATTTGGGGCTTCCACTGCTTCTTGGGATGAACATGTTAGCATAACGATATGCTTGGTCATCTGCAAGCACCATCACCTCTGGGACTTCATAATTAAGCAGATTACAAGAAATAAAATAAAGATATTTCTGATTGACGAATTCATGTGCAACACCCACCATGTTGCTTGGCATACTCCTCACAATGTCATTTGCTGATACATACCTTGAAATTGTGAGAAAAATGGACTATAAAGATCACCATTTCCCATGGAAGCGATGGTGAATTTCTTCCCCATCAACACAGCTTGGCTCTCAAGTCCAAAATCCCTTGTCCCCAAGTGAAAATTCTCGAGGAAAATGATCACATTACCATATGTGGGAATACAGAGAGCATTTTCCAAGGAACTGGAAGAAATATGGAAGGAATAATAAAAACAATCATTAATAGGAAGCTCCAATATGTTCAAATCCCAACATTAAAAGGGCCAACACCTCATCGAGTTGTGTGTTAAGACACCATCACTAGTAATGAGATGGGTCGAAATACTTCTAGAAGCCTCAGGGTCATTTTTATGATAAGATATTCTGACTCAGTTTATACATTCATCGGATGTCCGACATCAATTCGACCCATTCAAAATCAGATCTTCTTATTTTGGTCTTGAATCAGTTTATAATTCTAAGTTTGTATGTGTGTGTAACCAAGGTCCTAAATAATTAGGCAGTGTTGCTACTATAAGAGGGGATCAATTGCATAGGGATCAAGGGCATACAAAAGAGGGCACACAGAAGCTGGATTGCACCAACTCAAACATAAATTGGAAATCAAATTTTGTTGTTTTGATTTTATTTAATTCATATTAACCAGAATCCTAAATTTATATCCTATGCAACAATCGACCCATTTAATCAAGAGCAACGTTGCTGTTATATAATGGGGAAGTTGCACACTTGTAAGTAGTAGTATAATAGAGATAGGGACTTCTGTGTAAAAAACTAGAATGGTTGTGCCTGTGACTTGTGTAAATCGATTCCCAAATAATGTTTTACATATACATGATCGCCTTCAAGTCGTGGGCAGAAGAATTTGTGCCATGGTTAACTACACATTATGTCTTTGATGTTTTAAATCTTTTCTCCATTGCAGTAAGTCAGCTTACTCCAGGCGTGGGAGGGTCCACCATCTCTGGAGCTAAGCTTGATCAATAACATAGGATAATTAGATGTGCGTGATTTTAAAGTTTCCTAATTCTGTGTGAATTTGTGGTAGGTATCGTTCAATTTCAAAGCATTTTAGTAATCGTTGTATTGTGCAAATTAATGGACTAAAGAATTATTGTAAACTCATAATCATTACATAATATGTGCTTGAGTTTTAATATAGAGTTATACTCTCTTCATTTTTTTAAAGTCAAATGTAATGGGAGCATTCATGATATAGGAATATAATGATTTCTGAGTTTGATCGGAATTAGAACATATTTTAATGCTTTGAATTTGAGTATGTTAATACTGCCAATTTAGAATATTTATTCAAGGTTTACATTACTTATTTATTTTGAACGTTTGTAAGATTTAATGCTCATTTGATTTGTTTATGCATCCCGGGACTTCAATTAGTAATTATATCTCTTTTAAATTAGAATCTTTCATGTTCTCATAGTGTAATCGGTTTATTTATAAGAGTAATTATGAGTGAGAATTTGATTGTGTAGGTAGAGATATCAAGTCTAATGCAGATTAATTTAGCTTTCATTATGAGTTACATTATTTCGAAGAGTGAGCTTCCTTTTGAATAATTCATTTCATCTGGATCAAATTCTTTGAATTTGAAGGTTTCTCATAGATTATTTGCAATGATATTTTTAATAGGATACTTTAGTTGTTATTTTACATGAAGTGAAGTGGTTTTCTTCCAACAATAGTTAGAACTTTCCTTTGTTAGTTTGAATCTTGAATTTGTTTTCAAGAGTAGTTCTAGTTAGTTTAAGGTGTGAAGTTATCAATAGAATAATGTGTGTGTCCTTTTGGTTATCTCAAGCTTAGTTTCAAGTTAATGAGAGGAACAAATATATTAGGGTTTTCAAGATATCATTGGATATTTAAAAAGTAGAATTCTGAGGTTATCCAGCTACAGTGCGAGAATGTTCTATGATTGAGGATTGATTTGTATTTCCTTATAGTTTCATTGTGGTATGGAGTTTGCAGTGGATGCTAGATACAGTTTAAAGTACAAATTCGTCTTAAGTATAGAACAAATTGACTCAATAGGAATCTTAAATTACTTTTAGAAATCGAATTTGATTATGGATTTTGCCTTGTCAACTAGTGAGATTGATTTCTATTACAGAAGATTGAATTGAGCTATCAAGATTGCAGGAAGTGTGAGTATGATGGCTTGATAAAATTAGTTAAGTAGGTCCCCTTTTCAAGATTGTTTATCTGCCATCAAATGTGTGTTTCATTCCAGTACCTAGTTTATCATTATTAAGGAAACTTATATACTCTGACCATTAAGCTGAACCAACACGTAGTAAAAATCGTGTTTACGACTCCCAGATTGACAATTAAATATTAAGAGATTTAATCTGACAATTAAAACTCTCAACATTTTCGTGGTTTTTATCAAATAAATACACGCTGGTACCTAGTGTTTTAATCATTATTAATCCATTATGTTGTTAATTAGAAGCATTTAGAGACAATAAGTATTTATTTATAAATTCTTTTTGTTAATTAGTTTGAAGAGTACTTTTGTGTAAATATCATTAATGAATGCCTTCTTGGTGGTAGGTGGCAGTGTGTAATGTTAGCTGCAATTAAGAAATGCATGCCCCACCATGATTTTATTTGCGAAGTTTATCCCGATCTGATCATTGGTTATAATATATGCATATTTGACTTGCCATATCTCATAGAGAGGGCAGAGACATTGAAAATAACAGAGCTCCCTTTCCTGGGCTGTATTAGAAATAATCATGTTCGTGTGAGGGACACATCTTTCTTCCTCACCAAGAAAATATGGTACACGAGAGAGTAAGGAAGGAATGATTGAAGGAAAATTTCAGTTCGATTTATTTTAAAGACAAGGAGAAATATTGTTGTATATTGTCTGAAGGATGCTTATCTTCCATAAGGGCTCTTGGATAAACTGATGTTTATATACAATTAAGTAGAGAGGCTCGTGTTACTGGTGTTCCTTTGTCATTTTTTCTTTCCAGGGGTCAAATAATCAAGGTTTTATCTCAGATACTAAGAAAATCAAGGCAAAAGAATATGTTTTTTCCAAATATTGAAGGCCAAGGCTCTGGACATGAGACTTTTGAAGGTGCAACAGTTTTGGAGGAAAAATCAGGTTTCTGCAAAAAACTAATTGCAACACTGGAATTTTCATCCTTGTATCCATCAATCATAATGGCATATAATCTTTATTATTGTAGCTTGGTGAGGTCAAAGGACATTGAAAAATTTAATCTCTAGCAAGAGTGTGTAAATAAAACACCATCGGGTGAGACTTTTGTCAAGCCAACTTTACAGAAGGGAGTTCATTTGTACTGAGGCAGCTCGCTCCCAGGAGAGTCTAGCAGCCAATTGCATTTGGGGCTTCCACTTCTTCCTGGGATGAACATGTTAGCAGAATGGTATTCTTGGTCATTTGCAAGCACCATCGCCTTTGGGACTTCATAGTTAAGAAGATTAAAAGAAACAAAATAAGGACATTTTTGATTGACGGATTCATGTGTGACACCCACCATATTGTTTGGCATACTTCTCACAATGTCATATGCAGATACCTACCTGGAAATTGTGAGAAAAATGGATTGTAAAGATCACCATTTCCCATGGAAGCGACGACGAATTACTTCCCCATAAATGCAACTTGGCTCTCAAGTCAAGAATCCCTCATCCCCAAGTGAAAATCCTTGAGAAAAATGATCACATTACCATATGTGGGCACACAAAGAGAAATTTTCAGAGAAATGGAAGAAATATGGAAGGAACAATAAAAAAAAATCATTAACAGGAAGCTCCACTATGTTCAAAGCCAAAATTAAAAAGGGTCAGCACCTCATAGAGTTGTGCGTTAAGGCACCACTGCCAGTAATGAGATAAGGGTCGAAATACTTCTAGAAGCCCCGAGGTCATTTTTATGATAAGATCTTTTGACTTAGTTTATACATTCAGCAGATGTCCAACATCAATTCGATCCATTCAAATCATATCTTCTTATTTTGGTCTTGAATCAATTTATAACTCTATGTTTATATGTGTGTGTAACCAAGGGCCTGAATAATTGGGCAACGCTGATACTATAAGAGGGGATCGATTGCATACGGATTAAGGGCATACAAAAGAGGGCACACAAAAGCCATATAGCACCAGCTCAAACCTGAATTAGAAATCAAATATCCTTGTTTTGATTTTATTTAATTCATATTAACCAAAATCCTAAATTTATATCCTATGCAACAATTGACCCATTTAATCAAGAGCAGCGTTGCCGCTATATAATGGAGAAGTTGCGCACTTGTAAGTAGGAGTGTAATAGAGATAGGGACTTTTGTGTAAAAAACTAGAATCATTGTGCCTGTGACTTGTGTAAATCAATTCCCAAATGATGTTTTAAATATACATGATCGCCTTCAAGTCGTGAGTAGAAGCATTTGTGCCATGGTTAACTGCGCATTCCTTTTTTGATGTTTTAAATATTTCCTCCATTGCAATAAGTTGGCTTACTCCAGGTGTGGCAGGGCCCACCACTCTGGAGCTAAGCTTGATCAATAACATAGGATAATTAGATGTGAGTGATTTTAAAGTTTCCTATTTCTGTGTGAATTTTTTGGTAGGTATGGTTCAATTTAAAAGCATTTTAGTCATCGTTGTATTGTGAAAATTAATGGACTAAAGAATTATTGTAAACTCAGACTCATTACATAATATGTGCTTGAGTTTTAATATAGATTTATACTCTCTTCATTTTGTTAAAGTCGAATGTAATGGGAGCATTCACGATATAGGAATATAATGATTTTTGATTTGATCAGAATTAGAACAGATTTTAATGCTTTGAATTTGGGTATGTTAATACTGCCAATTTAGAATATCGATTCTAGGTTTTCATTGCTTAGTTATTTTGAATGTTTGCAGGATTTAATTCTCATTTTATTTTTTTATGCATCCCAGGACTTCACTTAGTAATTAGATCTCTTTTAAATTAGAATCTTTCCTGTTTTCGTAGTGTAATCAATTTCTTTATAAGAGTAAGTCTAAGTGTGAACTTGATTGTGCAGGTAGAGATATCAAGTCTAATGCAGAGTAATTTAGCTTTCATTATGAGTTACATGATTTTGAAGAGTGAGCTTGATTTTGAATAACTCATTTCATCTAGATCAAAGTCTTTGAATTGAAGGTCTCCAATATGTTGGAAATATTGTCATTGATGGCAAAGGAGCAGAAAGGAGTAACACTAGAATTACCAGTGATAACAGAGGCAGCAGAGGCGGCATAGGCAACAGAGGTAGCGAAGGCAGCAGAGGTAGCGAGGGCAGTTGAACAGCAAAGGCAGCAGAGGAACTACATTAAAAATTGGTAGAAACCAAAGAATTTCCGTCATTTTTGAGCTATGGGATTACTGAAGATGACTTCAAATAAAGCATTTCAAGGAGATATTACACATTTTGTTGTGTATACACAGTGAAGTGAGATCCAGACTTTGAAGTTACATTTGGGGGTTTTATTGTATTTACAAACGATTATAAAACCACAGAAAATGAATAATAGAGGTTAAATCATGCGTGGAATAAATTCCAGAGTGGGTTTGAAGACTGGTTGACATCATTAAAACAGAACGATGAAGTAAAGGATAATTCATAGTGCAATGAATAGAAATCGATGGTTTGTTTGAACAAAGCATACGAAGGAACTGTAACTAAAGAAATTGGATGTGGAATTCGTAGTCAACGATGAAGGAGAACAGTGGACAGTTTCAGAAAACAACAGATGCTTTTCGCGCAGCTTTGGAGTGGTAAGTGGTAAAAGTTGAAATGAACGCGATAGTGTTAAGGAGTTGACACGTAGCAACACAAAACTGACTATTTCATGTGAGATTGAAAAATTTAAGGTCATGTATCTTTGTTATGCAATAGTCGTCGGATATATGAGCGATTAGATCGACGGTGTAAAAGGTATGTTGAAATAAAGGTGTGGGCCTGTAAATATTTATATGGTTTATTTGGTGTTTAAACCATAGAGTTGAGAATCATAAGCAGAGATGATATTATAATAGCACTTGAGTATTAATCGGAAGTGCCAGTAGCAACAAGGACTGTAGATCTGGATAGATCAACGGTGATGATCGCATCGGCGAAAATCAGATTATAAATCGGAAGCAAGTGCGATGGATGTGATGCGATGCTATCGCATATGTAATCGGCGATGCTTATGTGACAAGAATTCATAAGTTATATAATTTGCAATGCGATGGATGAATGCGATGCGATGCGATCACATATCGCAATCGGGGCAAGAGAAAAATCACACAAGCACAGTGGTCACAGAAAATGCGAAGTGCGATATGATGACATGGCGATGATGTGGCAAGGTGATGTGGCACGATGACAGGGAGATGACGTGGACCTGGCCCACATATCGCAAATCACAAGATCGGAGGGGTGAAGATTGTAAGAGCAAAGTTGCGATGCGATGGATAGAAGAGATGCGATGTGCCGATGCGAAGGGACACATGGCGGCACAACGCAATATCGCACATCGGTGATACAAAGTTCATCGCATACCACGAAGTGGTAATGCGATGCGATGAATGCGATGCGATGCGAAGTGGCGATGTGAAGTTCATCACATATCGCAGATCGCAAAGCTCAGGAGAGATATCGTACAATCTTAGAAGTCATGTGTGTTGCGATGCGAAGTAGCGATAAAGTCAAGTGGGACCCGATCGCATATTGCTCATCGCAAGATCAGGACAAAGTGCGATAAAGGATCCGGATGCGATGCAACCCAGAACCATTATTTAAGAGATTTCAAGTCTGGGTGTATGTGATTTCCCTTTGTAAATTGCATCGGAAAGAAAAGGATCCATATAGCAAAGAACGTTTGAAACGCCGAAGTGTGAAAAAGTGATAACCATTGGATCACGGAGTAGAGATCTACGATGCAGATTAGAAGTGCTAATTTGGGCATTGATAAATGTGAAATATTGGCATAAACGAAAAATTTACGAAAGTATAAGGGTTCCCTTTGAGAAATCGCATCGGGAGGACGAATGAGAAACATAGAAACGAAGAAAAAGAGAAATAGCCGAAACATCGAGATACAGCTTGGTGGGACCCTTCGAACATCACATATCAGGAGATCAGATGGATGAAGGCACATAGGATCTTTGAATCGCCAAAGTCCGATAAAGAGAGTGGAAACGATGAAGATCAAAGCCAAAGCCTAAAGCATTTCAAGTCCGGGAGTATGTGGATTTTCCTTTGTAAATCGTTTCGGAGAGCAAAAGGAGGATTATAACATTAAAAAAAATGAAAGTATGAACATGAGTAGAAAGGCTCAGGTAAGGACCCGACATAGAGAAAAGAGCAGAATTGAATGTTTAGAAGAGCAGTGAAAGTTGAACGCTGTGGGCACGAGAAAAAGAGGCATGGTCAAGAAAAAGGAGATATGATGGCACTGTTAGAAACACAATAGAATGGGTAAAGTAAGACAAAATGAGCAGTTATGTAGAAGATCTAGACTATAACAACAAACTGAAAAGATAGTGACAGTAGCAGAAAAGAAAAATGTATGGCGAACCAAGAGCTGAAAGGGCTGAGTGAAATATATTATTGTATCTGTAAATGTAAATGATTTAATTATTTTTATTGTATGTGATTCAAAGGCAAGTCTCCAAAGGCAAAGCAAAACTCCTCTGTAATAATAAAATGTATACATACTGTTATATTATTCTGAATGGGCTAGACAAGAAAATGAGAAGGGGGAAGGCAAAGAGTCATACTTGTTCATTTCGAATTCCTTGTGGAATGCACAGTGTTATGAGGTGATCTCTATAAATAATGTTACAAGCATATGCATAAAAAAAATAGAGAATGTAGAAAGAGGTCAGAGATGTAAGAAGAAGAAGGAGCAGAGAGAGGAGTTGTGAAGATCTAGAGATGATATAAAGCAAATTTGAAGGCTGGAAGGACAACAGTAAAGAAGGAGAAAAACAGAGCTGATATCCAGGTAAATCAGCATATGATTTTATTGTACAGTGAGGAAGTTGGTGATTCCATATCAAGTTGTAGCTTGATAGATGTCCAGTTGTAATTGCCTGAGGTAGAAGCCTCCTGTAGGTTGTAGCCTGCAGAAAATAAATGGGAGTTGGAGCTTCCTTGCAAGTTGTAGCTTGCATAATTGAGGTAGTAGCCTCCTTTAGGTTGGAGCCTACAGAAAAGCAGTGGTGAGAGGGAGTTGGAGCTTGCCTTTGCATCACAACAATAATAATATGTGTTTTTCTCCCTTATGGGTTTCCACTTATATCTGTTGTCTATGTGCATGATGAGTATATGTTGATATTCTGTATTTAATCTGCTTAATACCTGTTGCTCACTTATTAAGATTGTTGTTCCATTGTATATTAATTTGATCACGAAATGAACATGTAAATAAGTGTAAAAGAGAGTTTTACAAGACCATGACTGCATTAAACTGATTCACCCCCCTCTCAGTTTAACCAAGGGTTCAACATTTGGTATCAGAGCGAGGTTCTTAGGTATCAGTTTAACAACTGGAAGGAGATCCTTGGTCCCCAAGATGGCTAGTCTAGAAGGATGCTCAACAAATAAATCCCCTTTGTTTACTGGAACAAATTATGCCTTCTGGAAAATAAGAATGAGGACATACATAATGTCTCTAGGAATAGAATTCTAGGCTGCTGTGGATTTGGGATATGCCCCAAAGGAGTCCGACACAGAGAAAGAAGCCAAACAAGATTTTATAGCTAATGCCAAAGCCATGAATGCTCTCTTAAGTGGTCTATGTGAGGCAGAAATTATCAAAGTAATGCAAAACAAGACTGCAAAGAAATATGGGATACATTAGAAAGTATCCATGAGGGAGATAAAAAGGTGAAGGCTGCCAAGCTGCAAGTCTATAGAGCCCAGTTTGAAAATATAAAAATTATTGAAGAAGAAGTGACGCAGGCCTAGCCTGCAATAACCAGGATCTTCATTTATAACACATATCAAAACATGTTGCTCAGCTATCTACCCAAATCAAAACTCCAATCCCTGGCATTTTCACAACTTTCCATCACAACCATTCCATAGATATCAAATTGTCAAACAACTCACCATTCAAATCATTATTCCACAATCCATATTCCATACCTCTTCTTACAATGGTGTGAAACCATACTTTAACAATCACCTTTTCATGGGACTTAAACCCAAGTTTCAATAGCTGGCAATTTCACAAATTCATTATTTGCATGCGGAAGCTTTTCGCAACATAGGATTTAAAATTTCTCAATCACATTCATTTATTATCACCCAATTCCCATTCACATATGGCTATACTTAAAATTCAAAAAGGTCAATGTAACCATGCTTAAAATCTCCACTTGCCACATATGAATTCAACTCTGAACAAATTCGGATTCCAATATAAAACTCTGACTAAATAATGCCATAGCGAATATTTATTAGATCTGCACTTTCTAACATATCACAATAGCGCAAGGGATCAATAATAAATATGGATATGCTACAAAAGTGATTACTCAACACGCCTCTGCAATTCACCCAACGACTCTACCTGCCCTTAAGTCGAAGTTTAACCATTTCTTCATGATCTGCGCCTTTGATTTCTGTCAAACATCGTTCAAATTAAACAATGCCAATTAATATGTTCAACCTCATACAATTTCTGCAACTCTGCAATGGCGAATGCATACAATACTTCTTCATATTCGATTTTTTCTAACTCCATAGTTTTATTGCACCCATTTGGAATCGATCTTTGGAATTAAAATCCTCCTCTAATGTGATGGATTTCCACACGTAGTTTCAACACTCTGCATTCCCTTTTGAAATTCAATGCTACAGATACGCATTTCCCATTTTCTGGCAAACTCAATTTACTTACAAATCGACTTAACTTGAATGCATACCTTTAAATTTTTGGATAGTGATATACACGAGGCTTCTGTCAGCGATTTGATTCCTCTGCAAAAATCCGTCTTCAATCCCTTCTCACTGCTTGGAATTCTGGAATGAATTCTCAATTGTGTTTCTAATTTATTGGACGCTCCATGCAATCATACATTCATCTTCAGAATAGTAAATCAAAACCTGCGTTTTAATTTATCATGACTTCAACAGAAATGGTTCTTCAATCTTAAACGCTATTCAACCATTTAGATCCATGTTTATTTTTCCCCTTACCAATTCGAATTCTATTCGATTATACCATCAAGTCTTCAACGCTTCTTTTGCAGAAGTCCTTCATCTCTGTTGTGAATCGATTCTATAGACATCAATTTCATTAAAATTCTCATTCGATTCAGTTCATATGTAATACCTATATTTCAATACACACATCAGGTAACCTCCAACCGAATCTCAGTGGACAAATCTGCTCCAACAACAATTCTTAACAGAGATTTGTATTAATAATAAATGGGAAAAAAAAACCAAGTTCTGTATAATGGTCTCATACCAACAACTGATTCAATGTGCTATAATACGCCCTTCATTTCTTTTCACTGATTACAAAGAAGATGCGCTCAATATCCATTATCCCACTGGAATTTGAATCGATCCTTAACATATCGACTTACCATTTCAAGTATGATATTACCATATCAGAATTAGAAATTCGATTTCCGTCTTTCGCATCAGATAATTGATGTCATTCAGATTCATCAAATTGAATTTAAATCTACTTACACCAATACTTCATATGCACATTTCTTCTCACAATAACAGAATTTACATACCCAAATTCTAGATCCACCAATAAATCCACCACTTAATGAATCGAACCACACAATTCTGAAAACAAGCTGTTTTTACATTAACAAATGCAAATAAATACTTACAACCTTTCTTCGTGGCCAAATATTCAACAATCGTGGCCCCTTACAATTTGCTGAAGGCTTTACAGCCTTGCTGTTCAAGCCTACCCTCAATCTCACACAATCTCAATGTGTTTTTCTCTCAAAACCCCCTCCTATTTATACAATTTTAAAAAATCATTTAATTAAATGCTCAATCCCTTCAATTCCTCAACAAACCCCTAAATCTCTCAACATCCCTAAAGGATAGATCTTTATCCCTAAAATCCTTCAACTAATTAAATTCCCTCATATCCTTTTATTAATAAAAAGATATTTACAAAAATCCTCACCTTCTCCTATTTTATTCGAATAAATTAATAAAATATTAAAAATTATCACACCCCCTTTTAACATATTTACAAAATAAAAAACCACCCTTGATGCTCCTGCATCAAGAAGATTCTGCTAGCTTCTTATTAAGGGTTGCAAAAATTGTGAATAACATGAAAGCTCTAGGAGAAACCATTAGAGAATGTGTAATTTTTCAAAATATATTGAGATCTTTACCATCCAGTGTTAACCCCAAGGTTTCTGCCATAGAAGAGACAATTGACTAGGAAACATTGACCATGAACCAATTACTTGGAAAATTAACAGCCTATGAGATGAGACTTCCACAGAGGAAGTCAAATGTGAGGGAGGAAGCCTTTAAGACAGAGAAGAGCAAAGAAGACAAAGAAGATACATGCTTCTGCTCTGATGAAGAAGAGGCCAAATTTGTCAGAATATTGGATAGAGGCTCAGGCAAGTATAAAGGTAAACTTCCATTTAAATGCTTTAACTGTGGAAGAGTTGGGCACTATGCATCTAAGTGTCCTCATAAGAAAACAAAGAATCATATTCAAGAGACAGAGAAAACCAAAACAAATAATTGGCAGAAAGGGAAGAGATTCAATAGAAGATCATTTTATGCTCAGCAAGATAGCAGTGCATCTGAAAACTCAGATGAATCCTCAAATGAAGAAGGAACCTCTGAATTTGTGTTGATGGCCAAAGAAGAATCAGAAGGATTCATTTTAGAAGAGGAGGAATAATGTGAGGTAGATCTTGAGGGGGAACTAAGAAGTGCCCTGGAGGAAATTGACAAACTTAAATTGAAGTGCAAAAAACAGAAAGATATTCTCCTCAAATATGTAAAAGAAAAACCAACTTCAGAAGACCTCATTCAGTTGAAAGTAAAACTTGAAGAAGCTAAGAAGGTGGAAGGCACCCTACTAAAGAAAATTGAGGATAAAATTCAAAAGCAAGAGAAATTGGAAGAAGAAGTGGTATGCCTGAAAAAGAAACTAGAAAACACCCAAAGGGAATTGTCAATGAACACTCCTCGAATGAAAAGCACTGAACAGTTGGAAAATATTCTAAATGCTCAAAGGTATCCTCTCATAAAGGTTGGGATAGGATATGAAGGAGAAACCAGTAAGTCCAAGGTAGAAGATAACAAGAATATCATTTTTGTAAAAGCTGTAAAGGATAATGAAACAACTCAAAAAGAAACCACATAAGCAGAATCCAGCAAGAACTTGATGTGTGATGAAACAAACAGAAATAAGCAGCAACATCAAGAGACAAAGAATGAGAGGAAGAAGCTAGCAGTTGCAAAAATCTCAATTTTTCCTGAAGATCAATTGAACAAGTTCGGAAGATCTCAAAGGAAATTCTTTCATCCTATGAGAAATGTCACTTGTTTTTCCTGTCACAAACTGGGACATATTGTTCATACTGTCAGACAAAGATAATCGATTTCAACCAGCAAAAGATGAAGAAATTGAAAAGATTACCTCAAGCAAACAAATGGAGAGGACAACCCTACACTAGGTACACTAATCGTTTCCATGGGTATTGTTTTTGTTGTAAGGGGTTTGGCCATAAAGCCATGGAGTGTAGAACGTATGGACAAAGACTAATGCTTAAAACCCCACGGAGATTTATGAACAATGGAGAGTTCACTCGTACACATAATCCATTTAAAAATATAATCAAATGATTTGTATGCTATCAAATCGGACACATGTCTTCCAAATGTCCTCTCAAAGAATGTGGTCCATCTTCTCAGAAAAGGTTCCAAAAAAATAGCTGCCTGTAGTGGAAAAAGAAGTTGAATAAGTGTGACCTGGCTCTAATAGCCAAAGATCAGAAAATCCAATGGTATTTGGACAGTGAATGTTCAAAGCATATGATTGGAGATCAAAGCAATTTTGTAACCTTTGATGAAAATAAATCTAGGAATGTAACATTCAGTAATGATAAAGCAGGGAAAATCAAACGAAAAGACTCAGTTAGTCTGAATAATGGAAGAGGAAAAGCTCAAGATGTACTATTTGTGGATGGGCTAAAAGTCAATCTGCTAAGCATTAGTAAAATGTGTGACAAACGCTGTGAGGTCCTTTTTAGAGCCCAAGATTGTGAGGTAAGATCAAGCACCTTAGGAAAGACCTTGATCAAAGGTGTTAGAATAGAAAGTAATGTCTATATAGTGGAAGAATATAATGAAGCGTGCCACATAAGAAAACTTGATGAATCATGGTTATGGCATAGAAGACTGGGACACCTAAACTTTGACCACATCATCAATCTAAGCAAGAAGAATGCAGACAGAGATATGCCAGCAATAAAGAAGCCTTCAAATACCATATGTAAATCCTGCCAACTGGGCAAGCAGACCCACATATATTTCAAGACCAAAGAGATACTATCTACAAGTCGGCTTCTTCAGCTTGTACACATGGACCTGTGTGGACCTTCAAGAACTAAAGCACCAAGCAGAGAATCTTATTTCATGCTGATAATAGATGTTTTTTCTAGAATTACGTGGGTTGCATTTCTCAAATATAAAACTGAAGCACTTGAGAAATTCAAGATATTCAAGGCATTGGCAGAAAATCAAACAGGATTCAAGCTAAAGTGCATCAGATCAAACAGAGGAGGTGAATTCACAGACTATGATTTTGCATACCTATGCAATGAGCATGGGATAAAACAACAGTTTACAATTGCAGGTACACCTCAACAGAATGGAGTGGCAGAGAGGCAAAACAGGTCAGTACAACAGATTTCCAGAGCTATGATGAAAGAAAGTAACATTCCCCAAACCTACTGGGCAGAAGCAGTACACACCGCTGTTCACATTCTCAACAAAGCTCATCTAAGACCAAATTGTGCTAAGACTCCTTACGAGTTATGGCAAGGTAAACCAACATCAATCAAGCAATTTCGAGTCTTTGGAAGCAAGTGTTTCATAAAAAATAATGATGAAAAACTGGGGAAGTTTGATGCAAGAGCTGATGAAGGAATATTTTTAGGATATGCATCCAAGAGTAAGGGTTATAGGTGCTACAACAAAAGACTGCACAAAATTGTGGAAAGCATTGATGTAAGATTTGATGAAGATCTACCAAACAGAACAAGAAGCACAAGCTGTGCCAATCCTCCACATTATCATGAAGCTGAGAACCAGGACAATGATGAACATAGAAAGACAACAAAATATATTGAATTAAACTCAAAAGGTCACTCAAGACACACTCAAAAGAACCATCTAGAAGATCAAATCATTGGGGACAAAAGTGTGGGAGTCCAGACAAGAAGATAGCTTGCTGAACAGACAAAAGAAGTATACCTAACCATGCTATCTCAAATAGAACCAAAGAAGTTTGAAGAAGCCAGCAAAGACAAAAATTGGGTAAATGATATGAATGAAGAACTAGACCAAATTGAGAAGAAAAATACTTGGGAGTTAATTCCAAGACCCACTGGGAAAATCGTCATTGGCAAAAAATGGATATTCAAGAATAATATGAATGAACAAGGGCAAGTAATCAGAAATAAATCCATACTTGTATGCAAGGGGTATTCTCAAATTGAAGGACTTGACTATGATGAAACCTTTGTCCCTGTAGCCAAAATGGAAGCAATCAGAATGTTTTTGGCCTTTGCATGCTATCATGATTTCAAGGTATATCAAATGGATGTGAAGTCTGCCTTCCTAAATGGAGATTTAGAGGAAGAAGTCTACATGGAACAACCCAAAGGATTCTCCTTAACAGATAAACATGACTATGTGTGCAGATTAAAGAAAGCCTTATATGGGCTAAAACAAGCCCCTCGTGCATGGTATTCAAGGCTGGACAAATGCTTGCAAAAGCAAGGTTTTAAGAAATGAGGAGTAGACAATAACTTGTACATAAAGACTAATGAAAATGAACTATTAATTGTAGTAGTGTATGTAGATGACATCATGTTTGGTAGCAAAAAAGATGGGTTAGAAAAAGTATTTGTTGAAGAAATGAAATCAGAGTTTGAGATGTCAATGAATGGAGAGCTCACCTTCTATTTAGGACTTAAAATTCAACAAAAGAACACAGGAATATTCATTTCACAAGAAAAATACTTAAGAGAAATGTTGAAAAGGTTTCAAATGGAAGACTGCAAACCTGTGTCAACTCCCATGATCACTGGATGTAAACTATGTGCTAATGATGGATCAATAGAGGTAGATCAAAAACTTTACAGATCCATGATAGGAAGTCTGCTATACCTAACTGCTTCTAGACCAGACATTATGTTGGCAGTAGGACTTGTGGCAAGATATCAAGTAGCACCAAAACAAAATCATTTACTTGCAATCAAGAGAATATTTAGATATCTACAAGGAACTTCACATTATGGCCTATGGTATCCAAAAGGAAAAAGCTTCACATTAACAGCATACATAGATGCAGATTGGGCTAGCTGTGTGGATGACAGGGAAAGCACAAGTGGAGGTGCATTTTATTTGGGAAAAATTCTGGTGGCATGGCTAAGCAAGAAGAAAAATTCTATCTCTCTATCTACAACAGAAGCAGAATACATAGCAGTAGCAGCATGTTGCACACAAGTAATGTGGATGAAACAAACTCTCCAATACATGAAGGTAAGCATTGATGAACCCATTTCTATCAAATGTGACAATACAAGTGCAATAAGCATATCAAAAAATCCTGTAATTCATTAAAAAACAAAGCACATCCCAATAAAGTACCACTTCCTCAGAGAACAAGTAGCACATAAATTAGTGAAGTTGGAATATGTACCAACTAAGGAACAAACAACAGATATATTCACAAAACCTCTTGCTAAAGAACCATTCGAATATATAAGAGACAAACTAGGGGTAGTGTCCGCAGATGTTACTCTCTAACATGATCAGAAATCAGAAATTAAAAAAAAAACAAAAGGGGTTGCATACAAGAAACAGGATTAGTGCAGAAGACAATATTAGACAAGAAAGAATCATTGCAGGGGGAGAGCAGTCAATAAATTGTTATCAAAGAGCTAGAACAATGGAGCAATGTATGGAACAGGTCCTCAAGATCAGAGGAAATGAAAAGATACAAAATACATTGGCAGATGTGCAACCCTTTGTCATTGATGCCAAAGGGGGAGGAAAAGCAAGCAAAAGAAGAAAGGGGCTTCTGAAAAACAAGCAGAGGAATTCCTGGAGGAAGCATTGGAGTATTGCCATCAATGCCAAAGGGGGAGACTGTTGGAAATATTGTCATTGATGGCAAAGGAGTAGAAAGGAGTAACACTAGAATTACCAGTGATAGTAGAGGTGGCAAAGGCAACATAGGCAGCAGAGGTAGTAAAGGCAGGTGAACAACGAAGGCAACAGAGGATTAACTACATTAAAAATTGGCAGAAACCAAAGAATTTCCATAATTTTTGAGCTATGGGATTACTGAAGCTGACTTCGTATAAATAATTTCAAGGAGATATAACACATTCTGTTGTGTATACAAAGTGAAGTGAGATCCAGAGTTTGAAGTTACATTTGGGGGTTTTATTGTATTTACAAACAATTATAAAACCACATAAAATGAATAATAGAGGTTAATTCATGCGTGGAATGAATGCCGGAGTGGGTTTGAAGACTGGTTGACATCATTAAAATAGAACGATGGAGTAAAGGAGAAGGCATAGTGCAGTGAATAGAAATCAATGGTTTGTTTGAAAAAATCATACGGAGGAACTGTAACGAAAGAAATTGGATGTGGAATTGGGAGTCAATGGTAAAGAAGAACAGTGGATGGTTTTAGAAAAAAACAGATGGTTTTCGTGTAGCTTTAGAGTGGTAAGTGGTAAAAGTTGAAATGAACATGATAGCGTTAATGAGTTGACACGTAGTAACACAAAACCGGCTATTTCGCGTGAGATTGAAAAAATGAAGGTCATGTATCTTTGTTATGCGATAGTCGTCGGATATATGAGCGATTAAATCGATGGTGTAAAAGGTATGTTGAAATAAAGGTGTGGGCCCATAAATATTTATATGGTTTATTTGGGGTTTAAACCATAGAGTTGAGAATCATAAGCGGAGATGATATTATGATAGTGCTTGAGTATTATTCGGAAGTGCCAGCAGCAACGAGGACCGTAGATCTGGACAGATCAATGGTGATGATCGCATCGGCGGAAATCAGATCATAAATCAGAAGCAAGTGCGATGGATGCGATGTGATGCTATCACCTATCGCAATCGACGATGCTTATGTGACAAGAATTCGTAAGTTATAGAATTTGCGATGCGATGTGATCGCATATCGCAATCAGGGCAGGAGAAAAATCGCACAAACACAGTGGTCACAGAAAATGTGAAGTGTAATATGATGACGTGGCGATGACATGGCAAGGTGACGTGGCACGATGACATGGACCTGGGCCGCATATAGCAAATCGCAAGATCGGAGGGGTGAATATCGTAAGAGAAAAGTTGCGATGTGATGGATAGAAGCGATGTGATGTGCTGATGCGAAGGGACACGTGGTGGCACAACGCAATATCGCACATAGCATACCGCAAATTTCATCGCATACCGCGAAGTGGCAATGCGATGCGATGCGATGAATGCGATGCAATGCCAAGTGGCGATGCGAATCGGCGATGCGAAGTTCATCGCATATCGCAGATCGCAAAGCTCAGGAGAGATATCGCACAATCTTAGAAGTCATGTGAGTTGCGATGCGAAGTAGCGATAAATTCAAGTGGGACCCAATTGCATATCGCTCATCACAAGCTCAGGACAAAGTGCGATAAAGGAGCCGGATGTGATGCAGCCCAGAACCATTATTTAAGAGATTTCAAGTCCGGGTGTATGTGATTTCCCTTTGTAAATCGCGTCGGAAAGAAAAGGAGCCATATATCAAAGAACGTTTGAAATGCCAAAGTGCAATAAAGCGATAATTGTTGGATCACGGAGTAGAGATCTACGATGCAGATTAGAAGTGCTAATTTGGGCATCGATAAATGTGCAAGATTGGAGGAAACGAAAAATTTACAAAAGTATAAGGGTTCCCTTTGAGAAATCGCATCGGGAGGATGAAAGAGCAACATAGAAACGAAGAAAAAGAGAAATAGCTGAAATGCCGAGATACAGCTTGGTGGGACCCTTCGCACATCGCATATCAAGAGATCAGATGGACGAAGGCACATAGGATCTCTGAATCGCCGAAGTGTGATAAAGAGAGTGGACGTAATGAAGATCAAAGCCGAAGCCTAAAGCATTTCAAGTCCGGGAGTATGTGGATTTTCCTTTGTAAATCGTTTCAGAGAGAAAAAGGAGGATTATAGCGTAAAACAAAATGGAAAGTATGAATGCGGGTAGAAAGGCTCGGGTAAGGACCCGACATAGAGAAAATGGAAGAATCGAATGTTTAGAAGAGTGGTGAAGGTTGAACACTGTGGGCACGAGAAAAAGAGGCATGGTCAGGAAAAAGGAGATATGATGGCACTGTTAGAAACACAATAGAATGGGTCAAGTTGTACAAAATGAGCAGTTATGCAGTAGAGCTAGACTATAACAGCAGAAACTAAAAAGACAGTGACAGCAGCAGAAAAGACAAATGTATGGCGAACCAAGAGCTGAAAGGGCTGAGTGAAATATATTATTGTATCTGTAAATGTAAATGATTTAATTATTTTTATTGTATGTGATGCAAAGGCAAGTCTCCAAAGGCAAAGCAAAACTCCTCTGTAATACTAAAATGTATACATACTATTATATTATTTTGAATGGGCTGGACAAGAAAATGAGAAGGGGGAAGGCAAAGAGTCATACCTGTTCATTTCGAATTCCCTATGGAATACACAATGTTATGAGGTGATCTCTATAAATAATGTTACAAGCATATGCATAAAAAAATTAAAAAAAGGAGAGAGAATGGAGAAAGAGGTCGGAGAGTGTAAGAAGAAGAAGGAGCAGAGAGAGGAGTTGTGAAGATCTAGAGATGATATAAAGCAAATTTGAAGGCTGGAAGGACAGTAGTAAAGAAGGAGAAAAACAGAGCTGATATCCAGGTAAATCAGCATATGATTTTATTGTACAGTGAGGAAGTTGGTGCTTCCATATCAAGTTGTAGCTTGATAGATGTCTAGTTGTAGCTAGCTAAGGTAGAAGCCTCCTGTAGGTTGTAGCCTATAGAAAATAGATGGGAGTTGGAGCTTCCTTGCAAGTTGTAGCTTGCAGAATTGAGGTAGTAGCCTCCTGTAGGTTGGAGTCTACAGAAAATCAGTGGTGATAGGGAGTTGGAGCTTGCCTTTACATCACAACAATAATAAGATGTGGTTTTCTCCCTTATGGGTTTTCACTTATATCTATTGTCTATGTGCATGATGAGTATATGTTGATATTTTGTATTTAATCTGCTTAATACCTGTTGATCACTTATTAATATTGTTGTTCCATTGTATATTAAGTTGATCATGAAATGAAGATGTAAATAAGTGTAAAAGAGAGTTTTACAAGACCATGACTACATTAAACTGATTCACCCCCCCCCTCTCAGTTTAACCAAGGGTTCAACACCATAGATTATTTGCAATGTGATTTTTAATAGGATATTTTAGGTGTTATTTTACATGAAGTGAAGTGGTTTTCTTCCAGCAATAGTTAGAAATTCCTTTGTTATTTTGAACCTTGAATCTGTTATCAAGAGTAGTTCTAGTTAGTTTAAGGTGTGAATTTATCATTAGAATAATGTGTGTGTCCTTTTGGTTATCTCAAGCTTAGTTTCAAGTGTTAATTTCAAGTTAATGAGAGGAACAAATAGATTAGGGTTTTCAAGATATCATAGGATATTTAAAAAGTAGAATTCTAAGGTTATCCAGCTGTTGGCCGGATAAATCGATCTTGTGGACAAGATCGATCTCCCTAGTATCAGAAGATAGTCTAGCAACAAACAAACAATTAAATCTATATTTCTCTAGATATATCACGATCTATAAGTAAATGATACAAAGGTGTTACAATCCTACCTTTATCCAACGCTTGTTTGTAGTAGTTGTCCTTTAGTCGTCTGAAAGAGTTACCTTCGAAGATCTGCAATAAAAAACAAACAAACATCAAATAGCACCTGCATAGCATATATTCATAAATCATATCTATTATGGTGATCAAGGAATCCATAAAATAAACAATCAAATGAAAGCTTATTGAGAAAAACAAACTTATTTGTATTAACTTTGAAATAGTGGAAGAACCTTACAACCTTTTTAACCTTGATGTTGAACAGGTCTTCCCGGGGTCCGAAGTAGGAATTTCCTTTACTCTGACAAGCCTTGCACTCTTCCAACTGAGATACATATAGGTATGTAATCTTTCCTCATAAAATCTCAGCTAAAGGAGTCTAAGTTCCAACAGCACTTTACCTCAAATAACACTAAAGCTTGAACTCCCTTTGAGGCTGCCCAATGCCTCTTTTTATAGTGCAAAAGAGGAGGTTACATTTCCACCTATGAAGGGATAGAATCCCCCTTCAAAGGGATAAGCTCCTAACATAAAGGGGTTAGCTCCTTAAGGCATGGGATACATGAACCTGAAAAGAGCGGACTTTCCACCACAATATTCCTTCCAGAAGCTTCTAAAAATGACTGAAAGTGATCATTTTGAGTTTACTTGCGCCCTTTTAATCTTTTACAGGGGTCCACACCCTTAACACAGAGAAAGTGCAGTCAGGTACACAGGAGACATGACCATTAGGTGCGAGACCACAGGTAAGACAAAGAGAAAGTGCGACACCAGAGTTTTAGAGACTTTTGAGAGCTTTTCTCTTATTTTTAAGGCTTGACATGAGGAACTGATGTTTTTAGACTTGCAAAGGAGGAAAGTATGAGTGATAATGAGCTCATACGGACAACGAAATGTCAAGGTGACAATTTTCAGTGCAACACCAGCTATAGTGCGAGAATGTTCTATGATTGATGATTGCTTTGTATTTTCTTATAGTTTCATTGCAGTATGGAGTTTGCAGTGGATGCTAGATAGAGTTTAAATTACGAACTATTCTTAAGTACAGAAAAAATTAATGCAATAGGAATATTAAATTACTTTTAGAAATTGAATTTGATTATTGATTTTTCCTCATCAACCAGTGAGATTTCTTTCTATTTCATAATATTGAATTTAACTATCAGTATTGCAGGAAGCGTGAGTATGATGGATTGATAAAATTAGTTAAGTAGGTCCCCTTTTAAAGATTGTTTATTTGCCAACAAATGTGTGTTTCATTCCAATATCTAGTTTATCATTATTAAGGAAGCTTATTTGATCTGACCATTAAGATGAACCAACACACAATACAACTCGTGTTTACGAAACTTGGATTGACAATTAAATATTAAGAGCTTTAATACGACAATAAAAACTCTCAACATTTTGGCGTCGTTGTCGGGGAGTTGTATTTAGCTCAGGTAAAATTTTCTTATAGTGTTTCAAGGATATTGCAGGGCATTCAGAGGGCAGAAAGAGTATGGTAAGACGTGAGTGAACAACCATGCATCCACTATTATGGGGTTGCTCCAAATTTTGGCCATCTTGCTTATCTATTGAACTTTTATTTCCTTTCCCGTAGAAGTAGGCTTTAGAAAATTAATTTCCCAATTGCTTTTCTTTTAATAGATTAAATATTTCTTTGATTCAACATTTTCCCCAACACATCATTCCCTTCCTTTTATGCAAATTTATTTTTTATGCAAGAGTGGTGAGCTTTATTTCAGCCAATAGCTTTTAAATTCATTTATCTTTAGAAGCCAATCTTCAACGTTATATCATTTTTGGGGTGTTGTAAGAACCCTTGTGTACTAATCCATGTGATGACAAAAATACCAGTTGGCTTGTTGAAAACAAGAAAATTTTATTTTGAGGAATCATTTAATGAGGAGTTTTGATGTTGCTACAGAGACGTATGAGTCATCCGATGAAGAATTCACAAGTGCGGAATTTAATATTTTTCTTGAACATAAATTTAATATAATTAAATATTTGATTTCGAAATTGGATGATTTGAAAGAAAAAGAGAAGAACGAGGAACCACTTCTTATCGTTTGTGCCAACTGTAGAAAGAAGCACTTCCTTGGAAAGTGCCCACTTAGCGATCTTGAAGTTTGCAAAAGTTGCGAGGATGGTCATGCAACCGAACATTACCCATCACTGCCACGATTATGAAAGGTACTCAGGGAATCAAGTAAGGAATCAAATCATCCACCAGGTATAACTCAAAACCTATCCCCATTTGATACTTGGAATAATGATTATTCTCTCCAGCAGGTGCCTCAACATGTTTATAAACCTGTAATTTCATGGAAAACTTTTAATACTCCTCCAATTAAATATCCTACTTCATGGATGTAGTGGTCCTCGCCTTGGACCTCATCCTCGAGCCAGATATCTCCATGGCCTCAAGAATCGTTTGGATCCTTCTCTCTAGGGAAATCTCCCATGAAAATTCAATAATATGAGCACCCACACCAACCACAATTTATTTCCAATGCACCATTGAGTTATCCTCCTACATGGTCCTAGCCACATGTGAAACCTTACCCTAGCCTTAATCCATATCCTAGCCCTTCTTCATACCCTAATCCATACCCTAGACCTAACCCTAATCCAAACCCTAAACCTAGCCCTCATTTAAACCCTAACCTTAACTTACAACCTAGACCTAACCCTAGTCCAAAGCCTAATCCCAATCTAAATCCAAACCTTAGTCCAAGAATTAACCAAAACCCTAGCCAAAACCACATCCTAAACCCTAATCTAAACCATCAGGTTTCACAATAGTTTGAACCACCTATTCTTTCTGTCGATTCCCCTATTGAACAAAATGTTACACCTTCGATGTTGGAAAAGGGAATGAATATGGAAACTTCCCCCATTACTGTAGAACATTCACCCCAGGAAGATGTAATTCAAAGACCACCAGAGGAGAAATATTTCATTGGAACTTATTGCAAAAACATTATTGAAACTCAAAACCCTAGAATCTCTCTCAACCATTCTTGACAATTTGAAAATAAAATATTTTAGCCTGAACTTGAGGGATTTATCTTTTGCCTTTCACCATATTATTTGTGCCTCCAGGAGAGTGACTATCAAACTATGGAAGATTTGCATCATTTGGAGAATCCTAAATATGTGTATTCCATTGAATCCTGGTTTCGAGTAGTCATCAAGCCATCTTATTTCCTCAGCATTCAGAAACTCTTGGCACCATATCAATTGAAGCAAATGGCTTCTCATGCTTTGGTATGTCTTGAATTCTATTCTTTAAAAATACATGTGAGTATAATCGGAATTTTGTTATGCACATGGCTTCATTGGAAATACTCCTATACCTAAAATGGAGTCTTTCGCCTCATAGGGTAAAGTAGGGTAAGAGAATAAATGAATAAAGCTGTTATAATGCTATTAGGATTTCTATTTTCCAGGTATAGCATCTGAAACTACTTTTGATCCACATTGGTTGTTAACACACACATCTGTGATGCATCTTGTTGAGTATGATTCCATCTGAGATATATATTTTCAGTTTCCCCCTATGGTGGACCACTCTTGTAAAAATCATAATGAACTATTCATAAGAACACTAGCATTCTTAACTCAAAGAATATTTCAGTCATTGCCTGAGATATCTTTATTGTCTTTAGGGTAGAGGAACTAGCCAGTAATGATTAGTCGTTAATTTTTTTTACGCCATCCTGTACTCTTAAGGAGTAGATCTGCCTCCCCAATTATTAAGTAACCTTTAAGGTTAATCATAATCAGATTTTATAAAATATTTAGGGGAGGATAGGAGGTCTCATGATGATCCGACCTACCACGATCATGAGACCTAGAATGCTGACATTACTGCTCTTGGTCACCAAGCCAGAGTAATGGCTTTCAGCCTAAAAGCTGGAAGACATGAGGTCTCATCACGAGTTGGCCTGTTCATCCATGTTAATTATTATGAGTGGCACTGCCATTAGTTGGTTACCAAGCCAAGACAGTGGACGTCATCTAAAAGTCAAATAAGCTAACTCTAAATCTATGCCTAGTAAGTGGGACACAGACATTTCGATGGGTCAAAAGACATCCCTATCGAGGTTATGGACACTTGCAGGCAGCAGGGCCATGTCTGTGGTATTAAAGTTAATTAGATACTATGAATTTCTTGGTTATCCTTCTCTTTCCCTAAAAACTCATCCTTTTTCTTGGACAATGGTTTTAAGAAAATTTGAACATGATGCTTTGAGTTCTATCTTTCAGAAATCAAGAATTTTTAACGATGTGATACCCCTAATGAAGGTAATTCTTTATACTAGATTAAGAGAAAATTTGGTTTTTGAATCCAGATGACAATGGAATTTAGAGTGTTCAATAGAGAGGTTGATGATTGGTATCATAACTCACTTTAATTTTCATGGTATTTAGAGTAATGAATTACTCAATGATTACTGATCACAAGATGTTGTTTGATAATAATGTGTATTGATGGTGGTTGCCTCTAAATATGAGTTGCAAAACCTAGGTACAAGATTTCTATAGTAGGTGCATGAAACTTGTGATAGTATTTTTGAGATTGAACCTTTTCAACAAAATTTGATTTTTATCATAAGACTCTGGGCAGAAGAAAAACAAGGAATTCATTTGGGACAAGGTAATAGGAATGTGCAACACTCTTTTCTCTATAATGTCTACTTTCGGTACTTGATCTTGCTACATTCCTGCAGTCGATACTAATTGTTGAGAGTTTTGATGACACACTTATTAGAAGCATAGTTTTATCTTCGAACATTTCCCCTGCCTTCTTCCATAGATTTATAGTTTAAAGGTTTGGCTTGCACAAGGATGTGCAAGAATTTCAGCGTGGGGGGATGTTGAGTTGCATGTTTGTCCACATTTTTACAGTTTTTATCAAATAATTACATTCTGGTACCTAGTGTTTTAATCATTATTAATCATTATTTTGTTAATTAGAAGAATTTAGAGACAATAAGTATTTATTTATAATTTATTTTTGCTAATTAGTTTGAAGAGTATTTTTGTGTAAATTTCATTAATGAATGCCTTCTTGGTGGCAGGTGGCAGTGTGTAATGTTAGCTGCAATCAAGCAATGTATGCCTCACCATGATTTTATTCGCGAATTTGATCTCGATTTGATAATTGGTTATGATATATGCAAGTTTGAATTGCCATATCTCATAGAGAGGGCAGAGACATTGAAAATAACAGATCTCCCTTTCCTGTGTCGTATTAGAAATAATCGTGTTCGTGTGAGGGACACCTCTTTCTTCCTCACCAAGATAATATGGTACATGAGAGAGTAAGGAAGCAACGATTGAAGGCAGAGTTCAGTTTGATTTATTTCACAGACAAGGAGAAAGCTTGTTGTATATTGTCTGAAGGATGCTTATCTTCCACAAAAACTCTTGGATAAACTGATGTTTATATACAATTAAGTAGAGAGGGCTCATGTTACTGATGTTCCTTTGTCATTTTTTCTTTCTAAGGGTCAAAGAATCAAGGTTTTATCTCAGATACTAAGAAAATCAAGGCGGAAAAATCTGTTTGTGCCAAATATTGAAGGCCAAGGCTCTGGACATGAGACTTTTGAAGGTGCAATGATTTTGGAGGAAAAATCAGGTTTCTGCGAAAAAATAATTGCAACACTGGAATTTGCATCCTTTTATCCATCAATCACGATGGCATATAATATTTATTATTGTAGCTTGGTGAGGTCAAAGGACATTGAAAAATTTAATCTCCAGACAGAGTGTGTAAATAAAACACCATCGGGTGAGACTTTTGTTAAGCCAACTTTACAGAAGGGAGCCCGTTTGTGCTGAGGCAGTTCGCTCCCAGGAGAGTCTGGCTGCCAATTACATTTAGTGCTTCCACTGATTCCTGGGATGAACATGTTAGCATAACAGTCTGCTTGGTCATCTGCAAGCACCATCGCCTCTGGGAATTCATAGTTTAACAGATTACAAGAAAAAAAATAAGGACGTTTCTGATTGACGGATTCATGTGCCACACCCAACACGCTACTTGGAATACTCCTCACAATGTCATATGCATATACCTACCTGGAAATTGTGAGAAAAATGGACTATAAAGATCACCATTTCCCATGGAAGTGACAACGAATTGCTTCCCATCAATGCAGCTTGGCTCTCAATTCAAGAATCCCTCGTCCCCAAGTGAAAATCCTCAAGAAAACTGATCACATTACCATATGTGGGAAGAAAAAGAGATTTTTCTAGAGAAATGGAAGAAATATGGAAGGAACAATAAAAGCAATCATTAACAGGAAGCTCCACTATGTTTAAAGCCCAACATTAAAAGGGTCAGCACCTCATCGAGTTGTGTGTTAAGGCATCAATGCCAGTAATGAGATATGGGTCGAAATACTTCTAGAAGCCTCGGGGTAATTTTTATGATAAGATATTTTGACTCAGTATATACATTCAGCAGATGTCCAGCATGAATTCAACCCATTCAAAATCAGATCTTCTTATTTTGGCCTTGAATCAGTTTATAATTCTACGTTTTTATGTGTGTGTAACCAAGGGCGTTGCTACTATAAGAGGGGATCATTTGCATAGGGATCGAGGGCATACAAAAGAGAGCACATAGAAGCCGGATCGCACCAGATCAAACCTGAATTGAAAATCAAATCTTGTTGTTTTGATTTTATTTATTTCATATTAACCATAATCCTAAATTTATATCCTATGCAACAATCGACCCATTTAATCAAGAGCAACATTGCTGCTATATAATGGGGAATTTTCACACTTGTAAGTAGGAGTGTAATAAAGATAGGGACTGCTGTGTAAAAAATTAGAATTTTTGTGCCTCTGACTTGTGTAAATCGATTCCCAAATGATTTTTTAAGTATACATGATTGCCTTCAAGTCGTGAGCAGAAGCATTTGTGCCATGATTAACTATGCATTCTGTCTTTGATGTTTTAAATCTTTCCTCCATTGCAGTAAGTCGGCCTACTCCATGTGTGGGAGGGCCCACAACCTTTGGAGCTAAGCTTTATCAATAACATAGGATAATTAGATGTGCGTGATTTTAAATTTTCCTGTTTCTGTGTGAATTTGTGGTAGGTATGGTTCAATTTCAGTGCATTTTAGTCATCGTTGTATTATGAAAATTAATGGACTAAATAATTATTGTAAACTCGGACTCATTACATAATCCGTGCTTGAGTTTTAATATAGAGTTATACTCTCTTCCTTTTTTTAAAGTCGAATGTAATGCGGGCATTCACGATATAGGAATATAATGATTTTTGAGTTTGATCAGAATTAGAACATATTTTAATGCTTTGAATTTGAGTATGTTAATATTTCCAATTTAGAATATTGATTCAAGGTTTGCATTACTTAGTTATTTTGAAAGTTTACAAGATTTAATGCTCATTTGATTTGTTTATGCATCCCGGGACTTCACTTAGTAATTAGATCTCTTTTAAATTAGAATCTTTCATGTTTTCATAGTGTAATCAATTTATTTATAAGAGTAATTCCGAGTGAGAATTTGATTGTGCAGGTAGAGATATCAAGTCTAATGCAGAGTAATTTAGCTTTCATTATGAGTTACATGAATTGAAAGAGTGAGCTTGCTTTTGAATAATTCATTTCATCTAGATCAAAGTCTTTGAATTGAAGGTTTCTCATAGATTATTTGCAATGCGATTTTTAATATGATCTTTTAGGTGCTATTTTACATGAAGTGAAGTGGTTTTCTTCCAGCAATAGTTAGAACTTTCCTTTGTTAGTTTGAATCTTGAATCTGTTATCAAGAGTAGTTCTAGTTAGTTTAAGGTGTGAAGTTATCATTAGAATAATGTGTGTGTCCTTTTGGTTATCTCAAGCTTAGTTTCAAGTTAATGAGAGGAAAAAATAGATTAGGGTTTTCAAGATATCATAGGATATTTAAAAAGTAGAATTGTGAGGTTATTCAGCTACAGTGCGAGAATGTTCTATGATTGAGGATTTCTTCGTATTTCCTTATAGTTTCATTGTGGTATGGAGTTTGCGGTGGATGCTAGATACAGTTTAAAGTACGAATTATTCTTAAGTACATTACAAATTGACTCAATAGGAATCTTAAATTACTTTTAGAAATCGAATTTGGTTTTGCCTCGTCAACCAATGAGATTGCTTTCTATTTCAGAAGATTAAATTTAACTATTGGGATTGCAGGAAGCGTGAGTATGATGGCTTGATAAAATTAGTTAAGTAGGTCCCCTTTTCAAGATTGTTTATCTTCCAGCAAATGTGTGTTTCATTCCAGTACATAGTTTATCATTATTAAGGAAACTTATATACTCTGACCATTAAGATGAACCAACATGTAGTACAACTCATGTTTACGACTCTCGGATTGACATTTAAATATTAAGAGCTTTAATATGAAAATTAAAACTTTCAACATGAAACATGACTTTAAAGTCTACAATATTTTTTTATTGGTCATAAAGGGTCGGCGACAACCTTGAATTTGAGTAAATCATCTGGAATAAATCAGAGTAGAACAACACCCAAAATATCTTGTCCTCCGTGATTATAGAGCGGATGTTCGAATTCCATAAGGTTGCGTAGTGCGCGGCTTCGCACAGGTCTGGCTCGATGTTGGGGAATTGGGTATATTGTGGCATCTTCCACCCGATTAGTGTGATGAGTAGCAACAAACAAGAATAATATAAATGTTTCCCTTCTTCCCGGACTTCGCACACATTGGCAAAAAATTTGGTGCACAGGTATTGGGACCAATTAAATTGCATGCCCTTCTCACATTGCCCCGGTAGCGTAATGACATGGGTCAGAACTTCCTTCGACCGACACTTTTGCATCACCTTGCATGCAAGGATTAGTGTGCCAATATATATTGGAGGATCATTGATTTCCTGAACCAGGACGCCCCGACTATTTTGCGAGACCTTGACCTCTTCGGAAACTCTACACTCTCAGCTTTTTCCTCCAAAATTTGTCGCAGGGTCTTCCCCTTGTTTGGGTAAGTTGGTGATTTGATGGATCAGCGAAGCATCAATCATAATCGACCCTCCTAGCCATAGGTAGTAATCATGGACGAGGGCAAGCAACTGGCACACACATATGTCACTGATTGGGCTACACCCGAAGTGCAGAATGTGCAAGAGGTTTAGCTATCCAGATTTCTACAGGCATAGTGCTTAGGACTTCGGTTCAAATATTACTACCCCACCATCATAAGGGATATTCTCCAGGTACATGGTGGGCACAAGCTCAGGGAATTTCTCTTGGTTTACCAGGTCTCAGTCATCCATCTTTAGTAGTGGGATATTCACGAACATATCACATTCGACGGGTACATTTTCTGGAATCAGCGACATATTGATATATGACCGCACCTTGTCTAGATCATTTAGGACTTTACTGATGATTTGGGCGGCGTGACATATGAGGCAGCTGCAAGATTGGGTCGGATATCTCCACAACATCTTCTTCCATGAATTGTTTTGGGTAATTCCGTCATAGGTTTCTTCTGTCGCTCTGCAACTGTTGATCAAGGCTTTGGGGTATTCTGGTGCAGTGACTTGTGAGACCCCAAGACTGTCCCTTCTTAGATTGGACTGGCATAGGGGTATCACCAGCCTATGTAGGGGTCTCTTCAGCTGGCATCATAAAAGGTGTGGGCTTGGTAGCAGTCATACTAGGCGGAATAAGATGACCCAAACCTTAGCAACACAGCTCATCCTCAAATATCAGAGGCCAGACATAAGCTTCAGACAATACTCAGAGAGAAGAGAGCACAAATCACATAGATAACATAGAAATCAAAGGGAACTAATGTGACCCTTCCTGTCATATTTATAGCTTAGGCACGTCTTAAACGATCTTCTGCTCATTAATGTAGCCCCATAAATGCTAAAATGACTCCAAATCTGGCATAATATCCTCATTAAATGCAATTTAGCCGCTCCTCCAAACGGTAAGAATGTTGTCTTGTCCATATTTACTGTACCAATGGCTATATTCTGGCATCTCTTCAACCAAGTCACTCTTCTTGTGCAGCTGCTGCACGATCGTCGCACCTGTATGCGCATCCTCCATCCTTGTTACATAGACCCATATTTCTAGCCATATATTCATTTTGTGCACGCAGGGAGAGGCTCATCCATGTATGGTTTCAATCGAATTGCATTTATATACCCAGGAAGGTCTTCTTCGCTTAATGTGTGCAGGTGTACCGCACCTCTCTTTGTGATTTCCTTGAAAATATATGGTCCGAGCCAATGCATGTTGAACTTCCCTCGGTGGTGCACAAACTTGCTGTCATATAACAAAACCATATCCTCTTATTGAAATACCTTCTGTCTAATGTGCCTTTCATGCCAAGCCTTTTCACGCTGATGGAATCCTGCAATGAATCAGTCCTCTTCTAGCATGACCAATTGTGACAATCATTCTTCCATAATATCCTTCTCGACCATATTAGCGAATGCTGCAATGCACAAACTTGGGACAATATACTCCATCGACATAACAATTTCCTTCCCATACAACATTTTGAACAATGTATTTCCTTTCAAATTCTTGCACATGGTTATATATGCCCAAATAACTGCAGGTATGCGCACATCCAAATCATTTCGATTAGCATTGAAAATATTAGTTTAAAGTGGCCTCCCAACAGGTAGTGGTGGAACTTCTGTAGCGCGTAGACCATAGCTAATCCTTCCCTCTCAGTGGTTGAGTACTTACCCTCTGCACTTGACAATTTCCTACTTGAAAATGAAATAGGGTGGTCAATCTCCCCGACTTCTGGCTGGACTAAAACAACTCCCAGTGTGATGCAGGAGGCATTGACATGTGCATTGAATTCCTTCGTCCAGTCTAGAAAGACCAATATGGGCGCAATGACCATCTTCACCTTAAGCAATTTTAAGCTCTTATGGTAGTCCTCATCCTAGCAAAACGAGGCATCCTTCTTCAATAACTTCTCCATAGGCGCAGTGATCAACGCATAGCCTTGAATGAACTTCCAGTAATACCCTGTATGTCCCAAAATTGAGCGCATCTGTTTCACATTTGTGGGAAATTCTAGGTTAACAATAAAAATGATCTTTGCGAGATCCACCATCAATAATTGATGACAAACAATATGACCTCGAAATATCCTAAATGGGACACAAAATATACACTTTTTCATATTAAGTGAGTTCTGATACCTCCGGCAAGTATCTAGCATCAGGCATAGACTTGACAGATTCTTCTTCACTAATCAAAATACAATCCAGTCACCAAAGTATACTTCTAAGAACTTATGGATGTATTCCTTGAACGCAGCTACTGCCACGCGCGAGAAGATAGATGAAACATTCTTTAGACTGAGTGGAATGTCTGTGTACTGAAAGGATACCCATTCTGTTGTAAAGGTCATCTTGCTTCTATCTTCCAGCACGATACGAAATTGGTGGTATCCTAAGAAACCATCCGTGAATGAGTAGGCCTCCTGCCCTCCTACATTATCCAATATTTTATCAGAAAATGGGGTCGGGAATGGGTCATGTACACACGCATCATTCAATTTGCGCATATCCACACAAATCCTTATTTCTCCTTTGGTTTTCTTATCCTACACCACCATAAGGCTCACCCAATCTGATTCTTCCACTGGTTCTATGATCCTCGCAACAACCATTTTATCCAATTCCTCTTTGAATTTTTGCTTATATTTGGGATTCAGCCTATACGGGCACTGATTCACAGGTCACGCATCCAGTTTCAAGGTGATCTTCATTACCCCAAGATCTCCTACTATCCCCTTCAGCTCAGAAAATTTCTTAGGGAATACCTCCTGATATTCAGTCAATAGCTTGCCGACCTTACCCACCGTATCATCATCCCAATAGTCCATTATATTTGCTAATTTTGGCTATTCCTCTGAGCCAATATTGACTAGCCAAATCTTCAGAGGCTTAGTTACATCTAGTGACTCAATCGTAGGCCCAAAAATTGTGCATTGTCCTTCAGATTTAGGGATAGTAATGCTCCTTTGTTCTTCCTCATTATCTTCAACTGACAAATTGCGACAGTTAACGATGTCCTTCACCTGCGCATCCCATGCTAGCAAGACGTGATCCTCCATCAGTTTTTCGGTGTCAAATATGACTCCTTGAATATCCTGCAGTGCCTCATCCATGCATTCAAACCCAATTCAAAACTAAAGGTCAAGATAAAAATTTCTGTCAAGGAAATCCATTCATTGGTTCCTCATCATAGCTTAGTTTCCAGGTACCAGTCCGTAGGCACCTTCCTGAAAGTGTGGATGAATATATGCATCCATTCTGGCCTCGGCTATGTGCCCCATGCTTCAGTCCATCTAGACATTTTTTTTTGCGGATCGCCTTCTCTAGTATAGGTCCCTCCCATTCTAGTATTTGGATGCTCAAATCGCAGATGCATCATGTGGGTGCATTATTCCCAGTTAGCCAAGTTTCCCTTGTGCGTCTCCCACCAACATGTTGGGTTGAGCGCAACGCTATATCAAGTGCATGGAATTGTTGTGCTTCTGGGACAAATTTTTCAAGTTCTTATAAAAATAGATTAAAATTATTTAGACCATCTATCGTACCTCTTAAGATATGCACTAAAGATATTTTGTCACCTGATTGCAGCTTAACGCAGAGACTTCATGTAGCCGGCTCTGTTAGTTCTCTAGTTCCTCATCTGAATTTGAAAAGCAGGAGTTATCCTTCTCCCAGTTGAGCCTTCCATCATTTTTCGGGTTGATTCAATCTTCATCCTATGAAGCCAACTTATAAATATGATTGACATCATCATCTGCACGAATCGACTCTGTATATATTTCACCTTCTGCAGGATCTAAGGGGACCACAACCCTGGTTCCATTACTTTCAAATATCATAATTTTGCGCTTAAGGTTTATTATGCCACCCATATCAATAACCCAATCTAAAACAAACAACGCGGGATAGGGGTCAATATCATCAACAATCTGTATAACTTCAAAGTTTGCAAGCACCCTTACTCCTTCGATATCTACTACAACCTGTGAGAGCCTTCCTAATATGATAATCTTTTGTTGATTTTCCATGCATAGCTGGATGGTGGACCATTCCAACTTAGGTTCTCCCATCAATTGCGAAGTTTGCTTTGGTAAAACATTCACATCATATCCTAGATCCAAAATGACTTGATCCATCTTATATGCACCAATCTGCGTAATCAAACACATTTCGCATCCAATTATTCTTTTATTCTTATAGATCTTATTAACAACCTTCTACTCCATCTGGGGTTGTTATTTCTCTGTGAAGTTGTCTATTAACTCTTGGAGGTTCTTGACTATCTTCTTATTGCACAACAATTTAATACAAGGCTGCAGGAAGGGCTTTATATCTTCATCAACCACATCCATAGGCTTGCTTGATGTTGAGGTGCCCACTTCTGTGAGGCCTTTCTTCACTTCTAAAAATGTTTCCTTTTCTCTCTGTAATTTGAATCCTTCCTTTTTGTAGGTGCTTTTCGAATCTAGAGATTAGTCTCAGGCTTCGTCCCTTTGTCTTTACCAGTGGTTGCACCACCCCTAGTGACGATATTCACACTTGGTTCTTCTTCACGTAGTTAAGCTCTTACCATCTGAATGTTTTGAGTGGGAGTCTGTGTTTCCTTTTCTTGCATTTTTGCAATCAAAACAGGGAAATATTTAATAACATGATCAAATTGTCTACAATGCCTGCAAGACTGTCGTGCTGGGTTTGGATAGTCGCACGCATAATGGCCCACATCTCCACAATCCCCTACTTTGGAATCCATCGCGCCCCATACGGGGTTGTTGGCGGGGTTGGTTCAACGTGCATCCTATATATGTTAGATCGGTCAATCATTAAATTGAAGCTGCGATAGTACTGCTCATCATGTCCCACCGATGAGAAAAACTTGTAGAATGGTTGCTTAAGCTCAGGGATATATTTACATATCCTTGTGCAGAAGTCTATCATATGCATACCCATTTTTTGAAAAACCATGCACCATAACATAGGAGTTCGACTTGGTCAAGTCGCGCTCTTTCGCGGGCTTGGTCCTTCGGCTGATAGATAGTCATTGAATACAGGGTACTGATCCTTGTGATGCCCCACAACTTTGCAGCGTATACACCATACATTTACGCATACCTCCTTTCCCTTATCCTTACGGAGACTCTGTATTTCTAAGTGTATTTCCTCCAACTGGCTTTGGATTTGCTGGGTCCCAATCTGTGCAGTTGGTACCAACGAAAATTCTAGCTTCCTTGTAATCTCTACAGCTTCAGCCTATGTGAAAATCTTCTGCTGACTTAAGGGCTGGTGCAGATGTGGTAGTAGCACAGAAATAAACCAGTCTTTGTGTTGCCTTTCATCCATAATAAATCCTCCATATCTGATTGTGCACTTCAGTCATTGATCCGCGCCCCATACGGATTCGTTCAATTCTTGGCGAATCTCCTTCAATTCAGTTACACATTGAGAAAATGATTTCGAGTTCTCAAATTGTTCCTTTAATGCGGCCTTCAGATTATGAATAGTTGCATTAGGGTTCCTTTCCACATACCTTATGTACCAATCCAACACGCGGTCTTAAAAACTAGTGGCTAGCTGTGTTTTCTTAACATCCTCATTATTAACCTGCTACGATGTCCATACAACATTAGTAACAAACTAGAATTGGTATGTGTCTTCGTTCCCGATACCACGGAAAGTAGGTAACTTCATGGAGGCGACCATCTCAGTGTCTAGTGGTCGAGGTGGAGGTGGAGTGGATGGCTTGATAGAGTGAGATGAGTTTGGGACTGGAGTGGATGGGATCTGAACCATGGCCAACGACCCAAGACTACCTTGATCTTGTGATTCTTCTTCTTCAGATTCACCAGAGCTATTGATTTTAGGCTCCTCGTCACTGTCAGACTTACCTTTGAGAGGGATATAAAAAAAACCTTCTTCTAGATCTCCTCTATAAGTTTTTCCACTGTGCCTAGTTGGCCTCTACAAGACATTCACTCAATATGACTACATAGAGTACCCTTTTCGCACAAAATAATTTTAATTCACAACTTCGGAGAGCATAGGAACTTACCTCTAGGGCCCTTGAAAAACCTTCATTCAGCTTCAAAATATGATACAAATTGATCAATAGCAAATTCAGTCACAAATCCTCCCAGAACACTATCGATCCAATGATCTACCGCGCGTGTGATCTTGTTTCTAGTTTTCTCTAATTTTTGTACCAAGTCTGGGGTCCACTGAGTGATCGCCTTGTCCTTTGCGTAGGTTTGGAATTCAGAAAGTCGAGACAACCACTCGTGCAACTCAGTTGCAAAGGAAGCAAAGAAAATTACGTGGACCTATGTGTAGATATACCTTTGTGCCCAATATTCGACATACAATTTAGAGCGTATGTTTTCTTAGATCGCAAATTCACGTATCTTCTTATCGAGCCAACCTTGTACTTCATTCTTTGTTGGATGCCAATACATAAAATATCACTCAAAATGATCCTGGTCCCAGAAACGGAACCATTTGTTGGCTTGAGGGTTCCTGACCCAGGTTTAGAGTTATCACGCAACCAACAAAATCCTCCAACTACTGTCCCTTTTGGTAGTGATTTGCTTGTGCATACCAAAGTCTCACCCGAAGTAATATGGGGGGGTGTTAGAACCAAGTTTTCGCACCCTGAGGGAGCTTTTGATGTGGTAGGCCTAATTAGACTTATTGTAGATAATATAACAGATTTTTGCAACCACACTAACAAATATAACCCTTTCGTATTTTTCTATAGAATACTTCAATATATTTCGCGCACATTAGCTAACTATACTTCATTCGGATATGTTTATCTAACATCAATTAATTCCCATGCACAGATGCAATTAACCAATTATAGAAGTAAATACGCAATAACAAAATAGATTCAGATATACAACAAATAACAGATAATCAAGACAATCAATCACATAAGAATCTGGGTTCACCACAAATGCCTTCTTTATTAAGAGATATGCAATTCACTACAATCAATCTTCTGTACACATAGCAATATATTCCGCACATAGCTCAGGACTTAGGTCTCTGTGCACACACCAACAGGAGCCTTTCTACCCAAGCGAAAACCTGTACTAACAAAAAAAACTAATCAAGATCATTCATTCATCTATCGATCGATATCTTCATCGCTTGACTCTTACATATTTATAATATCATAGACCCACACATGCCATGGTCTCAAACCATGGTTTGAGACTCATGGTTTTTCCCTTTAACCATTTGCGCACAACGCGTAAAAAAGAACTTAGACAAAATTATCCAAAAAAGTACACCCCAGGGGGCCCCACTCCAACATGACCCATCACTATGTTCACATGGTGTCCTCTTTGATTATCTTTATATCTTTAGGTTGAATTTCATGTTACTCGGGTATTTGAGAACTTAGATGCATTTTTAATTATAATTTAGTCAAACCCAAAGCATTCATTTCTCAAGATGACTTTGTGACTTGTGGGATATATATTGTTCATGGTGCATGCACATGGATCTTATCACTGTGTCTTCATTAGACATATATCCTCACATGTATAGCCAGGCTTATTTTACTATTCATGACAATATCCTAGTTAATGAGAAGTGCATCACTTGTGGCTCTCTCACATTTTCATCATTATCTTACTATTGGATGCTCATCTCATCATCCCAATCATTTTTAGTATGTATCCTCGACACTATGATGATGCAGTCAACTTGTAAGGAAATTTGGAACATGTAAAGGTAACATATCATATCAATTTATATTTGAATTTCTTTTGGTTTTCTTATCACTCCATTCTTATCATGCAAAGATTCAAGTCCTCTCCATCTACACATATGCGTCACATTAGTTCGAACTTGGTCTTGATTTTTGAGAATCTTAGAGTTGATATGAAATATAAAAAAACAAAGAGAACAATTCCCGATGCAATTCATAAAAAAACACATCATTCTCATTTGTGATGGATTTGATTATGTATGATTCCTTGAACATGACACATAAGTTTTCAAGTTTTACAACTTTCTTTAATTTAGATTTAATAAGTAATGATTTTGGGCCAATGAAAATTTCATTAAAGGCCACTTCTTCATAATTCAAATTACAATTAAAAGAAGAGGTTAATTTTTTTTTGAAGAAACTCAATATCTCTCAAGTAGGATTTTAATGAAACTCTCCAATGGTAAGTTTTATATACCCATTTTCATCCTTTATATTTCTTAAAATTTTTGTTTTAGTTTTTATTTTTATTTTTTCTAATATAAAACTCTGTTTTGTAGGACTTCAAGAATTGTTTCATCCCTATCAACTCAGATTTGGAACTCATTCTCCTTGTTGTTTGCTTTCACATTTTAGAAAAGTAGTGACGATGTTCATCAAATCAGCTAAATTGGGGAGTCCCTGAGATTTTTAGTCTGTTTCTCAAGCATTTCTTTTATTATAAAATTGTTTAAATGCTTTTATGCAGGATTTGCTTTGAAACAAGAAAATTTGCAAAAGAGGAAACTTCTCATTTAGCTTATTATCACTAATGACTACTATTCATCTTAATGTTGCGAGCCTAATTGCTTATAACTCTGCAAGATAGAATTTATTAAATCTCAACATAAGATGAACACACACATGTGTGTCTTATTTTACTTTTTGTTGAGACATCTTTGTAATTAGTCATGTTGAGGTTATATTTCAATTTGGACTTTATTTTAAATTTTCAACTCCTATTTCACATTTTTTTGAAGTTTGTTTTCTTCTTTCGCTTTAGTTTGAATTTCTTTTCCTTTTTGTTATTGGTTACGGTTTGGTTTTGGTGATTACGCCATTATTAATGCAAAAGGAATTCTTCTCACCCAACAATGGGTGGTAGACATGGGGAAATTTTTACTCTATCAATCAATGAGGTTCATTTACCTTCAAGGTATATTTTCATGGAATTCTAAAGCCCTCTTGCTCTAATATTTTTCATGCAAGAACATGTATAATTTATAAGTATCATAGTTCACCTTTTCAAGGAAAGAAATGATCCGAGTTTATCTCAATGTATCCCTCCCATCCCTCCACTTGATAAATGCCTCAGAGTTGGTAGTCATAGGGAGAGATTTGGAGTCAACATTATGGAAGTATTATATCCATTTTCTTAAGTCTATTTTACCATCCCACCCGTTTGACTCAGGTACATCATAAAAATAGCTCACAAATGTGCTTATCAAAAGAGTGATCAAAAGGGGAAGCATGGGAAATACAAGTAAACTCGTCAGGGCTATAGACGCTTGCTGGTAGCGGGGCTATGCTTGTCTGGAATTAAGGAAAATTTTGTCGGGGTACTGACCAAGCTCGCTGGCAGCGAAGAAATGTTAGAGACCATTCATATCGATGGATATATGTTTTTTAAAAAACTCCTATTTGTACCCTCTTTTATTTTTCACACATGGTAATCTTAAATATTAAATTTTTATCAAAATTTGGGTTCATGATTTTACTCTTAGTCGGTTTGAGTACTTATCTTTTGGAGCTTACATTGCGTTATTCACAGGTTAATAAAATCCTCATTTTTAACCTTTGGGTAAACCGAAGTTCAACATCTTTTGACTAGAGATAATTGGTTCTTCCCTATAAGTCGCCATTGTTTTGGTGAAATCAAAACACCCCCATTTTTAACTTAATATTTCTTAATAATAATGGGGATCTTTTTCATAAATTTTGGCTAAATCGTTTTTTAACATTTTCTTTTCGTGTCCAACAATTTTTCCAGATTTTCATTTTCTTCAAATCTTTCTTTTGATTTCTTCATTGCGTTTGAATTTTTTCTAGCTTTCCATTAGTTCTCGTTTCATCTCATTTGGATGCACGATTTGATTAAAAAATGTACAAAATATATATAATTTTAATTTTTGTAAATTAATTGTAAATATTGATTTTAATTCAATTTTTTCTAAAAATCCTACAAAATCATTGCAACAAATTGTAAAACAATTAAAATTATATATTTTTGGATCTTGAAGATCTATGTCAAATCCCAATTTAAAATAAATTACAACATTGAAATTCCAAAATTACCAATTAGTTGTAGTTTTCTTCAACGTTAAGACATTAATTATAAAGTAGTTGTAGTTATTTTAATTCAATTAACATTAAAAGTGACTGTAGTTTATACATAGGAGGGAGGTTCCCGCTCGATGTGGCCTCCTCTCCCCCCTTCACTCCCCCCTTCACACCATACCTCTCCCTCATGCCATGAGAGCTTCATAATCAATTAATATCGTAACACAATTGTAAAATACCTCCAAGATGAATATTCCAGATGCTCCCTCGACATTACAATCTCATAACCTTTTTTTAAAAACCTCGATGTCTCATTCTATTCGATGCTTCGGGGTTCCTCAATGGTTTATTATAGAGTTTTTTCTATGACCTATTCGGTTGGGTGATTTTAGAGTGTTAAGATTTCGGAGTTTTTGTCTGTGAAGCGGGGGCAAATAGTGAAAGTACTTGACTCTCAGCAAATCTACCCAGGATCAAACCCCCGTGGAGACATACGGCTGTTGTGTCTTGGCTAGAAGAGTAGGCAACCCCATAGTGGACGTCTCGGCTCTTGTTGAGGCATAAGTTAATTGCTATTGTGTGCGGCTTGCAGGCTATTGCACCTAGCCTAGGTTTATAGTGGCAGCCAGTTGGATTTGAACCCGGGCCTTACTCAGGAAACTCTCACCAGTTACTGATTGTCCTAGATCTAAAAAAAAAGATTTCGGAGTTTTTGTAAGTTTGGTGGGATTACAATTTCATTATGTTTAATATATTATTTTGATTAAAGTGAGAAATTGAACGAGTGACTTCACATCAAAGAATTATTTAACAGAGCATTCGATCACCATCTATACAAAACTCCATAAATAATTTCGAAACTCATTTAAAATAAAGTAAAAAAAAAAACTCCAATGAGCTTGTATAAAATATTGGTTATGTTAGTTTGTTACATAAGGATTATTACGTATTAAAGGTTTGGTGAAATATGTAAGTCGTTATACTCTATATTACAATGGATGAATTATAATATTGTTTTAATAATGTATTTTATATACCATTTTTTAATAAATTAATTTTAATATAATTAAATTAAATTTTAATTAGTTTTTTTATACAACTTAATTATGGTATATAATTTAATTATTTTGTAAATAAATTAACTTTTAATTAGTCTAATTTAAGTTAATTAATTTTAATTATGGTTTAAATTAATAATATGTAATTAATTTGTATTAATACTTTAATTAATTTTTAGTTAATTAAATTAATGTATATTATATTTTTAATTAAGATTTCTAATTTTAGCTCAGTTATTTTTTCAGAATTTTGATAATTTTGGCACTTCAACTTTGGAGAAGCATATGTCAAGATTTACTCAACCGAATGAAACTTGCAATATATTGTTGGAAAGTTAAGACAAAGGGGAATAATCTGGGAAGGTTAATTTTAGCATATTTCATCATTTAATGACCCATAAATTCAGTGGTAGACAAAGTGACGAATTTGCAACAACAATTAGTTTCTCCAAATTTTTATTTGAGAAAATTTCAATGGTTGGGAAAAATTGTTGTCAATAATTCATTCCCCACAATACTCAAAGGTTGATCTGATCCTTTTGAAGTAATCATAGCATGAGAATTTCTTTGAATTTTAATTTATTTAACAATTTCTTGAGAAGTAGTTTGATTTCTATTTTGAGCACCAAATTTGTTTTAATTTTTGAATTCTGATTGGTTTTTGGGCAAGAGAGCGGTTGGGGAGATGAGGAAGAGAATAATGGGAGCAATGGAATTTAACCAACAAGAGAGAGAGAAAATTTTTAGTCAACTAAAATTTGTTGGAGCCAATTTATTCTCCAACAACTCTCTCATTTTAATTTTCTTTTGTAATTATAAACATGGCTTTTGTAGAATTGTTAGGAGGTTCCTCTTACTTGCAACTAGAGGCTCTGATAGCATTATTGTTTAAGGGATTATTGTTGTAGGTGAGAGAAATACTTCAGATATGAGGTGTGAAGGGAACTCTTTGTAATTTTTCTTGCTGAACATATGCACTTTTGTAATGGATAAAAATTTGAGTTGCAGAGAGATATAACATTTTGGCTTTGAGAAGAAGAATTGTTTTGTACTACTGTAGACAAAATTTTCCCAAGGAGATGAAGTTGCTCATGGACTGCAAAATCGTAATGAGATTATGGTACGATCTTACTAAATTTTCATTTCAATGCACTATTGTCTGAAATGTGAGTTAATTTTCTATTATTGGAATTTCTCTAATTAATTTTAATCTTTGTTCTAAATAGTGTATTACATTATGATTGAGCACTATTATCGTATCGATCGTTTTATGCTATTGAAATTATCTAGAAGCTATCTCTGAAGGACATACAAAAATTAGAATTAATATGAATTCATTGAGATAGGAGTGTATCAGGCAATAACTGTTTATTGTTTAAATACATCTCCATTTTTTTTCTCTTTCATTAATTGAATGAACTACTTCGTTAATTGATGAAAATCATATAATGAATTCAATCATATAAACAATCCTTTCCCCTATTTAATTATTTCATCTAATCTCAAATTGAGAGAAGGATATCCTTTCCCAATTCAAGATAGGATTAGTTTTTATTTTCATTTTAGAGTAATTTTCATTTATATTTAATTCTGCGCTCTAGAATTCCGCTCACTCAAGGGCATACCTTAGTTGTGGCTTGGCTAAACTATAAATACAACTTAAGGATCCTTTTACTTTCACATGCATATCAAGAGGGAATATCTAATTTCTCTCTTTTTATTGGAAAATAATCGATATACTATAAGCTAGTAGTGAGGGAAAGACGGTAACTGAACCCAATTGAACTAGTTAGAGCCATTACATAAACATATAGGATTCTGAATTAGGAATCTGACCAGGTGGTCTCTCTCACATGTTGATGATGTCATTTTAGACCATCAACAGACCCCTGGTTTGGAAAGCACATGCATGATTGATGGGACACTATCATAATATGATATACTTACAAATTTGCGGTTTCCATATGTCAAAATGAGCATACCCCACAACTATATGAATGAGTTGGTTTTATATTAGGTAGGATGGGTTCCTTGGGAGTGAAAATTTTCCAAGGGGACTAGTGCCCAAGACTTGATCTACATGATTCTTTGCTGTTGAGGTTGCTTGTACATCTGTTGATTTGGTAGGTCATGGGGAATGATGGTCACATAGGTCAGCTCATTAAGGGCCAAACACATCCACAAAAATAGAGAGGTTAATTGAGTAAAGGAATATGTGTGCATGTATTTTTAAAGTTTGGCTTGCTCCAATATGGAATGATCCGACTCTTCAGGGAGGGAGGGGTGGATATAAATTCCAAAGTGGAATGAACCAAAGGAATAAATCAGATTTGGTGCAAGGAATAAAAGGTAGATCATCATTTACATTGAAGGTGCAAGGCATAAAAGGTAGTTCACAATATGTTGTGAAGTTGCTAGAAATGAAAGTTATCACACGATTTTTAGCGAAGGTGCAAGCAATACAAGCTAGTGCAGAATTTTTAGTAGAGACACCAGGAAATACTTAACTTAGTCTAGGAAAGAGAACACTTACTAAGGCAAATTGTGAAAATTTTTGGAGGGAACAAAGGTAACTGAAGATAAATAAAACAAAGTTTGCATATGGGTTAAATCGGCACATGGGCACAATATTTGGAACAATTTTTGGGGATGAGATTATGCATTTTAAGAAGTACTTAGGTTGTTTTATTGAATTACATGAGGGTGCAATGGAGATTCCTAGTACTCGGTGTTCACATTGCATGATTCGAATCAAAGTATTTTCGACATAGAAATTTGAGGATAGACATGGTTGGTTGTAAAATGAAATTTGGTATGATTAGATGAAGGGTGTAAGTTGAGACCATTCGAGAGCACCTTAGGGAAAGATGCAGGTCAACACACTCTTTTGGAATTTGGCAAATGAGAGATGCATAAAGATAATAGGTATGTTGGAGTAGATCGACACTTGTGACAACAAAACAAAGGAGTGAGTGTTGTGACAATTGGTGATCACGTGGGTGGTTGGTTAACCTCTATGTCACCTTTTTATGAGCCAAAATATTTGCAATTGTATCACTTCTTAAAATTATTTCAAGTGTTAGGCTAGTTGGTTCTCCTAATGACTTACAAAATTAGTGCTCTACATTTCTTTGTGCACAAATATATGTGATTTTAGTGAACTATAATTAAAATAAATGAGGCATAGTCCAAACTTTTGTACTTCCAATTCTGGCAAAATAATCAAACAAAATAAGTTGTGGTGCTGCATAACGTCTAGAGCCAGAAAACTTGGGTATGTCAAGTCAATTTAGGTGCTTGGAAAGACTATAGGAACACAAAAATAACACTAATAACACTAAACTATTTGAACATAAACCCAATAGATACACTTTATCTTTTTTTTTTTTTAATCTACCCTTTAAATATAAATACAAATCAATTATTATAAAAAGATAAAAATTAAAAATCCTTAAATTAAGTAAATTTTCTAAAGGTTATTTTTTTGCAATAACTCTTTACGTAGAGGGCATTGTCATGAATATTTTATGTTGGTCGTTATCTTGATCATTAATTCACTTTGGCATTAATGGTCGGTTATGGATAAATTTGGTAGATTTGTACTTGTTTCATAAGTTTGGCTAGATTTCTAGGAAAATATTAAACGGTCGAGTGACACATGTTTGCACACTATGAGATAATTTTTATGTGTTGATAACACACTTGTAGTGATAGTGCACGATTCCTTTGAAGGTATATGTATACTTTTTAAATTTTCTTAATGTAATTTTTAAATTTTCCTTTGTTATTATGGGTTGAATTGTAAATTTTGTGTGTTTGATGGGGGTGTTAGTTTATGGTAGCATTAGATAGGTGTTTAAGTTTTAGATGATGTTAAGAGGCTAAGGAATATTGGATCTCTAAAATCTAGAAAAGGTTTCACGCAATAAGATTGGTAACCACCTTAATTAAATTAATTTTTCATTAAAATATTTCTTAAGTTTAATTTAGGAAAAGTGGTAAATTAAAGATAATTAATTAAGGATGTTTGAGATCGATTTAGAGACTTATATTGATGAAGTATAATTGATCTTATCCATTAATGGAAATTAAATAGTGGTTCTTGAAGACTTAATGAGATATTATAAGTGCAGGTCAAAAGGCTTAGAGATGACATCAATTGCATCAAAGTGATAAAGAAAGATCGAGCTAACTAGTTCACAGATTCATTAAGGGCACAATTCGAGCCAGAGGGAGAGAATCAAAGAGTTAGAGAAACAAATAATTTTGGAGCAAGATTCCGAATATTTTCATAGTGATTTTCTAGTTTTAGAGTGGCAAAAAAAGGGAGGTTTTAATTCATCTACAAAGAGGTCGTACAAGCAATGCGAATTGTGAGAAGGGGATCGATTTAGTTTCTGGAGGCTGGAAGGGTGTTCAGAATCCGAAGTGATTTCATTCCAGAGGTAGTGGGAGGCAAGAGGACTCATTCAGAGTTACATTCCAGGTTGTGTGACTTCAACTAGTGGTGTGCATTTCAGGTTGCCATTGTAGGAAGTTTGAAGTGCAGGAAGTGTGAGCAGGCCAAGGGAGGCCAAGTTGATTGCAAAAGGAGATATTTTATCTCCAGATATTTTTCCAGTTTATTTCTAGAGGGTAGCTAGTTGGTAATCTAGTTGTAAATCTCTCAAATTTTTTCCTAATAAAATAAACCCTCATATATTGCACTGGTTTTCCCTTCGAGGTTTTTTCTGGGGAATTTTAGACCAAAAATATTGGTGTCTATTTTTATGTGTGTGCATTTATTTCTCAGTTCCTTATTTTATATTTTGCAACATATTTTTATTGTGAAGAATGCATCAATGATTTATTTGTTATTTTTCGCAAACAAATAAATTTCTAATAAGTTAGAAGAATAAACTCTAGTTGGTTCATTCATGGAAATTTCACATGGTATCAAAGAATTATTTATATCAAATAAGAGGCTTAAAAGTGAAGGAAGTGATACTTGTTCAGTTCAGAGGGAGATATGAGCACTATAATTCCAGATTTGCATAGGCCAAGCTAGGAGTGCAAATTGCAGGGGTAGGAAAATCAATTTCTAGTTCAGGGTTAAGGAAGAGCTTGATTTTTCTGAGAAGAAGTAGCAATAGTAAGTGGATTTCTCGAGAAGAGGTTTGAGTGATAAAATCAGTAAATTTGCAGAGTAGATCCATGTGCAAAGATTTGCAGTTACAGATCGGTGTAGGGAAGGAAAAGGTAAGCAAACAAGGGAATTTCCAGTTTATTTCTTAAATGGTTTATAGTTTTTGTACTGTAGGAAGGAGGTCACGATTTCTAGAAGTAGATGGTTGTAGCATACTTTTCAGTTCAACTAGTGTGAGTTTCAGGGTTTACAATGTATGTGCCAAATTCCAGAGGACTTCCAAGAGGTAGAGCGAGTCACCTATTTGACACAGTAGGTAGTGTGAATTTTGGGAAGGACACTGGAGGAAAGTGCAAGAATATATTTTCACATTTCTAGAGGGAATGCGAGTATCAAAGAGAAGTTCTAGTTACTAGAAAGAGAAGGAGATTTATAGAATATATTTCTTCAAGTTATTTGAGTTTCATAGAGATGGCCACAACAAGACTCAGGGATCATGACAAACTTGATGGACCCTCAAATTTTGGTGTATGGAAATCAATAATGCAATTCCTACTATATGAGCATGGTTTGAAGGAGTTTGTGACAAATTTCATGGTAGAAACAACATATCCACAACAACTAACAATCTTCAAGAAAGAGTTGGCCAAGACTAAGATGATGGTCCCGCGTATTGCAGAAAAGAACATGGCAAAGGACATGCGAGATGTCATCATGAAGTTGTACCAATATCCATATGAGAATCAAAAGATGATTCTCAAGGAGAATCCAAGGACAGTTAAAATGCAAAAGTGCGAGGATGCTACTTCCTATTTCACCAAGATTAAAGGAATTAGAGATAAACTTGAAACTTTAGGAGAGAAACCAATAAACAACGAGCTAGTTCTCACGTATCTCAATGGGTTCTCCATGGAGTGGTGTATATTCATCCAAGTAATCTCTAGATGAGACACACTTCCAAGATGGGAGCACCTATGGAATGGCTTCACTTAGTAGGAGCTAAGGATTAGTATCAAAGAAGGTACTATCAATAGTAATAGTAAGGGACCGAAGGTGGAAAAGGAAGAAGAGAACATAGCCCTTATAGGTAAAGGGAAAGCGAAGAAGGGTCCCATTCAGGAACATAAGTTGAAACGAGGAGAGAAGAAGAAGAAGAACATGTCGATGGTCAAGTTCTTCAAATGTGGTGAATTTGGTCACTACATCACCCAGTGTCTCAAGAGGAAGAAGGACAAGAAGGGGAAGCAATAGACAACAACTTCAATAGATATTGACGAGTTGACCTCTATATTGGAGGAATTTTCATTGATAAAATTGATACCTCCATATGGAGGAGGAGCATGATACTTTAGAATACTAGTATGGGAAGGGTCCATGGGTGAGTAGCAGGAAGTCTAGATAAGATCCAATTTTTTTTCTTGTAGATCAATTCCTTGGCTATAAGAGCCCATAATACAGAGTAGTAGGAGGTTCGAGATGTCAACAAGGCGTAGTTAGATCTTGAGGGGAATATGCATAGCTGGTTGCAGTCATATGTGTGAGTGACAGTAGCAGAGCCAGTTGGGTGTAAGCAGGTGCTCAGTAGATAGTGAAGAGCTAGTTGTAGCCATAAGACTCAAGGGATAGTTATAGTGACATAATATATTAGATATTGATTCAGATACAATTAATCTCAAATGGATCAGAGTATTCACAATGGTTGATGGACATTGTTTTCGGGTTGACATATTCATATTGATTTCCAATGATAGGGAGTCAGATTAGTTGAGATGTGAAGAAAGAAGGTACAACATAAGTCAACCATCAGCAATGTGGAACATTCCAACTACAACATGTTCCCACAGAGCAGTAGGTTGCAAATATACTCACGAATTATCTAGGGAGAGCTAAGTTCATCTATTTCAGAGAACAAATGGGTATATTGGAGAACACCTTCCTTGCTATTAAAGAGGGATGTTAGATTATGGTAGCATTAGATAGGTGTTTTAGTATCAAATGATGCTAAGAATATAAGGAACACCAGATATACAAAAACTAGAAAAGGTTTCACGAGATAAGCTTGGGAAAAACCTTAATTAAATTAATTTTCCATAATTAAAATATTTCGTATGTTTAACTTAGGAAAAGTGGTAAATTAAAGATAATTAATTAATGTTGTTCGCGATTTCTCTAGACACTTCTATTGATGAAATATAATTGATATTGACCATTGATGGATATTAAATCAAGGCCATTGAAGACTCAATGAGAGATTATAAGAGTAGGTCGAAGGGCTTGGAGATGACATCAATTGCATTAGATTGATTAAGGAAGATTGAGCTACCCAATTCATAGATTCAATGAGAGTGAATTTCGAGCTAGAGGGAGAGAATTAGAGAGAGGGAGAAACATATAATTTGGGAGTAGGATTCCAAATTTTCCTAGTGATTTTCTGGTGTCAGAGTGGTAGGAAAAGGGAGGCCAAAATTCATCTGTAGAGAGGTCATACAAGTAGTACGAATTTATAGAAACCCCAGTGTGAGTTGTCAGGAGAGGATTGATTCAGTTGCTAGAGGTCGTAAGAGTGTCTGGAAAGTAGAGATATTTCATTCTAGAGCTAGTGGGAGGTAGGATGGCTCATTCAAAGTCATATTCTAGGATGCATGAATTTCCCTTTAGCTAGTATTGCACATTTCAAGTGGCTAGTGGAGGAAGTGTGAAGTGCAAGAAGTGCGTAGTATGCCAAGGGAGGCCAAGTTGACTGCAGAACGAGATATTTTATCTCTATATATATATTCCATTTTATTTCTAGAGGATAGCCAATTGGGAATCTAGTTGTAAGTATCTCAAATTGTTGCATAATAAAATAAACCCTCATATGTTGCGCCGATTTTCACTTTGAGGTTTCTTGGGGACGTTTAGTCCAAAAATATTGATTTCTATTTTTATGCGTGCGCATCTATTTCTCAATTCCTTATTTTTAATTTGAAACAAATTTTTATTGTAAATATTGCATCAATGATTTATTCATTATTTTCCGTAGACAAATAAACTGATAATAAGTTATAGGAATAAAATCCAGTTTGTGAATTTATGGAAATTTCACATGGTATAAGAGCATTGAAGATCATATTACAGGATAAAAAGAGAAGGGAGTGATATTTTTGCAGTTCAAAGGGATATTTGAGCTGAAATTTGCACAAGCCAAGCCAAGAGTGCGAATTGCATGGGTAAGAAAATTGATTTTCAGTTCAAGGTGAAGGAAAAACTAGATTTTTCCCAGAATCAGTAGCAACAGGCAGTGGATTTGTTGAGAAGAGTTTCCGATGAGCACATCGGAAAATTCGCATAGTAAATCTGGGCAAAAATATTTTCAATAAGGGTTTTTAGTTACAGATATGCTCATGGCAAGAAGAAATAAGAACACACAACAATTTAAAGTTTATTTCTCAGAGGGTTTCCAGTTTTTCCAGTTTAGGAAGGAGGCGATGATTTGTAGTAGCAGAAGGCTGTAGAAACATTTCCAATCCATCCAGTGGGAGTTTTAGGCTTTACAGTGTGTGTGATAGATTCCAGATAAGGAATTCCAGGAGGTAGAGCAAGTCACCCAATTGACACAACAAGAAGTGCGAATTTTGGGAAGGACACGAGAGGAAAGTGTAGGAATATATCTGCACATTTTGAGAGGGAGTGAGAGTAGCAAAGAGAAGCCTAATTTATCAGCAGGAGAAGGATATTTCCAGCAGATATTTATTTAATTCATTTGAGTTTCACATATGTGGCCATAATAGAACTCATGGATTAGGACAGACTTGAAAGGTCCTCAAATTTAGCATATGGAAAGCCAAAATGAAATTCCTATTGGATGAACATGGATTGAAGGAGTTTGTGACAAATATCATGGAAAAAATAACAGATCCACAATAGTAGGAAAACTTCAAGAAAGATATGGTCAAGACTAAGAGGGTCATCCTAGACGGGGTTCAGGATCACATTGTCTCGCATATTGTAGACAAGAATATGACAAAGGACAGGTGGGATGCCATTGTGAAGCTGTAACGAGTTCCATATGAAAATCAGAAAATGGTTTTTAAGGAAAATCCGAGGATAGTTAAAATGAAGAAGGGTGAGAATATTACTTCCTACCTCACCAGGATTCAAGGAATTAGAGATGAACTTGTGGTTGTAAGAGGGAGACCAACAGACAACAAGCTAGTGAAAATGACTCTCAATGGGTTCTAAAGGAGTGGCATACGCTTGTCCAAGTCTTCTCTAGATGAGACACACTTCTAGGATGGGAGTGCCCATGTAATGACTTCACTTAGTAGAAGCTAAGGATATATATCTTAGAAGGTACTATCAACAACAATAGTAAGGGATTGATGGTGGAAAATGAAGAAGAGAATGTAGCCCTTATAGGTAAAGGGAAAGCGAAGAAGAGTCCCAGTCAGGGACATAAGTCAAAGGGAGGAGAGAAGAAGAATAAGGACCTATCAAAGGTAAAATTCTTTGGATGTGGTGAATTTGGTCAATATGTCACCCATTATCCCAAGAATAAGAAGGACAAGAAGGGAAATCAATAAACAATAGCTTCGATAGAGATCGATGAGTTGACCATTATATTAGAGGAATTCATATTGATAGAAGAGATACCTCTAGATGGAGGAGGAGCGTGATACTTCAAAATACGAGTAAAGTAGGGTGCAAGGGTGATCAAAAAGAATTCTACATCAGATCTAGCTGTTGTTCTCGTGAATCAGTTCATTTTCTATAGGAGAGCACAATACATACTAGTAGAAGAGTCGAGATGTAAGCAAAGAACAATCAGATATTGAGGGGAATATGTTATGAAACCAGCTCCAAAAATAGAAGAAAAGAGAGATCAATGCCTTAGAAATCAACCACTTCGAGGGGGAAACCTCCAATACATTACATAAATGAACAATTCTTGGATGATACAAATGACAAAACCTCCTTCTATATATAGGAGTCCATTGGGTCACAATATAATCCTAGCTGACCTAACAATAATAATGTAAGAGAACAATAATAACAATATGGGGGTTACAGGGGTACAACAATAACAATAAGGGGGCTACACTAATAATAATAATGGACTACACTAGTAATATGGGGACCTAACATGCCCCTCTCCTTCAAAAAAGCGTTGTCCTCAACGCTTGAGTAGCTCTTGATGCTTCTGTATAAAATTCTCATCCTCCCATGTAGAATATTCAATGGGTAAGTTCTTCCACTTGATGAGATACTCTAAAATTGATCAATTTCGTAGCTATCGAGTTCTTGTTTCTGTGACTGTTTCAGGTTCCAATATGATTTTTACTTCCTCATCAAGTTCTGGAAATATTGTTTGAATTGGAAGTTTGTCACCTATAACCTTCTTTAAGCATGAAACATGGAAAACTGGATGCACTCGCGAAGAAGCATGAAGCTCTAATTTATATGCCATAGTACCAATGTTTTGCAACACCTTGTAAGGACCATAGTATTTTGGCGATAATTTATTATCCTTCTTAGCTTGCTTGAGGGACATTTGTTTGTATGGTTGTGTTGTGCTATACAACAACTTTAATAAATGGGGACCCTTTAAAAAATAATTAGGAAATTCATTTCATTTATTTTTTTAGCTTTAGTAAAAAAACTTTAGGAAATAAAGTTTCTTTTTCTTTTTCCGCTTTCACTCCGTAGTTCGCATCGCAATTTGCATAGCTTATGAACTTAAACAACTTAAAATCCACTAAGTCGTGCGGACTGCGATATGCACTAAGCTCTTTCCAAAGTCATGTCAAAATCTTATTGCAAACACTTCAATCACCGTTATAAACCAAAATCGCATCGCGCCTAATTTAAACGATCAAACTTTTAAGAAATTCGGTGAAAGTTGTGATTATGTAGACCCGATGAGCCAGTAAAGAAATAAACATAAATTTCCAAAGTCCGATAAAGTGCAACCGCTTGACTTCTTAAATGCACACTTCACATTTCGCAGGACTTAACTAAAAGAAAACTCATTTACCGCATAAAAGATGTGATGTGCAATTTGTGCGGATCGCATTTCACAGGATTTATGGGTAACATCATAAATGGAAATAGTTATAAGTTGTGATATGAGATGAATGTTAGTTATGTTAGAGTCGGTCCTTACAGCCCTCCGTCAGAGATCATTTCGCTTTTTGCATATCATTTTTAGGTGTCTCGCTCATTCCACTTCGTTGCATTTCGCTAGGGGCATGCCATTGACTGACGAGAGGGTCTGGTCGTCTTGTATTTCCTCATGCTTGTACCTGCAGGGCTAATTAAAATTCCTCAAAAATCACTGAAGTTCAGGTCACGTCATTCATGGTCATAAATGATTGTTTTCGTCAACAAGAGTCATTAGTCCTAGAGTATAGGGTTTTTAGTCTTTTGATACATGTAATAAAAGCCCGCGGGCCATGAGGTTGGTTTCGAAAGGATTCCTATTTCATATTTTTATTCTCAAAAACATTTGAAGACATTTCTAGTCCAAAACTCTGTTTTGGAACTAGAAATTGTCAAATTTCATTTTTTGTAATAATTATGTATTTGTTCCACCATAGAAAGTTCAAAATCAGCCTCTGGTCTTTGCCAAATCCAAAATGCCAAAATCCCTGCAAAAAACAACCAAGTTTCATCAGTCCAAGACTCAGAAAAAATAGTGAAAAGCCAAAGACAGAATTGCATTAAATGACAAAGTGCCAAGATTGCCAAACATTACAAAGTGGGTTATGAAGAAAATTTAAATCAAATCTGATTCTTATGAGATATTTTCCAACCTATATAAAGCATTGAAGACAAATACTTTTCATAAATTTCCAAAGCAAAGTCAAGTTGAAGTGTTGGAGTTGAGTTTGGAGTGTTTCAGAGCTGTGGAGTTGGAGTGGAAGTGCGCGCGGCGCACACAGGAGGCGCGCAACGCACACAAGGCGCGCGACGCACTGGGCTTCACAGGCCTGTGCAATTTTACATGCGCGCGACGCACATACTGCCGCGGCGCACTGGGTAAGCGCGCGACACGTAGAGTTTCAGGGCCGAAAATTTTTTCTCCTTCGCCCAGATTCATGCCAAATTGCCTCGATTTGCTTGCAAGTAGGTTCTTCACGCTTACTTAGTGAATTTTGGACATGATTATGGTGTTTTGAAAATGAAAAAACAAGTGTTTAGTGTGGTGAGATATAAACCCTATGTTCATTGCTAAATCACTCCCTAGGGTTTTGAAACAAATGTTAGTGATTTTGTGGGGGTTTCCAAACTTGTGTTGTTAATATATATGCTCATACCATCTACTGTCAGTGGTGTCCCTGCTCATTATTTACCTTAGCCTCACGCTCTCTCTTTGCCATTACATCACTGCTGTCATTTTTATTGCCATTGTCATTGACACACTGTTTATCATTCATGTTATAACATAGTCCCATTTTCACTTGTCCACATCCTCCATTGACATTGTCAAACACTGCAAGGGCTATTGTCACTTTTGTTCCTAATAGTTATTTCCCCCACATTACACTCTTTTCTACTCACTTGTCAAATCCCCTTATAATCAAAGCAGTGACTGTTGTCCATTTAAACTCATTTGACAGAACCATTATCATTGTGGCTTTCCTATAATACTTTGATACACATGTGACACATTTGGGAGTAAAGCATACACTGAACTCTTGTCTTCACTATACCTATATCAGCATATATTTCACAAACATCTTGATTTCAGCGCCATGTCAGAGACAGATTCAGTTTATGAGCAGGAGTATGACAGTGATTCCACAGCAGAGATTAATGTGCCACGGAGGTCTCACAAAAGTGGCAAAAGTGGTAGGGATGTCAGGGAGGAGCCTACTTCTTTGGCTCAATTGCAGGCTTGCCCGCTTGCAATAGATTGTTTTCAGCATCAGTCATGTTTCCAATACTGTGAGATGATTTCCCGAACTCAGCATCATCATGAGCTAGCTTGTCTATTTGTTCTACATTTACATGATGGTCGTGTAAACCTGGCCGGAGTAGATTTCATTCTGTCACCAGAGACCATTGCTCAGGCCACCGGAATACCAAACATAGGAGAGGAATGGAACAAACGACAGCAGCTAGAGACATCCTACTATGAGCCATACATCAAACCTGGGTATATGAGGCAGCTGAGCAGGGTATTTCCATTCAGATTTCTGAAGGATGAGTTTGCACCATTGATGAAGCTCATCATTCGATATTTCAGTTGCGAGGGCAGATTCTCGTGCCTCTATGCGTACCATGTCCGTTTGTTGATGCATTTCACGAGGGTACATATGATGAGCATTCCATAATTCATGTATCGCAACATAGAGCAGATGACATTTCTTGTACAGAAGAAGACCCCAGCATAGCAGCATAGCAGTATATATCATTACGCGCTGATCAAAATCATGGTGGTACATCAGCTGACACAGCAGGGCATTGCTTGGGAGGATTTCATCTCCCGTGACTTCTTTGCAGCGCCACAGCCGCCTCCCGAGGTAGTTCATGATGAGGGAGAGCCTTCACACCAGCTTGAAATTCCTGAGACCGAGCATATCAGTGCTCCAGTGTATGTGACATGCCAGCGAGGCCACAGGGCCTTATTTGCAGCTACACGACGAGTACTATCTCCACCCGAGGTGGAAGGGGTCTCGTTGACTTCATCAGCAGAGCGAGTATTATCTCCACATGATGTGGAAGGGGTCTCGCCTTCGTCTTCAGCACAGGTACAGATTCAGGACAGAGGCAAGAGGCCTATGCATGATGAGGGCCCCTCAGGAGGCCAAGATACGGAATTCACATTGATTGATGTTGATGCGAGCTCTCCTAGCTCGAAACTGAAAGAGATCGCCCAGGAGCAGAAGGCCGAGATTGACACGCTGAATGTTAAGTTGTAGAGAGCTCAGTGGGTGATAAACTACCTGGAGCAGCGTAACAAACAGCTAGAAGATCAACACACACTTTTAGAGCTGCGGCGAATCCGTGAATATCGACAATTGGCCCGGAAGAGACCTAGTGACATGACACCAGTTGAGCGAGAGACCGAACTCATGAATGTTAACATTCATCTGGAGAATTTGTTGGCAAAGGCCAATAGAGACAAAGACATGCTTCTTCACATGAAAGGTCATTATTGGGCCCGCATGCACATCTGCAAAGCAAAAATGAAGATTCTGAAGAGGAGGTTGAGCAGAGCACTAAAACAGCGGAAGAGGCCTGATCCACTCCGGATTTTGGCCGAGGCTTCATTGGCTGGGCATGATACATGATGGAGGGTCTTTGCTCCGAATTTGAGCAAATTTGAAGAATTTTTTGTCATTTTGGAAAATTTTGGTCTCAAAACAGGTTTTTCAGCCCAACGCGTAGTGCGTCAACGCGCGCGCTTATGATTGGGACACTTGTTTGAAGAAAAAATTGTATTTTTAGATTTTTCATGGTAAGTTATGCATTCTCAGAAATGGCCGAAGCATTTCACTAAGTTCTGGATGATCAAAAGGGCAAAAAACACCATGAAAATCACCTTTCTGCCACCTTTTGCACCAGCAGGAAGTACTTGTGGGAGAATGAAGTTTTGGAGGGGCAAATGAGCTCCAAATTGGGAAATTCCACTTGGGTTGGATAGCAGACATCCAGGTCTTTCCAAAAAGATATAATGAGCTTGATTTGGATGTCAGGAAGTTCCCCAAAAGTAGGTTGAAAGGTGCACGACGCATAGAGCTCAGGCGCGCGACGCATAGAGAAAATTGGCTAATTTTTCATCTTCCAGCTCAGGATTTCGGCCAGTTGGACCAGTTTTGCTTGTGGGTGTAATTTTTGAGTTATATTGATGTAATTTTGTGGTTGGCATGTAACTTTGATTCACTTTTACCTATTCTAGATGATTCACTCCCAAAAAAATAAAAATCAAGTGAAAGAATCAATTTCCTTCCTTTTAGAGGCAAGTTGTTTGGCTGCCTAGATTCTAGCTCCTTGTTTAGAATTAGTTGAAACTGCTCCTAGAAGGAGGAATTCAACCCCTAGAGGCATGGGAAGGGGTTAGGATGGTCTATATGATGTAATTTCTGAGACACTATCAGGGTTGGAATCTTGGGAAAAGTTTGGCACACTATTGTACATTTTTTTTCATATTTTGGCTAAGGAAAGATCAAAGGTTTTGCAGCACCTGTTGGGATTCTTGTGGCTTTCAGTTCTTGATGGTGTTTTCTCTCAGTTTACTGTAAGTTTTTTCATGTTTGATGTATGCCATTCCCTTCTTATGCTTCTGAAACTAAATGAATGAGTAAATGAGGTAGAATCCATTGATTTCAGTGCTCAACCTTTAAATTTGTTTAGTTTTACATGTTTTCGCCTGTTTGGAGAGGATTCCTGTTCTCCCTTGCCCTCTTCAGCTCCTTGTCATTCTGATCCATCCATACAAATAATCAAAAGCGTCAAGACTACTGCCTACCTCGCCCCAACTTGAATTCTGCAAAGATCTGGCCTCATCCCCGAGCCCAAAATTGTTTTTCCCATTTTTTCAACAAAAACCCAAAAAATCAAAATCAAACTTTCCTATCTCTTTACTAGCCTAAAATCAGTATTCATTATAAGTCATCTTAGCCCCTTTGAAGACCTTTTGCTGAGATAGACCCGGAGAGAGCCCTCTCCTGTCCTCGTAGGGCTAGCTACGAGGCTGAGCGTGGTTTGATGTAGCCTTGAGTTTTACCTTATTTCAGCCTAAGGTAGATTTGAGCGCTAACAAGTTAATTGCTTGAGCATGCAAAATGAATCATTTCAAATAAAACTGAATATGCGATCCAACGTCTTAAATTGATCGATAGATACTTCACGTGAAGGTGTAAGAGATTTGGTTTTAAATGATTATTGATGATTAACAACATTTAATAGAAATAAGGTTTTGATAGATTCATATCTACTTCGAGCGTGTTTTGAAATGATTGGATGCCAAATTTGTTTCAATTATTTTTTCCTCTCTGTTCTATATATTTTTTTATATTTTGTTTGTTCGCTTGAAATCAGGAAACCACTTAACGGGGTGAGGGAAATAGAAATTAGCAAGAAAGGAAAAGAAATTCCCAAGCACCATCTACCGAAAACTCCGATATGTCTCACCCATTCTCAAACACCACCTACAACAAGGATTGTGGAAGTTCGTGGGAGGCAATGCACAAGCTTTTCAAGGATGAAAATCCAAGGGTGATAGTCAAAGTTGCTTCAGTAGGCACGTTTGTTTCTTTAGACCCAACCTATTTTGACGTTGCATGTTCATTCATCCATAAGGTAGCAACAAGGCCAAAGATTCTCCCTTATAGAGATATGGTTAAGTGGGTAATTGACCACTTGAACATAGAAGACAGAACATTCAAGGATTCAAAGGGTGATAATATCGGTTCATTTAGGGAAGAATATTTGAGGACAATTTACCACTTACTTGTCCCGCAACAAAATTATGACAAATTTTTTCTTCAAAGCTTTAGAGAAAAACATCCAGACCTGATGAAAGTCATAAAGTAATGGAAGGAAGACCAGGGAAAGCTTAAACGAGATAAACTTGGTACTTACCCAATAGCATAAATTCCTTCCCCTTATTTTTATGCTGCCAGTATGTTGTCTAGATTATTCGAAAAACCTGATACCACTTGGTTTTCTGTAGATTGGGTCCCATTGATTGACGCAATTTTCAATTCCTTAATTTTGAATTGGGAAAATATCCTATCTAATAATCTAGCCTGAAACGTCATGGAGTATAGGAGTAAAAGAAGTTTTTCATCTAGAGAAATACCCCCCTTTTATATGAGTGCCTATGTCATGGACACAATTTTATTTTCTTCTAGTTTTCCTACCATGGGATGGAAATGGACAACCCAAGACCCTACCCTAATCCACATTTACCACAGAGCTTTTTGGGATTCAGAATTCCATTTTCATTTTTAAAATTTTTTCCATAGAATCATGTTGCCTATGCACCATATGATATTCAATGAGAAAGACCATAGGGTTTCCAAAGAGGCTAGTACAAACATTCTTTCTGTTGCTAGATGGTTCGCAGAGGAAATTTTCACTTATGTCAGAGTATTTGGGAGTTATGCTTATCCTCACGTCTTGCCATATTATGTTCTCGATAAGTTACTTGCACAAGATATAGCCTACCAGCTTGTTGTAAATGGTATTTCAAAACAACTTAAAGATGCTAAGAAGGCCATTTGGCCTAATTTCCCTTTACAATACAGTACTTTTTCACTTTTTGATACTTTTCATGCCCACAAGGAAGTGTTGAAATTTAATCTGTTGAATTTGGCCATAATTCCAAGACGACCATATGATCCGAATGATGTAATTAAAAACTACATCACATAGCTCAAAGTAAAACCCTTTGTGAAAGAGATAGATAGATTTGATGATTTCTTTTATGGAATTGAAATTTTTTCAGATGTACTTAAGTTTTCATCCAGTCAACTCAATCAAGATGAATTGGAAGCCTTCCAAGAATATATAAGTAAAATATTGGAAAATATTCCTCTGGATTTATTGACTATTGAAGATGTCAATAGACCTACTCCAAGTATGAGCTTGGATAATGAAGTGAAAGACATGTTTGAAGATGATTCACGACAATTAGAGCATCAATCTCAAAATTCAGATCATTCTGAAAATGAATCCGAAAACAGAAAGGAAAACCCAGAAAAGATAATTGATTAAGTAATCCAAGAGATTGATATGCAGGAGAAAGGAGGAAGTAATGGAACATAGTCAACTTCCCAAGAAGTTCAGCACAGTCAAGATACACTTGATCAGTCAAAAAATTCCCAACCAAAGAATTTGAATAGTGAATGGGATGAGTTTTCTAAAGAAATAAATACTCCTAAAACAAATCCCAATAATGATTAAGATGCTAGTTTTTTAGACACCTGAACATTCCCAGAAACTAGTGGAAAATGTTACTCCACTACAACAAGTTCCTGAAGCTCGTGATCGAGAGACCATCCCGCCTTATCCCACATAACGAATAGTGTTACAATTTGAGGAAATTCCTTTGCTGGATGTCTTCTACAGTCCTAGTCATAAGGCTGTAGTCAAGAGAATCAAAAGGAGAAGAATTGATGATACAGTCAAAAATCTTACAAATGAATTTGTTGATGTTTTGTGGAAATATCCTCTAGCCGATCCTACTGAACATTTAACCAAACTATCACAGTTTGCAGGGGCATATGCTACTGCCACTTTTGATAAATATTCTCATGTTAAAATGTTACTGAAGCAAAGAGAAGACAAAATACAAGAATTAGAGAGACTATTAAATCAAGAAAAGTCTAACTCCAGCAAGCAAATGAAATTGAAGATGTCCCAATTTGAAAATGATTTCAAAATTTTTAATCTACAACATCAAGTACAACTCACTAAGAAGCAAACAAAACTGGAACAAGCAATGAACAGATTACAAATCCAACCACAGTTAGAGAAATTCATAAAGGAAGCATTGGATATGAATGCTAAGTTAAAGAAACAAGAAGAAGTATTTTGCCAACAAAATTCTATCACTAGCTCTTATTGTGACTCAAGTGAAATATTGATCCAATAAGTAGCTATCCATAAACTTGAATGTGAGAAGATCGAAAAGAAAATCAATGAAAACATTCAATGGCAAGCATCAGACTTAGGCAAGGAAGCTGGTCTACCCCAGATAGACAAATCTCACAAGCAGATCTTATTTAAAGATTGGGAAGCACAGCTAAAGCAAGTAGAGAAAGCAACATCGAAAGCATCAAGGTTGACAAAGGAAATTACTGAATCTGTATGTGAACAACTGTTGAAAGCAGAACTTATCAAACAATGCATGTTTGAAGTGCTCTCAGAAGTCAAACATCTAGCAACATAGTGGAAACAAAAGGCAGAAATGCAGGATGAAACAATTAAAAGGGTAAATAATTTTGATCAAGAAAATTATTGGTATTTTCTAATCAAACCTTATCATCAATACCAGAATCTGCGGTCTTTAACAGATTCAACAAAAAGATCGCAGCCAACACTCTCAAAAGCGGTATTCAAAGGACTGGTCAAATCGAGAATTTCACAGCCAGCTCCGCTCAAGACCATACTAGATATTTGTCAACTTTGGGATCAAATCCGAAAGAAAGATCAGAATTCATAAGTCATATCGTTACTTTATTTTCCTAGATTGTAGTTAAAGTTAGTCTTACAAGGATGGTTGTTTGAAACCTCCTCTATTTTTATGTAATAATCTATTTTTAAAACATAGTTAGTTTAATATTTAAACCCCTCTCATGCATTTAGAGAAGGGTCCAGAAATTTGTCAAAAACATTCTCAAAGAATGCACTATTGTAAGTTTGTGAATTCTTTGATGAATTAATGGAGCACAACCTGTTATATTTTGACATTTGAAGCTGTTTAAATAATGTTTCACTATTGTACTCTTTAAATTGGTTTAAAGTGAAGAGGAATAGATATCTACTGTTAGTTTACATGAGTAGAACTTTGTACATATGGTACTTATATTCAATTGTATTAAGTATTACTTTCTAGATTGACAATCATCTTTTTATTGTATTATATATTTGAGACGTCATTATAGATGAATGTTACATGTACTTCTGTACTAATATTTTTCTATGATTTCTTAGCTGATATATAATCACACATATGAATGCGATATACTTTTCACAATTCTTCTAATCAAATTATCTTGTTAGAAGAATCATATTACATAATTTTCATCTCTTTCAACTGTTAAATAATCTAAATTACTAATAGTTGAAAGATATCTCTTTAGATCGCATAACGGAAGAAACACCCTTGGTATATAGTAGAATAGATAGTTTAGATAGATGCATGTGATAGATTAGAATCATTTTCCATTTCATGTTATATAATCAAAGCACACCCCAAAATCATTCCTTATTGGGAAACTGGTCCCACTATCCCCAGTCGGAGCCACCACACCAAATGGAAAAGAAGTTGCTTTAAGGTCCGGACCGGGTGGTTTTTCCCCATGTTGTGGTAGCGAATTCCGAGGCCTCAACATTTTGGCACTAGAAGGAGGGACTTGTGAATGGCAAGAAGGTCTGATCAATATAAAGGACAATCTAAAAGTCTCTCTCCCTCTAGATCCCCATCAACTTCCAGAAAATTATCTAGATCTTCATCTTTAAAATCTGAAGCTGATCATCCTTCTCCTAAGTCTCCTAGTGACACTCGACCCATAATATCTCCCGATTTTCATCAAAATTCACCTGAAGTTCAGTATTTGATAGAAAAGTTAGAGAGAGTATCCATTTCTGCTGAAAATCCTAAATATTCTCAAAAATAGGATATTAGTATTTTGTCTTCTTTACAACCTCGAAGAATATTAACTCGATCAGAAAGTAAAAAGACAGGAATTATTCCTTTTCAATTTCCCATCGATAGTACTTGGAAGATAATAAAGAGGACTCAATCAGATTCAATCTCCAGCGATATCTTATCTCATTACCTCCATTACCTCCACTCATCTCCACCACTTCCATTCCAACAATCAGTGTTACTTTAACTAGTTCCAATACTCAAACTAGTTCTAACACTCATTTTGTCTCTTCTTCAACTCAAACTCAATCCATCACATCCACTCAAAGTCCAATGGTAGGCAAAGTACCTCCACCAAATCTCTGACCATGGAACAATCCACAGGTCGTACATATGCCCGCTCCTCTTCATTCTCTACCAAAATCACTTGAAACATGGTTACCCATATTTAATCCTGATAATGGTATTTCGACATAATAACAAATTCATAACTATATGCTAGCCATCAATTTAAATGGAGTAGTTGAAGATGATTTCATTGTACGATTATTTCCACATACTCTCATAGGATCTGCAGGATCCTGGTATTTTTCACTGCCTGCCCGCTCTATAACTAGCTAGAATTTGTTCGAAGAACAATTTATAGCTAAGTTTAGTGATGGCAGGACCACTGCTACACTCATCAATGATTTATCAAATCCAAAAGCTAAATTGGTTGAGAAAATAAAATATTTTAATTCAATATTTAATAAATTACTCACTAAAATTCCCACTACATCAGTTCGTGGTGCAGAATTTCAAATTGAGTGGTATATTTCATCTCTTCCATCCAATATAGCTATTTTTATTGATAGAGAAAAACTACTTTCTTAGATCTGTGGTTGCGGCCATCCTCCAAATCTCAGCTACAAAGCCAAATTCGACTTGCTGTTGTTGAAAGAGGGATGTAAATCTATTTTATTGTTGATCAATTGGTTGGAAGAAATTCAATATTATTATTATAGATCCTATTTGCTATTTAATTTCTCCACCTTCTGATTATAAAAGGGGAAGCATGTATTGTGTATGGGGGGATGGAGAGACTTTTCTTATTGTAATTTGCAGAATTGTGCATCGGCTCTTGTTAAGAGAGTGTGAGCTGTTTGTAAACATTATTAATGCCTGATTAATAAAAGAGTTCACTGTTGTTCCATTTCTCAAGCGTTGGAGTAAAGCACAGCAACACTTCACCGGTGGTTGAGGGCCCGACCCTGGTGGAGCGATCTGCTGTTTGTATTTCTATTAGTTTATTTCTGTTGTGTGAAGTTCATTTATTACAATTAAATAATTGAGATATTCCTAATTGGATCAAATACAGAGTCATTGTTATTCCATTCTTTACAAGAAGCATGATTCATGATTCAATTGTTATAAAATGTTGTTTTTCTGTATCTAATTCCAGTTGTTGTTCCTTTTGTTTATGAATTACGATAGTTGATTGTTGCGTGGCTGTCGACAGGATTAAAGAGTGGAAATATAGTTTGCTTGGTTATGAATTGAATTCATGTTTATTTTACGCTGCTATTCAATTCCTGTTCATTGCTTTTAGATTGTTGTTCCTTTCCAGTTTGCGTTTTAGATTTCATTTCCTTTGAGTTATTTTCACTTGCTTTGAGATCTATAAATTGTAGAGGGCAGAGCTAATCATTCCAGGTCCCCAGATTTGGTCATCTCACATCGATTTCTAGGGGAAAGAGTTATTACTACTGCGTCCCTAATCGATGTCTAGCAAGGTCGCTGTAGTGTAGTCTTTACATTTCTGTCATTTGTAATTAGATTTCTTTTCAAGCAGATTTCTTTTCAAGCATTTATTATTTCTGCATTTGTATTTCTATACTACATCTTCACAAACATTACTCTTGAGTAAATAGCCGCCTCAGACTGAGTACAATCTTGAAACAAAAAGTCGTCCCTGGGTTGATAATTAATGTGAAGGTAATTAGGAGTTAAAAAGACACCTTTTTATCGCTCCACACTAACACTTGAAGAAAACATGAAGGAACCTCTATTTGTAGAGAAATGCATAACCGCTCTTGAGAAGAAGAATTCTCAATAAGATAGAAAATCAAAGAAGGTATCCTTTAAATATGATTCGAAAAAGAATCCATCCAAAGACCCATTTGATGTTGAAGGTCTTCAGAAAGTTTTGAAGACTATGACAAATGATATGGCGGATATAAAGAAAAAAGTCGTTTAAAGTTCTAGTTCGAAAAAGACTTTCAAACCCTTCAATAAAGGTCAATCCTCTAATAATGAACCACCGAATATCATATCTAATGCAGAGTCTGATCAAGATACAGAGGAAGAAAAAACAAAGAAAGAAGAAGATGATGAAGAAGAAGAAGTTGAACTAAACAAAATGTGGGATTTCATCCTACCAAGTGAAGAACAACAAGAAGCTTTAACTGTGAGTACAAGAAGCAAAAATACCACTAAATAAACGTAGCCGAGTCAACAAAAGAAAAATTTAACGTTTGCGAAGGATAAAACAGTAAGTAAAAAGTCTACTTCAAAGGCTACATAAACAAGTCCTGTTACTTCAGACAATCCACCTACATCAAAGGCAATGGTAGTCTTAGACACTATTGAGTATAATGTAATTGAAGATATGAAGAAAACTAGGGCCAACATTTCAATTCATGAGCTTACTAAATTAAAGTAGCAACAAAAGATCTTACTTAGAGACTTGAATGCAGTTCCTGCTTCAGCTTTACCTGCTCTAGTAGTAGTACAAGCTACTAATGAAAAGGGTAAGCCACCTTCTCCTTCAACTAAAATAGATGCCACAGACTTGATTATAATAGGTGATCTATCCATCTCTCATACTCCATTTCTCTTAACCTATGAGATCTTTAATAAAAAATTTCACAATTGTTTAATAGACTCAGGGGCCTCCTCTAATATAATGCCAAAATTAGTTTGTGCTAAGTTGAACATAACTCCTTAGAGTTATCCTATTCATATAGTACAACCGGATAGAACTAGAGTAGAGGTGGTAGGAGAAATAAATTCTGTTTCTATCAGATTGTCATCAAATCCCAAGGTTTCTCAAATAATCAATATATTAATGGTTGATATTCCTGAGTTTTACGGTTTAGGATTAAGCAGAGGCTGGTCTGAAAAAAATTCATGGATATTTTGCAACAGACTGGTTGCATATGTGGCTACCATACAATGTAAAGCCAAATCAAATACAGATAGATCATGAAAAGTTCATGAAACATACAGTCATCGATCTTGAAGGAATAAATGATCTAGTAGCATTCAATAATAACATCATTGGAAACTACTCGGCAGAATCATTTTTGGGAAATTTCAATGCTCAACCATCACCCTTTTTTGATAATACAGTTACTTCTCAGATCGATACTTTTTCCAGACAGACATTTCAAAATGTATAAATTTTGTAGATAAACCAGTAGTTAATTCTTTATTTTGGACTCTTTATTTTGACGGTTCTAAATCTGAAGATGGTGCATGCACTGGCTGCATTTTAGTAAGCCCAGAAGGAGAAAAAACCATGTTAGCCTGCAGACTTGAATTCAATTGCACGAACAATATAGCTGAATACGAAGCATTAGTCTAATGTTTGTACAAAGCCATTGATCTTAACATCAAATATCTGAAAGTTTTAGGAGATTCAGAAATCATTGTTAGATAGGTAAGAAATACCATTCGTTGTAATTCTAGACATTTAAAGCATTACCAATCATTAGTACAAGAATTGACCATTCATTTCTTAGCCTTTAATATTTCTTCCGTGCCTAGAATGCAGAATGCTAGTGCAGATCTATTGGCTAATGTACCGTCAAAGTTAATTCCATCCCAAGAGTTTAGTCCCGTTATATTTTCCATTGAATTAATTTTTAGACCATCTGTTCCTGACAATATTACCTATTGGAGAGTATTAAATAATGATTCAGATATCATATATTTTTTAACATCTAAAGGATATTATGATAGTCAAATTGTAGATGAAAATGAACATGACATTCAAATTAAGGAAGAAAAAGACAAAAATCCAATTCCTAAGTCAGTTGTCAAGTGAGAAAACCCTTATGATCTGAAATAAAGGTTTAAAAGAGTTACTAACTCAAAAAATCAAAGTTCTACCTTAAGATTTGAGTTAGTAAATCTAGGAATTGACAATAAACCACAGAATGTCAATTTAGGTTTGTATATCTTTCAAAGAAAGATTATCATTTATCAGGTTGTTTAGAATGTACAAAAGTATTTTTTCTTGCGATTATACTGATCTCAAAAAATATGATACTTTTGTGATTCAACACACAATTCCTATGATTTCAGATGAAAAACCTATACAGAAAAAATTGAGGAAGATTCACCCGAATCTTGAAAATCAAGTCAAAACAGAACTGAACAAACTCCTCAAAGAAAATATCATCTTTAGAGTGAGGCATTCTATGTGGGTTTCAAACTTGGTACCCGTTAGGAATAAAAGTGGCGATATTATAATTTGTATTGATTTTAGGAATTTAAAAAAAGCATGTCAAAAGGACAATTTTCCATTGCCAACCATGGAACACGTACTGCAAACAGTAGTTGGTTCTGAATTTATGTCTTTTCTAGATGGATTCTCGGGATATAACCAAATTACTGTACATCCAGATGACAGACTAAAGACTACATTCAGGACTAAGTGGGGAATTTACACCTATCAAAAGATGCCATTTGGATTAATTAATGCAGCTGCCACTTTTCAGAGAGCTATTGACACAACTTTACGGGTCTTATCAATAAATCAATGGTTATTTATTTAGATGACATTACAATATTTTCTAAACAAGCAACCAATCATGTGAGAGACCTAAAGCAAGTCTTCAAGCAATGTAAAAGGTATGGCATCTCATTAAACCCAAAGAAATCATTTTTTGCTTTAGAGGAAGGAAAACTTTTAGGATTCACTTTATCAAAGAAAGGTATCTATATCGATCTTGAAATAATTGAAGAGTGTTATCACTCATTAAGTTGTGAAAATTTTCCTGATAGGGTCATGCAGGTCATTCACCAAATAAATAAGGTCTCCTAAGCCATTTCAATGTGGTATAGAATTTTTTTTCATTTTTAAGCCTATCCTAAGTTTTATGTTCACCTCCATTCATGTCATTTCAGTCAAATCAGTCTCATGTCATGTCAGTTTTCATTCCCCACACATTTAAACTCAAAAGTGCAAACCTGTCAGTTGGAAATCTGCAAATTTCGCTACAAAACTGCCTAATAATTTCGTAGTGAATTTGTCACAAGCCTAACTATTTTCGCTACAAAACTGCGTTTTTTAACCAGGGTTGTCAGAGTTGTATGAGGTGTTAGTTTATGATTAGAGCAGTAAAGGTGGAGGCCATTCAAGGTCTTTATGGTAAAATTCAAATGTACATAGTCATGTTTGATGTCATCATGATCCTTTTTGCTTGCATGTGCTATGATTGAAGCTCGAACTATCAGTTTAACTTTTAAACCTCACCCCAAATAGTCTTTTGTCATATTATGGTTCATCCTTGCATGTGAGTCGATCCCTGGAGAGCTGCTTCATCGAGCCAAGCAGGTTTCTCTCAAATTCAAAGTCTGCAGGTGTCATCAGCAAGCGAGGCAGTGAATACTATAAAGCATCCATGGTTGCAAGAAAGAAAATGAACAAGGGTGGCCATTGTCACAAGTATGATCCCATGGATTTGAAATTACTCAATGAAGACCCTACTTATATGGAGGTTTTCAGAAGGAATAGATGCTTGCAATTCTGCCAAAGGTTGCAAGGTTTTCATTCACAAGTTTCAAAGGATTTTGCCACCAATTTCACAGGAACAACATAAAAATTTGTAATTCTGAATCTTACAGTGACACCAGAGAGCATATCATTAGCTACATGAATCCCTAGAGGTGGTGAAGAGTGGTTTAAAGGTACCATATTCACAATGCAGGATTGTAAAGAGTTTATAAAGCAAGAACACAGTGAGGTTGATTTGAACAATGCTATCCCTAGGAGTTTTATGAAGGATAATTATGCAAAATTGTTGATGGCCATTCAAAAATATTTTACCTGTGAAGGAAGATTTCACATGGTCTACTCATACCATCTTAGACTTCTTCTACATTTTGTAGGTAAGAGATCACTTGACTTACCTTTCTATTTATATAGAAGTTTAGGGAAAATGTTAGATAAGGTTCAAATCAAGACAGAAGGCAATGAGACATCTATTTTTCATTATGGTATAATCAAGTTGTTAGTGTTGGAAGAATTGAGAAGGTTAGACAAAGATTGGATTTCTTTCTTGTTTATGAGTGGTTATGAAATTGATTTGGTCACTCCAAAGAAAACCTCAAAACCTAGAACTACTACATCACCAGCTGTGGTAGAAGAAGTTGAAGAAGAAAAAATATCACCCCCTGCAGAAAAAATGGACATAGAGGCATAACCTCTGCAAGAGACTGACACCCCTCAAGCAGCACCTGCAAACAAAAAGATAAATTCAGTAAACAAGGCAGTAAGAGGGTCACTAGTAGCCAAACATTGGCTAAAGGAAATATGGAGGATATCCTTCATGCAATTGACATTGAAGAGTCACCAATTTTGCAAGCAGAAGACCTTGAAGATGGTGGAAGAAAACTGAAGAAAGGTAAGACAGCTAAGAAACTAGATTTTTCAGGTGATGATGTTGGTTTTATATTTCAGCCAAGGAAGCCAATGACTAGACATGCAAAGAAGGCCATGGAGAGAAAAAAGACAGAGAAAATCAATGAAGCTGCTCAGTCAATAAGCATCATAGATTTGTCTCCATCAACAAAGGAAGAAACGGTTATCAGGAAGAGAAAGGGAAAAGAGAAAATAGTTGAAAAATCAGAAATAGAATCACTCAAAGAATGGTTGAAGGAAGCAGGAAGAGAGATATTAGATTTGAAGCTAGATTCAAATAAGTATAGGGTTGAGAAGGTTCAATTCGAACAAATTAGGAAAATATGGGATAAACAAGTCTCAAGTGTTTCAAAATATTTGGACAATGCATAAATGTTGCCAAAATGGACTCAGCCATTAAGAGGGGAGGTCAAACATATTAGGAGGATGAACTTAAAATTACAATATGAAAATAGAGCATTAAAAGATCAAGTGGAATATCTCCAGGAGTAGTTGGACTTGATTCAAGTTGAGTTAGAAAAGAAAGGGCTGAAGATGAGAGTGGTAGAAGAACCCATTAGCCAATTAATTGTAAATGAAGAAGAAACACCAAAAGAGTGAAAATTTGAGCTGAAAAAAGTTTGATGAGGTTCATGGCTTTCAAAGAACCTAAATTTTGTCTCTGGTGATCAATTTTTGAAGCCAGAAAAATGCTACAAAAATTTTGAATATACAATTTTTCTTTGAAAATCATTTTTGTGAAGGATTAATGAGGGATATGGGTTGATTTCAAGATTTTTTGGCATATTAAAGGTTTTTGACCAGAAAAAGTGGAAGGATATAGGTGAAAAGGTAGGATTTAATACGCTACGAAAACTCGCTACGAAACTACCTAAACTAGCCTGTTTCATAGCAAGGGTTTTTTTGAAGATTTTCAAAGGTTCCAACAACACACCAACCATCTGGAGACCTCCAGCTTGTTAGTGAGGTCATCTTAGTAGAGACTCATTACTCAAAATGAATGTCACACATCCATATCAACAGGAAAAACAATGATTAAAATGAATATTATCCATTCTATAAAAGTAGGATTATTTTCCCTAGATCTACGGGTATTTTAAATATGTAAGGTGATGGTGAATTGTCTCTCGAACATGTGATCTCTATTATTTAACTGTTTTACTGTTAGAAACACTGAATGTAATAAATAGGAGGTACAGTCCTATTAGGAGTATGGCTACTTAAAGAATAGTTGTCCTTTTTCTATTCCAAGTAAGTAGTTTCAGTTATGATATAGAATTCGAAGATCTAGCCAGCTAGGAAAATCATTTACATTGTAAAGAATGTCTATTTATAGACTAAACATCGAAGAGAAAAGGGTTGGAGAATATTGCACCAAATTGTTGCTTGTATGTTTTTTCCATTATTAGTAATATACAGTGAAGTTCTATTTCCAGACCTGAGATTCTTATGAGGTGTTTAATTTGTTGTTGCTATGTATATTTATGTCTAATCACTTGTAGCGAATTTTACCTCTAATTACTCAAAATCATGCTTTCATGCTCTGAATTCCTTTAGGGGTGAAATTACTGTGTTTTCCTTATTTTATGTGTATGAATCATATTTATTAAAAACCTCTATTTTCCTTAACTTACATGTGAAGAATTACTGTCACTAAGAGTATTGATGTTGAATCCATAGCCCAATGGTAGCAAGCCTTCATTTTTCAACCTGCAATCATACAAAACCAAGACACAATTCATAGAGTTAGCCATCTAGTATTATTTCTATTGAAAATCATAAATCCCCTTTGAGAGAGCCCTCCCAAACTGAAGAGGCTAATCTTCTATTAGAAGTGATTTTAAAGAGTTGCATTGAGTTGATTGATGAGAAGCCAATCAAGATAAATTTGGTGATAACAAAGAGATTAAAAGAATTCATTTTCCTCATAACAAGAAAGCTATGTAGTTGTTTCTTGGGAAAATTAATTTTGTTAAAAGTTTTGTCCCTGACTTTTCACAAATAGTTTTACCATTGCAAAACATGATTAAGAAAAATTTATTCTTTAAATGGGGACATAATGAAAGAGAAGAATTTGATTTGACCAAAAAATCTATTGTCAATGCTCCATTCCTGGCTACCCCCAATTTTCTTAATCCTTTTAATTTATATACTTTTTCATCAGATATATCATATGTTGTTGTTTTAACACAGCTTAACGACCAACAAATTGAAGCACCAATATCATTTTTCAGTTCCAATTTGCAAGGTGTAGAACTAAATTATTCATCCGTCCAAAAGCAAGCATTTGCTGTCTTTAAGGCTATAAAGCATTTCAGGCCATTTCTCCTAAAAACTCACAACAAAATTATAGTTCCACTCTCTACAGTGAGACAAATATTAATGCAAAGAGAATTAGGAGAGAAAAGGGCTAACTGGGTTACCTCTTTACAAGAATATGATGTAGAAATTAGACCCTATAAAATTGTTAGAAGTCAAGATTTTTGCAGAATGCTTACAGGAGCATCCCATCTATCATCAGAAGAAGATTCAGGTAACAACGTACAAATATCAAAGGTAAGCCTCAACGACGCTCTGACCCAACTTAGTTATAAAATGAAACATGCCTTAAGATTAAAATCCAAGCAATATGAATTAATCAATTATGTATTGTTTAGGAGAAATTTTGATTCTGTACTATTTAAGATGCTTAGAAAAATCTGAAGCAGAGAAAGTCTTGTTGGAACTCCATGATGGACCAACTTGTAGAAATTTATTAATACTGATGTATTACCGGATTCTCCTGATCTAATAATATTTATCTTCTTGCTAAATACATAATCCTTCTAGTGTTAAACTTGTGGAAATTTAAAACTCAATTGCAAACACATGTGAATAAATTCAATCGCACATAGCACAGTTGTTTAACGGGAAAGCTTAAAGCTAAAAACCCCAACTATCATATATTATGTATATCAATGGAATCATGTAATAATCTCATACAAAGCTTAGTACATCAAGCTCTCAGTACAATCAACAATCATTACACACTGTCATGCAGAAATTTCCACTTCCATGCACCATTTTCTTGCCTCCTGACAGCCTGCCTGCACTACGCAATCCCTGTTGAAGAATACCTCTCAATGAATTCTAATTGGCCTTGCCTTGACTGCACAATCCTCATTGGCAACTCCAATGTGTGTCAGATGCATTGAATGAATCACTATAGTCACAACAGATAGTCCATCTCATCCTTTCACCTATCTCTCCACTAGGTCTCCACTCGAACTGACATGCAAGTAGTTAACTGTTGTATTTGTTTAGTTGTTTGTGAGTTATTAGTTGTGAATTAATTAACTAATTAATTCACTTAACTCTTACTAGTGTATCTTTCAGTTAGACTAGATACAACTAGCTCAACTAAGTTTAACTCCATTAATTGAGTTAAACTAAATAACAACTCCTATAACTACTCTTCCAACTATATCATAACTTTGCCACTTCAGTTCTAACTGAGTCCTTCATGCATGAGCCACCAATAACCCTAGGAATTGCATAATTCCTTTAGCCCACTGATTTTCCAAATCTGCTCACTGAAATAAAGTGCTCCAAGAGAATAAGTTGATGTTTATTGTCGAATTATTATTAAGGGTTAATAATAATCGACATGCACCTATTTTTAGATCGACGATCTATAAATAAAATTCTCCCAATATTCTAAAGATATAATTTCATCTATTTTTCACATTTGACCAACCATCTACAAATAGCATCCTGCAACTTATAGAATATGCTCACCATGTCTAAAAATAGCCTGCGGGCCCCACTTAGTGAAGGTGCTTACTTTTCACTAAGCTCATCATCCTGTTGAATCTCAACACTCCCTCTCAACAAGATAGGGATTATCCTTCACCCCGATCTTGCCTCTATGGTATTCGAATTTTCTCCTACCGAGCACCTTCGTTAGAATGTCTACATCCTGATCTTCCATTGGAATGTACTGAAGCAACATGATCTTCCGCTACACACTATCTCTGATATGATGATAACGGATATCAATATGTTTAGATCTATCATGCAACTCTGATTATCACAATGTATCGCTGTAGGATATAAATGTGAACCAAACAAACTGACCATGATCTTCCTCATCCAGATAGCCTCACATGTAGCTTGACTCGCTTCCATGTATTCTACTTTTGTTGAAGTGAGTGCCATGGATCTTTGTTTCCTGCTATACCAAGAAACTGTTCTAGATCCGATACTGAAAACCCCTCCTGATGTGCTCTTTCTGTCTGTTGGGCTACCTGCCCAATATGCATTCATGAAGCCACGCTCATATGTGCCCCTGAGATACCTCAAGACATGCTTGCCTACCTTCCAAAAGAGCTTGGTAGGCTTAACCATCGCTTGTGAAAGCTGGTTCACCACATAGCATATGTCTGGTCTTGTATTAACTAAATACATGAGCGAACCCACCAAATGTCGATAAACAACGACATCCACTGCCTTTGCCGAAGTAGCATCCTCTTTCCTCCAATTTCCTGGAAGAGGAGTATCCATGGGCTTGTAGTCCTCCATGTGAAACTTACCAAGTATCTCTTGAGCATACTTGCCTTGAGACACAAAAATTTCACCTTCTCGCTACGATATTCCCAATCCATGGAAATAATGAAGGAGGCCCAAATCCTTCATATCGAACTCCTTTGCAAGATCTACCTTGCATGAGTGTATCAACTGCTCATCACTCGTTAGTATTAAATCATAAATATAAAGAAAAATGATTAAAATCTTACCCTCCACCACAATTTGGTATAGTTTTTCATCCGCCACACTCTTGGTGAAGCCAAGTCTGGTGAAATAGTTGTCGATCCTTGTGTACCAAGCACATGGTGCTTGCTTCAGCCCATACAACGCTCTTTTGAGTCTGCACACATGCGACTTTCTACTGAAGATCTCAAATCCTTCAGACTACTCAATGTACACCTCTTCCTCAATGATCCCATTAAGGAACGCATTCTTCACATCCATATGATGAATGTGCCAACCCATCTGTGCTTAGAGAGCAAGGATGGTCCTTATGAAAGAATACCGTGCAACAGGTGCAAAGGTTTCTTCATAATCAATCCCCTCGATCTGTGAGAAGCCTCAGGCAACAAATCTTTCCTTATACTTCTTGACGCTCCCATCATCAGCTTGCTTTACCTTGTAGATCCATTTTGAATCTACCACTGATTTACCCACGGGCCTTGGAACAATCTCCCAAGCACTGTTTCTGACAATGGAGTCATACTCCTCCACCATGGCATCTACCCATGTGGGCTCCTGGACTGCTTCTTCAAAAGAAGATGGCTCTTTCACGACACATTTTATCATAAGAGCCATGTATCCAGTAAATTGGTCAAGTGGCTGTCTTTGTCTGTGCTGTGATGTAGGGACTCCTAGATTCTTTGCCGCATCAAGCTTCAGTCTCTCAGCTTTTGTGGTATGCTTTCTGCTAATTCTGATGTTTGTTTCTGCATGAGTGGACTCCTTCACTTCATGAATCTCCTCCTGTGGTTGATCCACATATAGAGGCTTATCTTTGGGAACAAGAAGTTCCTCCTCCGCATGCAAGTGTAGCTCCCTCTCAAATGACAACGTCATGGCTTTCACCTCATTGAATTTTATATCCTGTCGCACCACAGTCATTCAACTGTTTGGAAAATACACATGATAATTATGGGGTGTTTCTGTGTACCCCACAAATATCCCAACTTCTGCAGTCGGTTCCAGCTTCTTTCTGGTGTCCTTTGTCACATGAATGTAAACAAATGAACCAAAAATCTTCAAATGAGAAATATCAGGCTTCTTACCAATAAAATATTTTTCAGGTGTACTCATGCCAAGTACTCTATGAGGACAACAGTTTTGCACATAAACCGCAGTGTTACATGCTTCTGCCCACACGTGCATTGGTAGGCCCTGGTCATGCATCATAGCTCGTGCAACACCCACGATCGTTCTATTCTTCCTCTTCGCGACCCCATTCTTCTATGGGTTATGAGGTGCTATGAGTTCTCTTCGAATTCCTTCTTTGCTACAGAAGTCTTTGAATTCGTTAGAGATATAGTCACCACCATTATTGCTCCGCAGAGCCTTCACTTGCTTCCCTGAATCCTTCTCCACTAATTCCTTAAACTCACAAAACTTTTAGAATGTTTCGCTCTTCTTATGCATGAAGAAGATCCAGCATCTACAAGAATAGTCATCAACAAATATAACATAATACCTGTGTTTTTCTATTGAAGCAACCGAGAAAGGTCCACACATGTCTGTGTGAATTCTCTCTAGGATCACCGAAGCACGGTTCTCCTTCTCATGAAAGGTGGTCTTTACAAACTTACCCATGGTACATCCCTTGCACTGATCTAACTGTGCAAGAGTACCCTTGGGAAGTCCAATAGAAATATGCTGCAAAATATTCAAGGTTCCATGGTGAAGATGGCCCAATCTCCTGTGCCATAATTCGCCCTCATCCCAGCTCACCACTTCTTCTGCTTTGCCCATAATTGTAGCGTAGCCATCTACCTCCAGCTTGTATAGATTCTTAACTTGAATCCCTATCCTCTTGGTTTGAACCATTTTTTATGTCACAGGAAATATTTTCCCTCGCTGAAAACAACGTGATAACCTCTGTCTTCTAACATTGCGATCGAGACCAAGTTCTTCTCTTGACCTAGAACATGCGTAACATCTTTCAACATAAATGGTTTACTTGACTCCCTCTCAAAGGTAATGGTTCCAATTCCGATCGAACTTTATCTATCTTCGTCGCCCATCTCTATATGCATTTAGAGATCCTTCTCCTCCAAGTCACTAAAAAACTCTTTGTCTCCCATCATATGGAAAGATGCACCACTATCAATATACCATGCCGATACCATTGAGCTTGAAACCAAGCATGTGATTGAAGAGAAATCAAGTTCAAATTGCGAGGCTAAGGCCTCTCCAGTTGTAGCTCCAGCAGTCTTCTTTTTTTGTGAGCAGTTAGTGGCAAGATGCCCATGTTCGTGACAGTGAAAACACTTCACTTTGGACAAATCTAGCTTCTTCCCTTTAGCCATGGATTTTGGATGGGATTTCTACCCCTTTCCTTTCTTTTCTTTGGCAGCTAAAGTGAAATTCTCTTCATCATCATTCTTTGATGAAGAGCCATCCTTGGTACTTCGCCTTATCTCCTCCTGCATAAGATCTGACAAAAGTCGGTCCCAACCCGGAAGTTTCTCCCGTTCATTGACAGAGTCTTCGTAGCTATGCCAACTCTTCAGAAGCCCAAGGAGAGCCAAACTCACCAAGTCATCATCATCAACTATAATCCCCACACTTCCCAGTTCATCCCTACAATGGACAAACTTCGTGAGTTATTTTGGAATATTTTCGCCCTTCTCCATTTTTATTTTTCTGAGCTTATCTTTCAGCGCCAACTTCCTCTGGTCGCTACTGCTTTGGAAAAGATCTGTCAAAGCCTTCCACATTACAAATGGAGTGGATTTCCCGTGAAGGCTTGAAACAATATGGTCCTTCACACCTTCCAATAGAATTCTTCTTGTCTTTGCTACCTTCTTTTTCCATGCATCAAGTCCTGCAACATCGCTAGAAGCAGGCTTAGGAACATCGCTATCGATGAAATCCTTCAGTCCATTATCTTCAAGCACCGCCTCCATCCTATCTTTCCATGCTATGTAATTCGAGCTGCCCTCAAGGGCACACTCCAATCGCAACCCATTGAAAGACATTTCAATGAAGACTCAACTGCCGCACCAAGAAATTTCTATAGCAAATTCGAATTGTCCACCAGCACAAAACTCAACAATTATTCACAATTGCAATCTCTAGTAATCAATACTGCTCCGATACCATGTAGAAATTTATTAATACTAATTTATTACTATATTCTCTTGATCTAATAATATTTATCTTCTTGCTAATACATAATCCGTCCACTGTTAAACTTCAGGAAATTTAAAACTCAATTTCAAACACATGTGAATAAATTCAATCGCACATAACACAATTGTTTAACGGGAAAGCTTAAAGATAAAAACCCCAACTATCATATATTATGTATATCAATGGAATCATGTAATAATCTCATACAAATCTTAGTACATCAAGCTCTCAGTACAATCAACAATCATTACACACTGTCATGCAGAAGTTTGCACTTCCATGCACCAATTTCTTGCCTCTTGACAACCTGCCTCCACTGCGCAATCCCTGCTGAAGAAGACCTCTAAAAGAATTCTAATTTGCCTTGCCTTGACTGCGCAATACTCATTGGCAACTCCAATGTGTGGCAGATGCATTGAATGCATCACTATAGTCACAACGAATAGTCCATCTCACCCTTTCACCTATCTCTGCACTAGGCCTCCACTGGAACTGACATGCAAGTAGTTAACTGGTGTATTTGTTCAGTTTTTAGTGAGTTATTAGTTGTGAATTAATTAACTAATTAATTCACGTAACTCTCACTACTGTATCTTTCAGTTGGACTAGATACAACTAGCTCAACTGAGCTTAACTCCATTAACTGAGTTAAACTAAATGACAACTCCGGTAACTACTCTTCCAACTCTGTCATAACTTTTCCACTTCAGTTCTAGCTAAGTCCTTCATGCATGAGCCACCAATAACCCTAGGAATTACATAATTCCTTCAGCCCACTGATTTTCCAAATATATTCACTGAAATAAAGTGCTCCAAGAGAATAAGTTTATGTTTATTTTCGGAGTATTATTAAGGGTTAATAATAATCGACATGCACCTATTTTTAGATCGAAGATCTATAAATAGAATTCGCCCAATATTCTAAAAATAAAATTTCATCTATTTTTTACATTTGACCAACCATCTACAAATAGTATCCTACAACTTATAGAATATGCTCACCATGTCTAAAAATAGACATACACCTAAAAATAGCCTGCGGGCCCCACTTAGTGAAGGTGCTTACTTTTCACTAAGCTCATCATCTTGTTGAATCTCAACATAGCTGGAGGACATTTTGGAGGAAATACGACCACACACAAAATCCTGCATGCATGTTACTATTGGCCTAGAATTTTCAAAGATGCTCACGAATATGCAAGAAAATGCAAAGTGTGTCAAAGTGCATCTAGAAGACAAAGGAATCCATCCTTCCCATTACAGCCAATTAATATCAAACAACCTTTTGAACAATGGGGATTAGATATAATCGGCAAGATTGTTCCTAACTCTTCCAAACAACATAGATATTTTCTCACAGCTACATATTACTTTACTAAATGGGTGGTGTTAGCCATCCATAATTTTGACATATGAAAAGATGGCTAAAACAGGTCTTTAGTCTTCAAGAAACAAATTTCATGCAAAATCTGTGACTTCTTGAACCTCTACTATGTTCCTTATCCTTCAAAAAACCACCTATTTTATCTCTTCACTCAAAACCCTCAAATAAGCTTGCCGATATATAGGGATTGTTTCAAAAAAACCCATTTCGGCCTTAAAACCAATTTTTTTATTAAGTCAGGCTTAAGCCCCTACGGGCTTAAGTTCTCAGCCATTTTCCTCCATGAGACCGGGACCCATGACCGTCGGCTCAGTCCTTAAGCCCCTTTCGCGCTATCGGACATCGCTCTGCCATTTTTCCTTTGTTTCTTTATATTTCCTCCGCGCGATGTTTTCCCCTGTCGATGGGATCTGGGCCATTGATCTCACAGATCTAATGGTCCTCGCTCCATCGCGCCGACAGTGTTCCTCCCGATCGGCACTTACCAAAGCCTCCCCGCCGATGCACTTTGGACCGTTGATCTGGCTCCCACAAATCCAACGGTCGACGCTGTTTTGCTGCTCCGCTGTCTCTTTCCTCTGTCATTCATTTCTGCGAAGTCCTGATTTAATCTGGACCGTTGATCCTCTTGATTGGATGGTCATCGCGCTATCATATTAGCGCTTTTGTCTTGTCCAAGCCTTTCTACCTACCATTCTCCGAAAATATCTGAGCCGTCGATCGTCCTGATTGGATGGTCATCGCTTCATCACCGCATCGCAGTTCACCCCTCCCTTCGCACCATTCATGCCTTTGTGCGAGATTGCGATGCATCCTCCGTTGTTGATCATCTTGATCCAATGGCCAGCACGCCTATGCTTTTACCACGTGCATTTTGACCCCGCTCTAATCCCCACCATTGATCTCGCTTCCGATTTGACGGTCCTCACTTCATCGTGAATTTGCCATCCCCCTGACCCCTCATCCACCATCTTTAATATCCGATCTCCCAATTCAATCTGGACCGTTCATTCTCCCCCGAATCGGACGGTCTATGCTCTCCGCCATCAGCCATCGCACTTACTCTCCCATCGGCATCAGCGCATCACTCTTCCTAATTCCTCCTTCCCGAACCCTCTTCTCAGCCGATCACCAATCCTCCAAGTTAATCTCCGCCATCCATCTCCCAGATCTGATGGCTCGCATTGATTCCCCTTCTTTTCACCTGCGGGCACTATCAACACACAAAATAACTTTTTGAGTGCCCCCACAGTTGACTCTTTTGATTGTGGAAGATCCTGATCCAACGGTCCATATTCACTGCGGAGGCACCCGGCCTGCAAAACTGTCCGTACCATCCACCCCCCTGCAATTGATCTCAGTCGTCGATCTTCACCAGATCCGACAGCCATTGGCTCTCCTCCCATATAATCCTGCCGGTCCCACCCGACCGCATAGAGGCTTTTCATCGTGCTTCCGTTCAAATCTCCACCATTGATCCTCATGATCTAACGGCCTGCATTCATTTTTGCGCCTATATCCACCAAACCTCCTATCGAGCATTTTCAACACGAAATGGGCAGTTTTAGGGGGACACACATCATCCACTAGACCGTATCGCGTTCGATTAGTCCCAAACCGCTTACCACCTTCACCTCATGTGAAAACCGCTGCCGATTTTCCAATACCGCTTTTCAGTTCCTCGCGCCAAGCAAATTTATACCTCCACCTGCATTTCACCTCCTTTGCACTGCTCCTCCACCTCCACTAAAGCCCTCTGAAGCAGTTAATCCACATTGCGCAGGTTTTTATAATAGTTTTGTGGTTTGTGCAGGTTTAGTGGCGGTTGTTCGTAAAAGCCGTCCCACAGTCAAGAAATGTTGACAAAGGCTGAGGGTGACGATCCTATGTGGTCTAACTAATGTAGAAAAGGGACAAAAGGATATGATTTCCACATTTTAGTCGATAAATCATTATATCAACTTTTCAATCAAACCCTCCAAGCAGCCACCTGCACACCAAAACAGTGAAGATGTTCAGAGATTAAAGATTAAAGGTTAAAGCATAACGCCCGAAAGATCAAGAGCTTAACCCGTGAAGATTAAAGATAAAGAATAGCATGAAGACCAATAAATCAAAGATAAATCAGTCAGCCAGAGACAAATTAGCCAAAGAAAGCCTCCAAAGGACACATCAGCGAGGCTATTTCCTCTTCAGCAACCCATAAGGACGCCTGTAGTCTACTTTACTTTTCAAAGACACCGTGATAGCCATCCTGATGACAAAACCTCTTTTAGACTGTTAGAGAAGTTATTGCACAGTCATGGGAGGCCTCAGAACCAAAATATGATAGTTTTCTTGCTCCAGAGGTCAAACATGGTACTTCAGACCAAGATAGCTTCAAAGGATAGGCCTCGGAGTTATTTCCAGCCTACTAGTTGGTTTCAAATTCAACTAAAAGCAACTAGAGTGGTTCACAAGTTAATATAGCATTCATTGAGTAGAATGGAGCATCCAATGCACATCTATTCTGTCTCAAATGATCATTAAGACCATTTACTCCACTTCTCTTCTTCATTCACCTATAAGTACTCATTGAAGATTCATTGTAAAGGGTTGGGAAATTGTAAATTGTTGAACTGTTATTAAGTAAGAGTTGCTGAGTAATTGTAATATAGTAGGCTGGGAAGAGAAGTATTGGACTGTAGAAAGCCATTGGACTAAAAGTATGTAACTGGTCTTGGAAATCAAACACACAAGCAGATTCACAAGATCCTGGTCTATATTATTGGTGATGTTTTTCTTGCTGTAATTGTTATTCTCCTTATGTTTTTCACTTTGTTCATATTATCTGATAAAGAGCAGCAAATATAGATTAGGATTTACTTCTAAAAGTACCCTAATTTTGACTGAAAAGCTTTATCTTTATGTTTTATTCTAAATGTGTGTTTGGGAATGATTTCAATAGAGTATAACTAGTCAAGGAATGTTGGTGATCCCATGTCTTGCTGAGTAGAACTTGAGATTTTGTTCTTGAATGATCTTTTCACTGCGTGCTAAGTAGAGTCTGTTAGTGTCGGTATCCTTATCCCTCCGTCAGTGATCAAATTATCTTGTTGCATTGCATATTATGTGTCTCGCTCAGTCAACTGCATTCCATTAGGAGCATGGATCATCTAACGGTAGTGGCTTGTTGTACATTTTCCCTCATGTCCTTTACCTGCTGGCCCATTTCCATTCATCAAGATCATCTGCAGTCATTTTTTGTCTTTAAATTTGCAAGAGTCATTTTTAGGGTTTTCAGTCCCATTAGGTCTAGGGTTTCATCAAAAAGGTCTTCAAAATGTCCAATAATGGTCAGCAGGTGGATGAGGAGGTTGAATAAAGTTTCAGTACCAAATAAATTCCATCATCATATGCGCAGAAATGAATTTTTCCTCAAAACTCTATTTTGAGGGAAAACATAGTATTTTATCTTTTATTGTATAAATTTGATGTAATTTCAAGTTATCTCATATGTAAATAACTTCAATGGCAACCCTGGTCACCTTGTCAAGCTTCAGCAACTCCATCCCCTGCAAGGCAAACAAAAAATCAAGTCATTTAGTTAATCAGAGGCAAAATAAAGCAAAACTGCCTGAAACAGAGTTTGAAAAGAAAGTGTCAAATGTAAACATTACAAAAGCGGGTTTTATGAAGTGAAAAATTAAAGTCTTTTGTATATAAGTTATTTCTTGTGTTTAAAAGGCTCATTTGCATCCAAAAGAGCAAGAGAGATTTAGAGCAAGCTCATGGTCACAAAATCGCAGCCAATAGTTTCAGTTTCGGGGGCGCGGCGCATTGGGTGAGAGGCACGACACATACAAGTGGCGCGACACATTGGGCTGGCCTCCACAGTGTAAAAAATACACTAGCGCGGCGCATTGAGCAGGTGCGGTGCGTTGGGTCTGTGGCGCGGCACATAGAGCTGCAAGCCCAATTTCACCATAACCTTCCCCAAAATTTCCAAATTTTCTCAAATCCATGGTGTGCAAGTAAGTTAAGATTCCTTCGATTGCTAGTGAAGAGGTTTTTCTTAAAATTTATGATGGCTTAGTGTGATAGAATCCAAACCCTATACTCCCTAAACCCTACTCACATCCCTAAAACTCTTACTCCCATCCCTAAACTCTGTTCACACACACATTTTTACACTCTCTTCCATACACTCTATGCATTTCATTCCTCCACCATATTTTCACACTGTTATCCACAAAACCATCCATGTACAACCACATTTTTCAAAACCAAAGGAAAACAATGGAAAGAGACAATGATCATGGGTATGGGCAAGAGATTGAACATGACCGGGAATCTTGGTTTGAGAGAACAAAATTGCACTTGGGAAATGATGCTAGAGAATGAAAACAAAGAGAAAAACATGTTGAGGCACATGGCCTACCACTACTTGGCGAGAAACAAGGTGTGCAAAGCAAGAATCAGGAACTTGAAGGCTAAGTTGAAGAAGGAATCAAAGAGGTGAAAAGAGTATGATAGACTTCAGATCTTGGCTGAGGCTTATTTGGCCCAACACAACACTTAATGGAGGACACTCAGCCCAAATTTCAAAAAAATTGGGACACTTTTTGCAATTTTGAAATTTTTGGCTTAAAAAACAGGTTTTTCTGCCCAATGTGCCGTGCCACCTGGCGCTCGATTTTGATAGGGGACTCCTTTTGATGAAAAATAAACATTTTTAGATTTTTCATGAAAAAATATGCATGTCTACCAATGGCCAAGAAATTTTGACAGGTTTTGGGCTTCCAAAAAGGTCAAAAACACCCCAAAAATGACCTTTCTGCCCCTTTTTTGACACACAGGAAGCAGTCTTGGGAGAACTTAGTTTTGGAGGGGCAAATGGAGACCAAATTCAAAAATTCCACTTGTGCTGGAAATTAGATAGGCAGAAATTTCCAACAAGTCCACTTGGAGAAAATTTGGACACTGGGAAGGCCTCCAAAATCAGCTGCAAATAGGCGCTATGCATAGGGAAATCATGCACGACTCATTGGAGGAATTTTGCTCATTTTTGGTCAAAAACTCTGTTTTTCGCCTAGTTTTTTCATAGTTTGACTTTTTTCCTTCTAGTTGTCAAAATCATGATGTAATTTAATGTGACATGATGGATTTTGATGTAATTATGCTAAATTTTCACTCATAGAGGTAGATTCATTCATCAAAAGGTAGTTTGCAACTGAATGAATCAGTTTCCTAGTTTTTAGAGGCAAGCTGTTCCACTGCCTACTTTTTAGTTCTCAGTTTAGATTTTGTTGGAACAGCTCCTAATCCTATGATCTCAACCCCTAGAGGCTAGGAGTTTTTGGTTGCTTATATCTTATGTTTCCTCAGTCATTAGCATAGGTTGGACTTTTGGGAATGCTTTGAGCATTATTGTACATTCATCTCTACAGTTTGGCAAAGGAATAGACCAGGGTTTGCAGCACTCTATGGGATTCATGTGGCATCTTGCTTTGATATTGTGTTTCTCTATGTAAATTTAAGTTTAATGGTGTTTTATGTATGCCATTTTCTCTCTTATTTCTTCTTAACTTAAAAACAAGGATAAAGGTAGAATCCATTGAAATTGCAGTGCTCTACCTAGGGTTTGTTTAGTTATGTATATTTTCAGCCGTTTGAAGAGGATCCCTAAAGGTTTCTTTCCCTCTTCAACTCCCCACCTGTCTAAATCTCTCCATTTCTTTCAATTTGAAGTGTCAAATCAATTTCCTTCCTTGCCCCATTGAGATCTCTGCAAAACTGAGCCTCATTCCCCAAACCCAAAATTTTCCTTTCCATTTGAGCCAACAAAACATCCTTAAATTCAATCAAACTCTTTTGCACACATACCTAGCCTAAAATCAGATTTCACATCAAGTCATCTCAAGTTTCGTTGATCACTTTTTGCTGAGATTGACAAGGAGAGAGCCCTCTCCCGACCTGGTAGGGCTAGCTACCAGGTTAAGCGTGGTTTGATGTTACCCTAGATCCTGCCTTTCTCAGCCTGAGGCAAATTTAGGCCCTAACAGAGTCCTAATCAAGGAAGTTTATGGTTAGCCCTGTCCCTTGTTTAGTCTTAAACAACTGTTTTAAAGATTTCCCTTAAGAGTATGCCGAAAGCAGGATAGGTTCAAAGTCCTTACCTGATCTTAGGTTAATTTTTATGTTTATCTTAAATCTTTTCCCTTGAGAGTATGCCGAAAGCAGGATAGGTTCAAAGTCCTTACCTAATCTTAGGCTGCCCTTTGATTTCTATTTTTTTGCTTCTTTCACCACACTTCTTAATGTTCCATACCACAAAATCATCTTAAAGAGATCTTTTGATATAGATAACTTGCCCTATGAAAAACCTTGGATAGTTGTTGTGCAAGTAAACCCTTTTATGACTCCATAGCCCAATGGATTGACACTTTTTCTTAACCTATCTTCCCATGCTGAAATATCCTTCAATTTGTTCCCTCCTTCACACTTCACATGACCTTCTCAGTTAATGATTTCCAAGAAAAAACAAACAAAAAAATCCCTCGTACTTCATAACTAGCCTAATATCATATCATAAGCTTTAAAATAATATCCTTCCAAAACACATATAGAGAGATCCCTCTCTGAATCCAGGAGGGCTAGATCCTAGGATTCCAAAGCAGTTCTTATGTTGCCTTGTCATTTGGTATGCCAATCTGCCAAATCACAGGACCCCAACAGGTGGAAGCAATTCCACTAAAGGTAGCCAACTCTGAGAATATCATTGATTTCATTGACCAATATATCATAACTAGATTTGGATTACCTACTGCTTTAGTGTTTGATAATGCATCTTACTTCTCAGGAACTGCTATGATGGAATTTGCAATCAAAAGAGGTTTTAAACTTAAGTATTCTGCAAATTATTACCTGCAAGGAAATGGTTTAGTAGAATGCACGAAGAAAAACTTGATTATAATAATAAAAAAACTGTTGATCACAACCAACGAAATTGGCACAAGTCATTGATCTTTGCTCTTTGGGCAGATCGAATAACTCAGAAAGCTTCTATTGTCACCTCTCCATTCAATTTTGTTTATGGAAAAGAAGTTGTTCTTCCTACGAATGTAGTTATTCCCTCTCTTGCCTTAGTTCAATTCATTGATGAAACTCCTTCTTCTTCATTACAACTTAGACAACATCAAATTTGTAAGTTATAATAAGAAAGAGAAAAAGCTAAACATACCCATGCACATCATCAACAAATAGTAAAAGCTTTATTTGATTCAACTTCTGTTACTCCAAAAAACTTTCAAATTGGTGATCTGTTATTGAAATGGGACAAAGCGCATGAGGAGAAAGGTAAACACATGAAGTTTCAAAAACTTTGGTTAGCTCCATTTCAAATAATTGAAGAAATAGGCTCATCAACATTCTCATTGCAAGATCTATCAGGCAAAAGAGATTCTTTGCCTGTTAATGGGAATATTTTGAAAAAATACTTTTCATAGGAGGTAACCCCTTCTATTCCCTATATACTAGTGTCTTTCTCTTTCCCTTATGAAAATAAAAGTTGCTTTGTATAAATTTTTGTCTTTTCAAATAAACATCTCAGATGATCCTTTTTTATTTATCTCTTATAGAAATAAGAAATGTTAAGGAAACAATCAAAATATTTGAAAGACAAATAGATTTATTTTTATTGAAAGATGCAATTTCACTAAAATTATTTATTCTTTGATGAACTCTCATCTTTATATAGCATGATTATTCTGTTATCAGTCAAGAAAAGAATCTTTAACATAGTAAAGAATCTTTTACAGAAAAAAAAATATAAAACTCAACATTATCATCCAAAATCCTCAAAAGGATCAATGATTCACCCCATTTGGGAAAAATTAATAATTTCTAGAAGAAATTAAAAAAAATATTATACCAGAAAATCTTAAAAGATAATAAGTCTCATCACGAGCTTGTTTACCATGTTCATAGGGAAATAGTTTTACTGACATTACCAATACTGCCTACCAAAACAGGGTAATGACTTGAGATTATATCAAGTGGACAAGGGGTCTCATCAAGAGCCAAATTGATAAGTTTAATTACAACTAGTGAATGGTATTGCCATTATTTGGTTACCAAGCCAAGACAATGGCTTTTAAGTAAATAAAAATAAAATATAAAAAAGAAAAGAAATTTTCAAAAAAGATCAAGTGTATAAGGTTGGAATTTATTTTTTGAAATTGTAAGACACACTAGATGGGACAATGAATCATTTATGGGTAAAAGGTAACCCCGCCATGAGCTTAAATTTCCTATTGGATCAGAGGCTCTACCTGTGATAAAAGAGTAAATATTTATAAAGATGATCTGTAAGAGCCATCTGCTTTATCTTTTTGAACTGAGTAAAGACTGCTATAGATTTTCATATTTATATTTTTTAAAAGAGGAATTCTTATGAATTATAATTAAGATAAATTTCGTTTCTTATTAAGATATTATTTGTTTAAAATTCATTCCTAAAACTATTCTTATTTCAAAAAAGTTTTAGAAATTTCAAAAATTTAGTCAGAGATAGCTTGTTCTCCCAAGTGAATCACCAATTATTGTGCTATACAACAACCCCCATTTATTTTAATAAGTGGGGACCCTTTAAAAAATAATTAGGAAATTCATTTCATTTATTTTTTTAACTTAAGTAAAAAAACTTTAGGAAATAAAGTTTCTTTTTCTTTTTCCATTTTCACTCCTTAGTGCACATCACAATTTGTATAGCTTACAAAATTAAACAACTTAAAATCCACTAATTCATGTGGGCTGCGATATGCGCTAAGCTCTTTCCAAAGTCATATCAAAATATTATTTCAAACACTTCAATCACCATTATAAACCAAAATCGCATCACGCCTCATTTAAACGATCAAACTTATAATAAATTCAGTGAAAGTTGCGATTACACGGACCCCATGAGCCAATAAAAAATAAACATAAAGTTCCAAAGTTCGATAAAGCGCAGATGCTTGACTTCTTAAATGCGCACTTCGCATTTTGCAGGACTTAACTAAAAGCAAACTCATTTACCACATAAAATTTGTGATGTGTGATTTGCGCAGATCACATTTCACAGGATTTATGGGTAAAATCATAAATGGAAATAGTTAATTAATGTTAGTTAATTACTCGAGCATGTGAAATGACTCATCTCAAAGAAAATTGAATATGTGATCCAAGGTCTTAAATTTATCGACAGATACTTCACATGAAAGTGTAAGAGATTTGATTTTAAATGATTATTGATGATTAACGACATTTAATAGAAATAAGGTTTTGATAGATTCATATCTACTTCGAACATGTTTTGAAATGATTGAACGCTATATTTGTTTCAATTCCGTTTTCCTCTCTGTTCTCTATATTTGTTAATATTTTCTTTGTTCGCTTGAAATCATGAAACCACTTAACGGAGTGAGGGAAATGGAAATGAGCAAGAAAGGAAAATAAATTGCCCAAGCACCATCTACCGAAAACTCAGATATGTCTCCCCTATTCTCAGACACCACCTACAACAAGGATTGTGGAAGTTCTTCATGGGAGGTAGTGCATAAGCTTTTCAAGGATGAAAAGCCAAGGGTAATAGTCAAAGTTGCTTCAGCATGCACGTTTGTTTCTTTAGACCCGACCTATTTCGACGTTGCATACTCATTCATCCATAAGGTAATAGCAAGGCCAAATATTCTTGCCTATACAGATATGGTTAAGTGGGTAATTGACCACTTGAACATAGAAGATAGAAAATTCAAGGATTCAAAGGGTGAGAATATTGGTTCATTCAGGGAAGAATATTTGAGGACAATGTACCGCTTACCTGTCCCGCAGCAAAATTATGACAAAGCTTTTCTTCAGAGCTTTAGAGCAAAACATCCAGACCTGATGAAAGTCATAAATGAATGGAAGGAAGACCAGGGAAAGCTTAAAGGAGATAAAATTGGTACGTACCCAATAGCACAAATTCCTTCCCCTAATTGTTATGTTTCCTGTATGTTGTCTATATTATTCGCAAAACCTGATACCACTAGCTTTTCTATAGATTGGATCCAATTGATTAATGCAATCATCAATTCCTTAATTTTGAATTGGGAAAATATTCTATATGATAATCTAGCCAGAAACATCATGGAGTATAGGAGTAAAAGAATTGTTTCATCTACAAAAATACCCCCCTTTTATATGAGTGCCTATGTCATGGATGCAATTTTCTTTTCTTCTAATTTTCCTACCATGGGATGGAAATGGACAACCCAAGACCCTACCTAATCCACATTTATAACAGAGCTCTTTAGGATTTAGACTTCCATTTTCATTTTTACAAAATTTTCCATAGAGTCATGTTGCCTATGCACTAGATGATATTCAATGAGAAATCCCCTAAGGTTTCCAAAGAGGCTAGTACAAACATTCTGTTTGTGGTTAGATGGTTCGCAGAGGAAAGTTTCACTTATGTTAGAGTATTTGGGAGTTATGCTTCTCGTCACGTCTTTCCATATTGTGTTCCTGATAAGTTACTTGCACGAGAGATAGCCTACCAACTTGTTGTAAATGGTATTTCAAACAGTTTAAAGATGCTAAGAAGGTCGTTTGGCCTAATTTCCCTTTACAGTGTGGTACTTTTGTACTTTTGATATTTGTCATGCCTACAAGGAAGTTCCAAAATTTAATCTATTGAATTTGGCCGTAATGCCAAGATGACCATATGATCCGAATGACGTAATTACAAACTACATCATAGAGCTCAAAGTAAAACCTTTTGTGAAAGAGATAGATAGATTTGATGATTTCTTTCAAGGCATTGAAATTTTTTCAGATGTACTTAAGTTTGCATTCAGTCAAATCAATCAAGATGACTTGGAAGCCTTCCAAGCATACATAATTTGTAAAATATTGGAAAATATTCCTCCAGATTTATTTACTATTGAAGATGTCAAGAGACTTACTCTGAGTATTAGCTTGGACAATGAAGTGAAATAAATGTCTCAAGATGATTTGGGACAATCAAAGCATCAATCTCATAATTCAGATCATTCTAAAAATGAATCCTAAAACAGAAAGGAAAACCAATAAAAGATAATTGATCAAGTAATCCAAGAGATTGAGAGGTAGGAAAAAGGAGGAAGTAATGGTCCCAAGAAGTTCAACACAGTAAAGATACACTTGATTAGTCAGAAAAGTCCCAACCAAAGAATTTGAATAGTGAAAGGGATGAGTTTTCTAAAGAAACAAATACTCCTAAAACAAATCCCAATACTGATTAAGCTACAAGTTTTCAGACACCTGAACATTCTCAGAAATTAGTGGAAATTGTTACTCCACTACAACAAGTTCCTGAAACTCATGATCGAGAGATCATCTCGGCTTATCCAAAAGAACAAATAGTGCTACAAGTTGAGGAAATTCCTTCATCGGATTTCTTCTACAGTCCTAGTCATAAGGTTGTAGTCAAGATGAGAAAAAGGAGAAGAATTGATGATACAGTCACGTATCTTACAAATGAATCTGTTGATGTTTTGTGGAAATATCCTCTAGCTGATCCTACTTAACATTTAACCAAACTATCAAAGTTAGCAGGGGCATATGCTATTGCCACTATTGATAAAGCTACTGAGGTTAAAATGTTACTAAAGGAGAGATAAGAAAGAATACAAGAATTAGAGAGACTGTTAAATCAATAAAATTCTAACTCCAATGAGCAAATGAAATTGAAGATGTCCTAATTTCAAAAGGATTTCAAAAGTATTAATTTACAGCATCAAGTACAACTCACTGAGAAACAAACACAACTGGAAGAAGTAAAGAACAGATTACAAAGCCAGCCACAGTTAGAGAAATTCATAAAGGAAGCATTGGATATGAATGCTAAGTCAAAGCAACAAAAAGAAGCATTTTGCCAACAAACTTCTATCACTATCTCTTATTGTGACTCAAGTGAAATATTGATCCAGAAAGTAGCTATACAGAAACTTGAATGTGAGAAGATCAAAAAGAAAATCAATGAACACATTCAATGGCAAGCATCAAACTCAAGTAAGGAAGCTGGTCTAACCCAGATAGACAAATCTCACAAGCAGATCTTAATTAAGGATTGGGAAGCACAGATAAAGAAAGCAAAGAAATCCGCAGGGAAAGCATCAAGGTTGACAAAGGAAATTACTGAATCTATACATGAACAGCTATTGAAAGCATAACTTATCAAAGAGTGCACGTCTCAAGTGCTCTCAGAAGTCAAACAACTAGAAACACAGTGGAAACAAAAGGCAGAAATGTAGGATGAAACAATTAAAAAGGTAAATCAGTTTGATCAAGAACATTATTGGAATTTTCTGATCAAACCTTATCATCAGCACCGGACCCTGTAGTCTTTAACAGATTAAAAAAAAAGATCATAGCCGACAATCTCAAATGCGGTATTCAAGGGACAAGTCAGATCGAGAATTTTGCAGCCAACTCAGCTCAAGCCCATACTAGATAATTGTCAACTTCGAGATCAAATCCAAAAGATAGATCGGAATTCATAAGTCATATGGTTACTTTATTTTCCTAGATTGTAGTTAAAGTTAGTATTACTAGGATGTTTGTTTGAAACCTCCTCTATTTTTATGTAATATTCAAATTTTAAAACATAGTTAGTTTAGTATTTAAACCCCTCTCATGCATTTAGAGAAGGGTCCAGAAATTTGTCAAAAACATTCTCAAAGAATGCACTATTGTAAGTTTGTGAATGCTTTGATGAATTAATGGAACACATTCTGTTATCTTTTGACATTTGAAGCTATTTAACTTATGTTGCACTACTGTACTCTTTAAATTGGTTTAAAGTGAGGAGGAGCAGATATCTATTGTTAGTTTACATGAGTAGAACTTCGTACATATGGTACTTCTATTCACTTGTATTAAGTCTTACTTTCTAGATTGACAGTCATCTTTTTATTGCATTATATATTTGAGACGTCATTATAGATGAATGTTACATGCACTTTTTTACTAATATTTTTCTGTGATTTCTTATCTCATATATAATCACACATATGAATGCAATATAATTTTCACAATTATTCTAATCAAACTATTTTTTTAGAAGAATCATCTTACATAATTTTTATCTCCTTCGACTATTAAATAATCTAAATTTCTAATAATTGAAATATATCTCTTTAGATCGCATAAAGAAGGAAACACCCTCGGTATATAGTAGAATAGATAGTTTAGATATATGCATGTGATAGATTATAATAATTTTACATTGCATGTTATATAATAAAAACACACCCCAAAATTATTCCTTATTGGGAAACTTGTCCCACTATCCCCAGTTGGAGCCACCACACAAAACAGAAAAGGAGCTACTTTAAGGTCTGGACCTGGCTGTTTTCCCCCATGTTGTGGCAGTGAATTCTGAGGCCTCAACTGGTTGTAGCCGCAAAAATACCTAGTCTCCTACATCAAAACTTCTCTCGCTGCGATGTTGATCTTCTTGTTGTTTCATTCGATTCTGTGCCAAGTTTAGTTTATCCTTTAAGAGTTGGAGAACTTGCCGTTGATGCTTGATGTGATATTCCACTTCTTGCACCATAGAATTTCCTCTTAAAGATGATGTGATGGACGTTGGATGATATCCATAAAGTGCCATAAATGGGGTCATTTTTTCTGCAGTATGGAAGGAAGTGTTATACCACCATTCAACCAGAGGTAACCACTTGACCCATTGTGTTTGTTTATCAGATAAAAAACAACGAAGATATCCTTCCAAACATTTGTTCACTATCTCATTTTGACCATCGGATTGAGGATGATAAGATAATCTATGAGCTAGTTGAGTATCCAAACAAGAAATAATTCCGTCCAAAACTTTCCAATAAAAATGTGATCTCTGTCGCTTACAATAATCTTTGGGTTTCCATGTAACCTTTGAATTGTTTCCATAAATTCAGTAACAATTGTACTTGCTTTAAATGGATGAGAAAATGCACAAAAATGTGCATACTTGGTAAGACTATCAACTACCACCATGATGACACTCTTTCCTTCAGACTTAGTTAAACCTATGATAAAATCCATTGAAATCTCCTCCCAATGTTGACTTGGAATGGATAAAGGCTGTAGAAGACCTGGGGTCTTAATTGTCTCAACTTTATTTTGTTGGCAAACAAAACATTCTACCACAAACTTTTGAATATCAGATTTAAGGCTATCCCAAAAAAATTATTTCTTCACCCTATGGTAAGTTTTTAAAAATCTCGAGTGTCCTCCTAAAGGGGAAGTGTGCAATTCCAAAAGAATATTTTGTTTTATTTGGGAATTCTTACAAAGATATAAGCGATCCTTGTACCATAAGGAATCATTTTTCCAACTAAATGTATCAAATGTAATAGGATCTTGCTACAAATTTTGAATGAGTGTCCACACTTCTTCGTCCGTATTCCATTCATCCTTGCTTCAGTTATCCAATCCGGTTGGATAATATAAATTACACAAAGCAATGCTTCCACTTGTTCATCCTTTCTTAAGAGTGCATCTGCAATAAAATTTAGCTTCCTTTTTTGTAGATGATTTCAAAGTCATAACCCAACATATTTGTGACCCATTTTTGTCACTCTTATGAAGATAGTATTTGTTCCAAAAAGTGTTTAAGACTATCATGATCAATTTTTACCTTGAAGTGCCTTCCCATTAGGTAAGGTCACCATTTCTTTAGTGCATGTAGTACTGCCAAAATTTCCTTCTCATAAATAGCATACTGTAAATACTTTCATTTTATTGGACAACTTTCAAAAGAAATGGGTCTTCCTTATTGCATTAAAACAACATGAATTCCATTTCCTGAGGCATCACATTCCACAATAAAGGTTTTTGTGAAGTCTGGCGTAGCTAAGACTGGTGCTAGGAACCTTGCCTCGTTAAGATGCTCAAAGGCCTTAGTTGCTTCAGGAGTCCATGAAAATGCATCTTTCTTCAATAATGTTGTTAGAGGTGCTGATATTCTCCCATAATTATTAACAAACTTGCGATAATACCCTGTTAACCTGAGAAATCCTCACAAATTCTTTATGGTTGTGGGGACTTTCCATTCCTTAATGGATTTAATTTTGTTAGGGTCTACCTTAACACCCTTGTGAGATAAAATATGACCCAGATATTCCACCTCTTGTACTCCAAAGAAACATTTGAATGTTTTTGCATATAATTGTTTCTCCTCCAATATTTTGAGCACCCTATCAACATGTTGAACACGATCCTTCCAAGACCTGATGTAGATTAGTATGTCATCAAAAAATACTAGCACAAATTTTCTAAGGAAGGGTTTGAAAATGGAATTCATCAACCCTTGAAATGTAGAAGGTGAATTGGTAATGCCAAAATGCATGACCAAAAATTCATAATGACCCTCATGAGTTCGAAATGTTGTTTTCGAAATATCTTCAGTCTTCATTCTAATTTGATGATATCCTGAACGAAGATCAAACTTGGTAAAATAAATTGTGCCATGTAATTCATCCAATAATTCATCAATCACAGGAATGGGAAATTTATCTTTAATAGTGAGTTTATTGAGCTCCCTATAATTAGGACACATTTGCCATGATCCATCCTTCTTGTGCACCAATACTGCTGGAGCAGAGAAAGAACTTTGACTAGGTTGAATTATACTAGGCTCTAACATTTCTCCAATCATATGTTCAATTTCGCTCTTTTGGACATAAGGATATATGTAAGGCCTGATGTTTGGAGGAACACTTCATGGAATCAAATGAATAGCATGATCATGATCACGAATAGGTGGGAGTCCTTTGGGAGTTTCAAACACCTTGGAATGATTGTCCAAGACTTTTTGGAGATATAGAGAAATATATGATTTTAATGTTGGAACTTCTAGTGAGCATAATTGTGCAATTACATCTTGTTGTTCTTTCTTCAGAAGTTTTGTCATGACATTAGAGCTTATTATATTTCCTGGCTTCCCTGCGATGCCCCGTGATTCGATTTCCTTTCCTTCCAAAAAAATTTTCAAGAAACGTTCTTGAAAATTAAAAGCTACCGTCCCCAAAGATTCTAACCATTGTACTCCTAGTACAACATCAACACCTCCCAGCATTGGAATATGCAATACATATTCCCCCATGGTTATCTTGATGTTATGGAATTTTCCAGAGAAATTTATAGTTCCTCCATTTGCAACCATCACTTGACATTCTGGTGCTGGATATAGGAAACAATTCAATTCTTTGGCTACCTTACAATCAATAAAATTATGGGTACTACCTGAATCAATCAACACTATTACTTTTTCTTCTTGATATGTCCTTCTATCTTGAGAGTTTGAGGAGTGGTAATTCCTGTCAATGCATTACACGATATGGTCAGACTCATTTCTTCTTCTTCTAGGGTTGGTTCCTAGTGTATATCCTCTTCTTTTGAAGTTTCTTTTTCATTTTCTTCCTCCTCTTCGCAATCTATGTAAAACAATTTCTTCTCAAAACACTTATGACCTTTAGTGTATTTTATATCACAATTGTAGCAAAGCCCTTTTGCTCTTTTTTCTTCTAATTGTTGTGGTTTCAACCTTGTAGGTTGTGGAAGTCTAAGAGTAGCAACACTTCCATCTTTATAGATGTGAGTGGTAGGCTTCCTTTTCACCATAATTTTACATTCAATTTTTCTGGCCAACCTGAATGCCTTATCCAATGAATCAGGTTCCCAAACACGAACTTCATGTTGGATGTTATCTTTTAAAGTCACTATGAAGACATCGATCATGTGTTCCTCTGGAATATCAGTTACTGTTATATTCAATTTTTGGAAGTCCTCAATGTGCTCCACCACTGAACCGTTTTGTTTGAGATTTATCAATTGGCTAAAGAAGGTGTTTCTCTTGAATCCTCATAATGTGCTATCATTTCCTCCGTAAAAATTGACGAAGTGACAATTTTTTTAAAGGAGCAAAGCAATCAATACCATACAAATGTATTTTTTTCTAAATGTAAGATTGCAGTGCGTACCTTTTGTGTATTTTGCACATTATTGAGATCAAAATATTGCTCCATATGTAGTATCCATGTTATGGGATCCTTGCCATCAAAATTTCTCATATCCATCTTTGGAATATGGTGGTTCTTCCATCCAAGATTAGAGTTTATGAAATCATGATTAACATTTATTTTTTTCTCATCATGAGTTTCCTCTACTATCTTTTCATCATTAGGAAACATTTCTTGTATAAACTTTGTCAAACCTTCCATGTCTGCTTTTACATCATTCTTCATGTTTTCCATGTTGTCTTTCATTTTTTCTTCCATGTCATCCATCTTAGCTTCCATGCCATCTTCCATGCCATCCATCTTAGATTTCATGCCTTTATTCAAACCATCCATATTATTCTTTAAACCATCCATCTTTGCTTCCATGCCTTTCTTCAAAACTTCTATTTCATTTTTTGTTGCTCTTTGCGAGAGCGAAATTTGGTGCACTTTCTCTTATAATTTTTATAGATCATGTTGCAATTCTTCATCTTCATGAGTCATAGTAGAGTATTCTAAGGGATTAATGAGTGTTGAATTCTTTTTAGGGGGAATTTAGAACCCAATATTGATATTTATGCTCAATATGCCCTTGGAATCACTTAAAAATGATTTTTCAAACAAGACTTAAGCAATTTGAAAAAATTACACACCTTTTTCTTTCTTTTGAGGAGCTCGATATTGAAACTGAATTATCTCTGTAATTGAAAATATTCAATATCTAAAATTCAGTCTTATTGTAGCCCTCTAAATCTTCTTTTGAATGCCACAGGTCTGACCTGATTTGGATACTTCAAGGAAAATTTATGCTAAATCTCCCACAATGACCTAATTATGCTCTGGTTCAGTATAGCGCACTTGTATGTCATGCCATGTCTCAATTTTTCCTCCTTCAGCTCTAAAATTGATACAAACGAAACCATAGTCCGTGTAATTGCAATTAATTTTTACAGAATTCCAATCTGATGCTTAGAGAGAGAGTTATGATGATTTTCCCAATGTCACCTGTTTGAGATGAAATTCAGGAGCTTGAATAAAACCCTAACTTCCAGAGATCATATCTCCGAAATATTGCGAACCAAGATCTGAAATTATTACAGGAGGTTCCTCAGGATTTCTGCTTTGTTCTATAGAAATTTTATCTTTTTAACCTTTGTAGAAAAAAATTATAGTGAAAAATCCATGATGAACTTTTTAGGTGAAATTCGGGAGCATGAAAAAACCCTAACTTCCAGACATCATATCTCCGAAAATATTGCGAACCAAGATCTAAAATTTGTACACAACGTTCCTCAGGATTTCGGCTTCACTCTATAAAAACTTCAGCTTCTAAACCTTTGGAGAAAAAAAGTTATAGAGAAAAGGCCATGATGACTTGTTTGGAGCAGCGAAACCCTAGAATCCAAAGCTCTGATACCAAATGTTATGAAGCCAACTCCAAATATAGAATAAAAGAGAGATCAATGCCTTAAAAATCAACCACTTCAAGGGGGAAACCTCCAATACATTACATAAATGAACAATTCTTGGATGATACAAATGAAAAAACCTCCTTCTATATATAGGAACCCATTGGGTCACAATATAATCCTAGCCGACCTAACACTAATAATGTAAGGGAACAATAATAACAATATGGGGGTTAAAAAAATAACAATAAGGGGGCTACACTAATAACAATAAGGGACTACACTAGTAATATGGGGGCCTAACAAAATATGTAGATATTGTTGCAATTAGATGCATGAGAGATAGTAGAAGAGCCAATTGGGCACAATAAGGTGAATAGTGGATAGTGCAAAGCTAATTGTAGTTAGATGACTCAAGAAGCAGTTGCAGAGCCAGTTGCAGTGACATAATAGATCAAAATTTTCTTTAGTTATATTTAATAGTAGATGGATTAGAGTATGCATAGTGGTTGACGGAAAATGTTTTCCAATTACATCTTCATAATTATTTCCAGTGGCAGGGAGTCAAATTAGTTAAGATGTGAAAAAAGGAGGTACAACATAAGTCAGAAATCAATAGCGTGGAACAATCCAACTACAACATGTTACCAAATAGTAGCAGGTTGCAGATATACTCATGAAATATTTAGGGAGAGCTAATTTCATTTATTTCAGAGAATAGACTAGTATAGTGTAGAACACCTTCCTTGCTAAGAGGGAGTGTTAGTTTTGTACATTTTAACCCTGTACAAAAATTACCTGCAAACAAATTCTTAAAAATAGAAAATAAACAATGGAGAGAACATAAACATAAAACAAATATACACAAATATTTTCCCATGGATCCCAAAACCGGGACTACCAGATTGATTTTTTATTATATTCATTTCAATGTTACAATACATATATATACGTTTTGAAGCATTCATAAACCCCAATCCATTAACCCTGGATTAGAACATAACCGTAGTTCCCTTGACCGAATCTACAAAATACCATGGACATAAAACCATCATGCCCAAAACATGTGCAAAGCCCATGCAAAAAACCATAGGTAGGTCCACCCACCTGATATGGGGTCTAAATTATTTTTCCTGGAGCACTTCCCTGGACCCTGTGTAGGGGGCTACTTCCCCCCTACTGCACCCGACATAACAAAGCAGGAACCTGCCACCAACCCCCCCCCTCTTTCATGTGTGGGGTTAGTCATGGAAAGAATATAACACACACCCAAAAATTTTATGGTAGCATCATACATGTGTTCTAGTCTAGGATAATGCTAAGAGGATAAGGAACACTAGATATCCAAAAAACAGAAATTTTTCATGAGATAAGCTTAGGAAGCACCTTAATTAAATTAATTAGCCATAATTAAAATCATTCCCAAGTTTAACTTGGGAAAAGTGGTAAATTAAAGCTAATTAATTGAGGATGTTTGATATTTCTCTAGATAATTCTATTGATGAATTCTAATTAATATTATCCATCGATGGAGATTAAATTGTGGCCATTGAATACTAAGTGATATATTATAAGAGTAGATCGAAGGGCTTGGAGAATGTAATAGCCCTAGTGAAAAATACATGTAATAAAGTTAAAAAAATAATAACCACGGTTGATGGGACACTTATTCCAAGCTAAATGTTGGGAAATACATCCTAGGTGGTCTTCATTTGTTTTATTATGGCTAAGGAAATTGGACAAGGAAAAGACAAAGGCTTTGGAAAGGAAAAATGGCATTTTTTAGCTCATTGATTTATGAAAATAATGGAAATTAGGAGAAAAGGGAGATGAATGGTTACAAGTTGCATGTGAGGAGGAAAATGAAGGAAAATAATGGAAAATGAAGAAAATAGAGGACTATTCAATAAAAAGGCTTCTGAGGTTTATTTGGCACCTTTTTTCAGTTCATTTTTGGAGCTCTCTCATTATTCTCTATCTCTCTCACTCTTGGTCACTTAGAGTTTTCTTGGAGAACTTTGACATTGGAGCAAGAAAGGAAAAGGAAGAAAGGAAGAGCAGGATCAAGCGACTACATCAGGATTATTTGTAGGTATTGATTTGCATATGTTATTTCCTTGCTAGATTTGACATGCATGGTATTGCATGTGGTTCTTTTCTGTCTTGGCATGGGTTTTTCCAAGCATGAAAACGTTTCAACATAACCTTTCCATTTCCGTATAACTTTTATGAGATGGGTTTCTCATACTTCGATTGAGTTGGACTTCCAAATGGATTCAATGTTGAGTGGGGCGGATGTCTGAAATGGCAAACACATGGCCTAGTGGTCCCTGAAACAAACTATGGATCATGGTAAAACCACTTGCCTAGTATCCCATGAGCCAGACTTTGGGTTGTGGTAAAGCTAGATTATGTGCCTCAGTAGGCCTAGGAATCCTTTCCGGTGAATGATGGGATATATGGTAAATCCAAGAGGATTATTTCTCTTCATTGGGCCTAGCAGTACTAGGATGTGATGTATGATAAAGCCTAGAGAGTATGTCTTGGTTGAGGGCCTAGTGATCCCTGATTCAAAATGTGGATTACGGTAACTCTTGAGAGACTAGGAGGCAGTAAAATTCCTCACGGTGTAGGTGGATAACTCCGGTAGCATTCATGCTTGTTTGGTTCTTTTTGGTTGTTTATGAGTCCCACATTCATGATTGGAATATGGCACGAGTGTGATTGGCTGAAGAGAGATTTGTCTCATCCAATCTATGGTCGGGTGGAACATGGAAGTCCCATCTCCAGTTGGTTTTTACATTCAGTAATGAAGAGATCATTCCATTGGTATTTGGTATGAAAATGTACTGACTTCTATGTGGATTATATTGTTGTTGTATCCATTTTATTTCTGTGGTTATTGTGCTGGTTATAAGCATGTATTTGATCAATGATGATGTATGGCTCTATCCATGTTTTTACTTGTAAATGAATGAAAAATGTATCTATGGTAAAGTAGATTGTATTGCAGCTAATGATGTATGGGAGAAATGATTCTTAGTGATTCTCAAATAAGTATGGGACCCCTATTCTTAAATATGTTTTTCACACATGTAGATTCAATTTTTGTGACGTGTTTGACAAAACTCTTGTCATGGCTAGCAGGGGTTTAGCTGAGTCCTTGATGATATGTTTGCTTCTACATAATTTTCCTTTTCTTATTTATCATGTCAAAACCTTTCATAAAGTTCTGGGAAGTGACCTGGGCTCTGGGCCTGGAAAAGTGGCTCGAATCCTAGATCTGCAGGCATAGAACTGAGAAATTGGGGCCCTAGTCGATGGCTTGCAATGTTATTCCTGCGGATATAGCCTCCGAGCCGCTAGAATGCAGTGTTATGCCTATAGATATGGCTCAAAGAGGCGAAATGGTCAATGTGAACCAAGGGAAAGAGGCCTGAAAGGTTGGGTTAGCTCCTGGGGAATTCATGGATGATGTATAATGTCTATTTTTCATGTTTCTATTAGTTCCACCTCCTTAAGGTCACCTAGGAGGTTGAATCTCATCATGTTTTTACCCCGGTTGGCTGGTTACTTGGGTAGATGTGGGTAGAGGGTGTTATAGAGTGGTATAAGAGCATGGTTCAACCCTTGGACTAGATAGGCAGTGTGTTGGTCATGCTTTTGTTGATTTCTTAAGTGCTTCTCATACCTATGGTGTATGTTTTTTTTGCATCCGTGTTGTGTTGGCCATGGTGGTAGTGGTGTCGCCATGGGAGGACTGTTGATGCTGTTGTCAACATGTTTTCATGAGTGTATGACTGATTGTGTGTTTTTTATGCTTATGTGTTGTCCATGAACACTTGCTTACATATTGTTACTTGTTGAATATGCATTGCTTGTTTATGCTAGGTCACGTATTGGTCATGATTGTGTGTTGTCTGTGGATTCTTTCTTATGTGATTTCATATGCTGAACATGCATTGGTCATTCATACTTGGTTACATGTCACTTATGCTTGTGTTTGGTATGTTTTGGTGATGGTGTGTGGTCAAGTTGCATTGGTATGGTTATGCATTAGGTAATTTTGTGTATTTTGTATGGGCGTGCATTGAAGACTGGACTCCAACTATAATGATGTTTATGCACTAATATACCCTGTGCTACACGTTTATATGTTGTTATTATTATGTATATACATGTACTACGTTTATTGGTTGATCTTGCAGGAAGTATCCTCCCTAAATTACACTAAGGTACATTGGTTTATGGTTATTTAGTTTAGCTAACATTTTATGCCTTGCAGGAGAAAGGTCAACATGGATAGAAAGATGGTAGACTACAAGGACTCTCCCTATGAGTCATATGAGCAACATGGTGGGTACTCTTTTGATTTGGAAGACACATTGTGTAGCCTAATGGAAGAAATAAGGAGTTGTAAGTCAGATAATGAAAGATCATACATGCAAAAGAGAAACAAGCAGAGGTTAATGCAACACTTCTTTAGATCTTGTTAGAGTTGCAACAACAAGGGACACTTCGGATCAGCCTTGGACAAGAGGAAAAAACTACTGGGGCATATGGCAGCATGTCTCCTGGTAGACACAAGTGAGATAGATATGATACAGTGAGATGTGGAAGAATTTTGGAAAATCTGAAGAGGAGGAGTGATAAGTGCATGTACCATTCTAGTTCTAATTCAGATAGACATCATGATTTTCATCGGTATCATCCTTACAAGAGGAGTGAGAGGGGATAATTTATCGATGAATTTAAGAAAGCCAAACCACATACTTTTGATGGAGACTTGAAGAAACCAAAAGATGGAGAGGCTTGGATACTTGTAATGAAAAAATTATTTGAGTTTCATGAGTACACAGATAACATGAAGGCCATAATTGTTATCTTCAGTTTGAAAGGTAAATCAGACATATGGTGGGAAGATGTGAAGCGGGTCAGAGACATTAGAACAAAGGACTTGAGTTGGCATGAGTTCAAGAGGTTTTTTAGGAAGAAGTACTTGTCAGAGAGGTACTATGATAGTAAGGAAAAATAATTTTATGAGCTAAATATGGGTTCAATGACAGATGAAGAGTACACAAATAGGTTTCTGCAGCTATTGAGGTATGTGCCATATATTAATGATGAGAAGGCTAAAGTCCAATGATTTTTCAGTGGTTTTCCATTAGCATTTAGAGACCAGATTGGGTATGATGAGCCTCAGTCACTTGAGGAAGTCATCAGGAAGTTGAAGCATTGCCATGAATAGTCAAGTGCAAGAATGAGCCTTAGCAAGGATGGAAAGGGAAATACCAAGGTGTTGCACTAAAAACTGTCACCTTGACATTCTTCTGATTGTATGAGCTCATTGTCACTCATACTTACCTCCTCTGCAAGTCTTACAACCTTTAATCCTCATGTCAAGCCCTAAAAATAGGAGAAAAACCTTAAAAAACTCCAAAACCCTGGGTACAAAGGTAATGTGAAGCTTACCTGCGTTCCTGGCTAGGGTATGCAGGTAATGTGAAGCTTACCTGCATTCCAGAATGCAATTTCTCTATGTAATTCCTGCGTACCCCTGTCAAAGTCAAAAGGGAGAGAAAGTAAAGTGAAAAAGCTAATTTTTGGTCAATTCTAGAAGCTTATGGATGAGATTTTTTGGGGGTGAGTACGCTCTTGTAAGGTTCATGCATCCCACACCTTAAGGAGCTAACCCCTTGATGTGAGGAGCCTATCCCTTTGAAGGGGGATTCTATCCCTTCATAGGTGGAACTCTAACCTCCTCATCTGCACTATAAAAAGAGTCATTGGGTAGCCTCAAGGGGAGTTCAAGCTTTAGTGTGCGATTGAGGTGAAGTGCTGTTGAGATTTAGACTCCTTTCTGCTAAGATTTTGTGAGGAAATATCACATACCTCTATGTGCTCCTGGAGGAAGAGTGCAAGGCTTATCAAAGTAGAGGAAACTCCTGCTTCGGACCCCAGGAAGGCCTGTTCAACATCAAGGCTAAGGTTGTAAGGTTCTTCTATTATTTCAAAGTTAATACAATCAAGTTTGTTTTTCTCAATAAATTGTTGTTCGATTGTTTATTTCAATAAGTTGTCATTTGATCGTTTATTTCATAGATTCCTTGATCACTATGATATGTATGTTTTATAATTATTTTTTATACAGGTGCTATTTAATATTTTCTTGTTTGTGATTACAGGTCTTTAAAGACGAAACTTTCAAGTGACGGAAGAACTATTGTTTCAAATAAGCGTTTGGATCTAAGGTAGGATCGACACCTTTATAGCATTTACTTGTAAAATGAATATATTTAGAGAAAGATAAACTTAGTTGTTCGTTTTTTGCTAGATTTTCTTCTGACACTAGGGAGATTGATCTTGTCTGCAATATTGATTTATCCGGCCAACAAATTAGCGACTCCACTGGGGACCGAACCCAAAATCTCTGGTTTCGGATTAACCATTGTTGAGGAGCCTGGGGTCACTTGTTGGTAAACCTTGAATTGACCATTTCGAGGAGCCTTCAAGGGGATTGAGGTTTGTTACTCTGCCCTTGCACGTAGAATCAGATCGTAGATTGTTCCCCCAGTTGTATTTTTTGTTGTTGGTAACCTTAGTGTCCATAAACTTAAGATTATTTCCTAAGGTGACGGTGAAGGAAAGATCTCACTATACCTGGAGCAGACGTCGACTATACTCACTTGGACTCTCTGGGGGGTTTTCTTCACTCGAGATGGTTTTGTGAAGAAACTTGTGCCAGTTTGTTTCATTAAGCAAGTTGTCAGGGTAACTGTTACAACCGCCATTTCTGCATTAAAATTCTATGATGTTGGATTTCATCACCAACTAGTGTTTTTAGTGCGGGAATCTACTGTTTGTGTGTGGTTTGACTCCTAGATTTGATAGCACGTGTTAATTTGTTTGTTTTTACTTTTAGAGACCATAGGTGTGAATTGTGAATTTTAATTGTTAGGTGTGAATTGTGAATTGTTAATTTTAGTTTTAATTTGTTAATAAAATTCACTGAAGTTGAATATAATGGCAACTGTTCCGAAATTTACCAACCAAGGAATCCCTCTTAATGAGAATCCTAGTACTTTTCCTTGCTTTGGAAATGTTGGTCCTCCTTATATGGCTACTTTTTCATTACCTGGATTTACAATAGGTTTACCGATATGGTTATTTTCAACTTTGTTGGGCCCGAATACTCCAATTGTTCCACCTCAATCGGATGCGTCACCTCAACAGAGTTCACCATCTCAACATCACCAACCTTCTGTTGACCCTTTACCTTCTTCACCCAATATTTCTTCCTCCATTTCTTCATGTTCGCTTGGTAAAAGCCTTGACGCTAGTAACCAGGTGGCTAAGAAGAAGAAGAAAGGGAAGAAGAAGAAGAAGAAGAAGCAAGATAAGAAAGAAGTCAACCATCCAACCATGGTTGTAAATGTTAGTAGTGTTGAGGAAACCTCCAACATGCATCGTAAACCCAAATACCCTTGCAGGATTTGTAAGGGTGACCAATTCCTTATCAATTTTCCCGGCATTCCAAAGGTCTTGGAAGTATGGTCAGAAAAATCTCATCAACTTTCCGTTGATCCATCAACCAGTGATAGTCAGGTTCCTGGGAAAAAGGGTAAAGTTAGGTTTCCTTGTAAGTTATGAAAAGGGAGTCATCAAACTCACATTTTCCCTCACATGGATGAAGCCTCAAAATTTTTGGAAAACCTTACTGTTCCACAACAAGAATTTCCAACTGGTTACCGTAAACTTTCTCCCAACCTACCGTCAACTGACGGAGTGATTGATATAATTTCAAGTACAGTCGATCCCACTCTTCCATTGGAGAGTGAAACTCATATCACTCAGGTTGATGATCCATTAGTTGATCAAGTGGTCGATTCAATTTCAAATTCGATCGATCCCATTCTCCCTGTAGAGAGTGAACTTCATACCGCTCAAGTTCTTCTTGTTACATCATATTCTTCTATGCTAGGGGGCATTTCACCTGTTTCTACAGAACCCCCTCCAAGTACTGAGGTCTTTTCCTTTGATTGGAATAGACTGACGAACCTCGTCTTCCTTCCTCCATCCCTTTCCAAATCGTTGTGAAGTTTGGTGGTAGGGACATACACCGCACACAGGTAGATGAAGGTGCTTTTGTTAGTATTTTATCCTCAACTGCTTGGAAAGCTTTGGGTTCCCCTCAACTTGTGCCTATTACATAGAATCTGAAAGCTTTTAACAAAACCATTAGTGAACCTTTAGGGATACTTCCTAAGTTTTATATTACTTTGGAAGGTAAAACTGTCTGTATTGATCTTATGGTAGTTCGAGGCCCCTTGGATTTCAATTTACTCCTTGGGCGAGACTATGTCTATGCAATGAAAGCTGTAGTATCGACACTCTTTCGCATGATGTCTTTCCCTCACAATGGAAATATTGTGACTGTAGACCAGCTTTCGTTCCCTAGTCTTGTTTCAACTACCAATAATATGACACCCCTAAATGTTCCTGATTCTAAAGTGGTATCTACCCCGCCACGGGTTAATTATGTGGCAACTATTCCCATGTTTTCAATTACCGATGTAAGTGAGCCTCTCACTGTTTGCTCATCTTCCTTTGACTTAGATTCAGTAATTGACATGGAAAAATCTATGGGATTATTTGAACGCGATGTTCTTATCCCTTTTGAGTCCCTTGACGTGTGTTCCTTCCAAAGAACTATTCTTCCTTCTAATGAAGACCTCTTGGAAGCCATGATCAAGGTGTGTCCATTGACATGTCTTTCTTCCAGTTGGAAGCCATGATCATGTAGCTGAGGATAGGTCCTTTTACTGTGTCAACCTCGTTAAAAAATGAATCATTGGCCCATGAGGAGATTTCCTTTTACTGTGTCAACCTCGTTAAAAAATGAATCAGTGAGTGTGAGGAAAGTTCCTTTTACTGTGTCAACCTCATAAAAAAATGAATCAGTTAGTTCAGAGGATAGTTCCTGTTACTGAGTCAACCTCGTTAAAAAATGAATCAGGTATGAGGACAGTTCTTTTTCTGTGTCAACCTCATTAAAAAATGAATCAGTAGGTAGATTGTAGAGAGTATATTAATAGATTAGAAGTAATTAGTTTCTGAGGATGGTTCCTGTTACTGATTCAACCTTGTAAAAAAATGAATGAGGTATCAGGAAAGTTCCTTTTACTGTGTCAACCTCGTTAAAAATGAAACAATATATCAAGAGGAAAGTTCCTTTTACTGTGTCAACCTCGTTAAAAAATGAAAAACGTTGCCATGAGCATAGTTCTTTTCCTGTGTCAAGCTCGTTAAAAAATGAAACAAATCCTCCTCTAATTTAGTCGAGTCTTTGAATAGATCTCGTAAATGTTAAGTCATATATTTAGGTTAGTTATTTCAGTTTTTTGCATAATTTTCTTACAAGTTTTAGGTCGGGTCTTTCATATGATCTCGTAAATGAACCTTCATTCCATTCAGATATTAATTACCAGTAGTGTACTTAGTTGAATGAAATGAAGCTGGGGGGGCATGCGCTCTAGTGGTTACGCTTAGGGGGCATCAAGCATAGTTTTCTCTCCGTTTCAAGCTTGTGTAAAAATGAAACCACTCTGAAGCATAGCTTTTCTCTGTTTCAAGATTTTGTAAAAATGAAGCCTATCTTGAGTCAATTTCGGTTATTTTCAAGACTCGTTAAACTCATGAAAATCCTGAGATTATTTTGCTATCTTTCATTCTCATAAAACACATGAAAATGTCGAGTTCTTTCCGTCTTTTCCTGCTTGTAAATTAAATTGAAAGATGACCACAAGAGTACATTTTTATCCCTTTTTAAAACTCGTTAAAACTTATGAAAAAGAGAAAACCATGAGTACATTTTTATCCCTTTTTTCAAACTCGTTAAAACTTACGAAAAAGTGAAATCTTGAGTTCTCTTTTAAGCCCTTTTCAGACTCTTTAAAAATGAAAATATTGCCGAGTAATTGACTATTAGAACTCGTTAAAGTAAATGAATGATCGTCCCTTCAGTATAATTTTATCCCTTTTACGGACTGAAATGGAATATTTACGAAAAAGGTACACGTTGACTAATTATGGTCAATAGAGTTCTCTCTCGCATTATTTTAACCTTTTTCGGGCTCGAGAGACTAAATTTATGAAAAAGTACACCCATGGATTTTTCTTAAGTTTTTTCTTCTGACTCCCTAAAATTGAAAAACAACAATTTTCTCCTATACTGGACTCGTTAAAATGTAACAGTAAAGGACCTGTTCAATTTTAAGCAGGAACGAACCACTCCTTATTAGGGTTTGAATCTTAAACTAAGTTGGACTCATCCGAAGGATGAGCTTATAAACAAGCAAATGTTATCCTCCTCAAGCTTGTCAAAAATAAAGAGGTACTTGCCAGAAATGGTGGGGGAAAAGAGAGAAAAATGAACCTATTTTTTGTATTTTGATTATTCAAAAAATCGTTAACCATTCTTGAACATAACACTTTTGTTCACCTGGGTTGGGAAATCCTTTTCCTAATAGTTAATCAAACCATTTTGAAAGTCTTCAGCCAGTTTCTGGGTATTAGCTTTAGGTCAATTGTCACCAAGCCATCTGCAGTGTCGTTATGTGTTTAAGAGGACAGTTCAAACAAACCATTCATTTGCGAAATATTTGTCTTCCATTTTGACCATCCCTGAGTCAGTCCTTGCCAATATATTTATTCAAAACTTGATCTATGATTTTGTGTTGTGGGCTTATCTATGACAGATCACTTTCTATCAACGACAACTCATTATCTAGGAATTTGATCTAGAAATCGTCAGTACCTTGAAATCTGCATGCCTCAATGGAAGGTTTCTCACCTTCGACGATAGGTTACATCATTGACCTTCGATCGAATGATTCCGTGACATGTTCGACTTCAGCTCATTTATTCACATTTCATGGATTGTACTGAGTACTTTGAGAGCCATTGACATTACCGGTGGTTACTCTCACACTTGTTAACATTTTACATTATTGACTGGTAATCAAGTGGGTTCTACCATGTTTGACTTCGACACATTTATTCACATGGATAGAATCGTACTGGTTCGAGAAATGGAAATCAAGACCCTAGATCTAGTTTCTACCATCCAGGCTGTGAGGAATTTTGTTATTAATTTATACAGTGGAATATTCATAAAAATATGGCTGCGTCCATACTGTGTCTACACATGTCTATACTATTGATGTATTGAAAATTATTCCTGTATCAGAATAGTTTAAATAAGTTTTCTAGTTAGTTTTGATTTGAGTATGGGAATGCTTACCTCAACGATGATATGTTTACATATATATGTTTTTCATTGAATGTTTTTACAGGTTCCGACTGGGGTGTCCATAGGATGATCCTTGAAATGATAAAGTACTTCACTCTTCATATATGACAGAATTCATCTTCATCTATTCCAAACTTCGCACTTTAGGGGGCAATCTGTTGCACTTAAAATTGTCACCTTGACATTTTGCTGACTGTATGAGCTCATTTTCACTCATACTTACCTCCTTTGCAAGTCTTACAACCTCTACTCCTCATGTTAAGCCCTAAAAAACTCCAAAACCCTGGGTACGCAGGTAATGTGAAGCTTACCTGCGTTCCTGGCTGGGGTACGCAGGTAATGTGAAGCTTACTTGCGTTCCAGAACGCAGTTTCTCTATGTAATGCCTGCGTACCCCTGTCAAAGTCAAAAGGGCGAGAAATTAAAGTGAAAAATCTGATTTTTGGTCAATTCTAGAAGATTCTGGATGAGATTTTTGGGGTTTAGTATGCTCTTGTAAGGTTCATGCATCCCACACCTTAAGGAGCTAATCCCTTGATGTGAGGAGCCTATCCCTTTGAAGGGGGATTCTATACCTTCATAGGTGGAACCCTAACCTCCTCATCTGCACTATAAAAAGAGGCATTGGGTAGCCTCAAGGGGAGTTCAAGCTTTATTGTGTGATTGAGGTGAAGTGTTGTTGAGATTTAGACTCCTTTCTGCTAAAATTTTGTGAGGAAATATCACATACCTCTATGTGCTCCTGAAGGAAGAGTGCAAGGCTTATCAAAGTAGAGGAAACTCCTTCTTCAGACCTCAGGAAGGCCTGTTCAAAATCAAGGCTAAGGTTGTAAGGTTCATTTATTATTTCAAAGTTAATACAATCAAGTTTGTTTTTCTCAATAAATTGTCGTTCGATTGTTTATTTCAATAAGCTTTCGTTTGATCGTTTATTTCATGGATTCCTTGATCACTATGATAGGTATGTTTTATAATTATTTGTTATATAGGTGCTATTTAATATTTGCTTGTTTGTGATTACAGGTCTTTAAATACGACACTTTCAAGCGACGAAAGAACTATTTTTGCAAATAAGCGTTTGGATCTAAGGTAGGATCGACACCTTTATAACATTTACTTGTAAAACGAATATATTTAGAGAAAGATAAACTTAGTTGTTCATTTTTTGCTAGATTGTCTTCTGACACTAGGGAGATCGATCTTGTCCGCAAGATCGATTTATCCGACCAACACAAGGTAAAGGTCAATGGAAGTCTAAGAGAGCAAGGCCTCATAATACAAATGATGAATAAAACATGACACCATAGAAGAATTTTAATGCAGTTAGATAGGGACATGGATCACAGCAGTAACATAGATCACAACAAAAATGTGTAGGTAATTGTACGATATGGTTGGAGTGCTGGACATGTGGTGAGGAGCACCTTAGGAGATATTTTCTGCAAAACCAGGGTGGTAAGCCTAAGATTTATAATGCACATGAGGCGCATATTTTTAGGGATGCTTGGAAGATAATTCCTCGTATTTATGCAGATGTGGCCAATAGGCAGGTAGAGCACTAGACATCTATCATTGAGATGGATGGTAAGCTTATCAAGTTATTTCTATTTTTATTGATCTTGGATCTAATTATAGCTATGTTAGTCTTAACTTGGTGAATAAGTGTGGATTGAGTAAGGAAATGCATGCATAATCTTGGTTAGTTCAGTTGGATACAGGTACAAAGAAAAGAGTTCACCATTGGTTAAGAGCTTGTGCATTTGAGTTAAATGGCATGCCTACAACAACGCACTTGAACATATTACCATTAGGTTCCTACAATATGTTATTTGGTATGGATTGGTTATAGCTTCACATGGCCAAGGTTGATTTCTATGACAAAGCTACTGAGTGCTTGGATGCCAATATGGATTCAAGAGTATTACAGGGAAATAAGAAAGCCACATCAGTTAGGATGGTGAAAACCATGCAAGCCAACCACAGTAGTAGGAAAGGTTGTGTGTTATTCGTAGTTCATATATCTAGTGAAAAAGGTAAGGAAGATGAGGATGCATTAGTCCTGAGCAGATATCCAGTTTTGTAGCAATTTCACGATGTGTTTCTAGCTAATATTTCTAAGTTTCCACCCCACAAGGAGGTATCATTTTCTATTGAGTTGGTTCCAGGGGAAAATCCAACATCAAAATCACCTTATAAGATGAGCACACCTAAGTTGGTAGAATTAAATTTTCTTATGAAAGAGATTTTTTTACAAGGGATACATTAGGCCAAGTGTATCGATGTTGTTTGTGAAGGAGAAAGACGACACTCTCAGATTGTGCAATGACTACAGGAAGCTGAACAAAGTGACCATCAAGAATAGGTACCCATTACCGAGGATTGATGATTTTTTCGATTAGCTAAAGGGAGAAACAATGTTCTCTAATATCGACTTGAGATGGGGCTATCATCAAGCATGCATCAAAGAATAGGACATCTACAAGGCTGCATTCAAGACCAGGTACGGGGATTATGAGTTTGTTGTAGTTCCATTCGGTCTAACTAATACCCCGACTACATTTATGCGTTTGATGAACAATGTGTTGCATCCTTATTCGGAAAATTTTGTGATTGTGTTTTTTGATGAAATATTGGTGTATTCTAAAAATGATTAAGAGAATGCCGAGAATTTTGCAGCAGTGTTGAGGTCGTTGAGACAGAATTAATTATATGCTAAGATAAAAAAATGTAGTTTCTTCTAGACTGAGGTACACTACTTGGGACATGTTGTCTCCAAGGAGTGAATTGCATTAGATCCAGATAAGATAAGGGCCATCATAAAGTGGGTAGCTCTTAAGAATGTAGGTGAGGTGAGATCATTCATGGGATTGGCAGGTTACTACAAGAGGTTCATCTGGAACTTCTCATAGATTTACTATCCTATTACATCATTGTAGAGGAAAGGTAAGAAGTTTGATTGGACAGAGGAGTGTGAGGCTATTTTTGAGTAGCTTAAGTAGTTGTTGACACATGCTCAAGTGTTAAATATTGCAGATCCAAACAAGGAGTTTATAGTGTGTACAAATGTTTTCAAGAGAGGACATGGTGGGGTCCTTATGTAGGATGGACATGTGGTATGTTATGAGTCACGAAAGTTGAATGAGCACGAGAAAAGCTACCTAACACATGACCTTGAGCTAGCAATGATCATACATGCACTGAAGATGTGGAGCCACTATCTTCTTGGAAAATGATTTGTACTGATGAGTGACCACATAGGGTTGAGGTACTTGTTTGACCACTAGAATTTGAATGCCAGGTAGGCTAGATGGTTGGGAACGATCAACGAGTTTAACTTTGAGACCAGGTACACCAAGGGAAAGGAGAACAAGGTCACAGGTGCTTTTAGAAGGCGGTTACAGGTAAATCAATTAGCAACGATGAGCTCCTATGGGATAGATTTATAGGATAGGATCTTGCATACAGGTCAACAAGATCACATGTATATGAGAATTGTGCACAAGTTGCAGTAGAGTGCAGGTATAGGTAAAAATGTTGGCACATATACAGGTAAAGGTACATGTGTACAGGATTTTCACTGCCGTATCACAACAGATGGATTGGTTATATTTAGAGATAGGATATATGTACGAGACATTATGAGCTAAAGAAGGTGATCTTGAGGGATTTTCATGCAAAACCATAATCGATTCACCCAGGATACCAGAGAACATTGATTGCAGTAAAGAGGTTCTACTATTGGCCGAATCTAAAGAGGAATGTGGCAGAGTTTGTAGTGAGATTTTTGGATTGTTAGATGGTTAAGAAAGTGTGTAAACATCTAGGTGGACTGCTACAACCGATTGCGATTCCAGAGTGGAAATGGAAGGTCATTTCCATGGAATTCATCAAGTTTTTCCTAATAAATATAGATAGCATGATTCCATGATGGTTGTTGTGGACAGGTTAACAAAGTTGCACATTTCATACATGGGTGAAGACTACATACTCAACTAGAGATGTAGCACACATTTTTATAAGAGACATAGTTAGATTTCTTGGTGTTCCAAGGAAGATTGTGTCCGATATGGATGCAACGTTCACTTCCAAGTTTTGGAAGGAGTTGTTTGCAGGTTTAGGCACTAAGTTGGCCTTCAAAAAAAATTATCGTCTGTAGAAAGATGGACAAACTAAGAGGGTCAATAGGATATTATAGAATATGTTGAGGATGTATGTGATGCATCAAAAACACAAGTGGGAAGAGTATCTTCCACTGGTAGAGTTCACTACAACAACGGGTATCAGGAGTCATTGAGGATGAGTCCATTTGAGGCTATGTATGGGAAAATTTGCAACAATCCTATCATTTGGAGTGATCTGGTTAACGGAGTACTGAATATTGGACCAGAGATGTTGGCATAATTGGAACACGAAATGCAGGTGATAAAGAAGAACTTGAAAGCAACGCAGGATATGCAGAAGAGTTATGCAGACATGAACATGTTTTTCAAGGATTTTTAGGTTGGGGATTAGGTGTACTTACACATCGAGCCCAAGAAGATCTCCTTGTGGATTGGATCATGTGCCAAGATGGCACCACAATTTTGTGGACCCTTCAGGATCTTTGAGAGGATTAGACCAGTGGCCTATCGACTTGCACTTCCTTCCAAAGTGAAATTCCATGATGTTTTTCATATATATTTGCTTAAGAAGTATGTTAAATATGATTATCATGTGATTGAATGATATGTATTGGAGGTGGAACCCAATGGACAATTCTAGTAGGAATCTCAACGTATATTGCAAAAAAAAGTGTTCATACTCCAGAATCGAGAAATAGAGAAAGTTAAAGTGAAATGGAAGCACTTTGGGCCCGATGAATCTACACGGGAGATAGTGGATCAGATGTGGGCCATGTATCCTTCCTTGTTTTCCGGTTGAGGCAAATAAATTTTGGTGTGATGTTGGTTTTTGTTTGGAATATGTTTTGGTGATATTTTGATACATGTTTTGATATGGTGTTCGGGTATAGATACATATGTATATGATGTAAATACTGCCATAATATATGTTATAAATATCTAATAAGCGGTACGGGTGTCATGTCAGTATATTTATCATGTTGTTATGTTTTCATGATAGGTTTTTTTCAGTAGGGCAATCATTGTAAATACTGCATTGAGGTATAATATAAAGCTCCATGAGAAGCATGATGTCTTACAACGATTTTGCTGAGGTACATGTTTGGAAATACATCCTAGGGGGGCATTCATTTAGTTTATTATGGATAGGGAAATTGAAAAAGGCAAAGGAAAAGGATTTGTAAAGACAAAGTGACATTTTTTGGCACATTTATTTATGAAAATAATGGAAATTAGGAGAAAAGGGAGATAAAAGATCACAGGTTACATGTCACGAGGAGGAAAATGAAGGAAAATAATGGAAAATGAAGAAAATAGAGGTTTCTTCTATAAAAAGGCTTATGAATATTAGTTGTTACCTTTTTTCAGTTCATTTTTGGAGCTCTCTCATTTTTCTCTCTCTCTCTTTCACTCTTGGAAACTTAGAGTTTTCTTGGAGAACTTTGGAATTGGAGCAAGACAGGCAAAGGAGGCAAGGAAGAGCAGGATCAAGTAGCTACAACAAGATTATTTGTAGGTATTTATTTGCATATGTGACTTCCTTGCTAGACATGACATGCATGGTATTGCATGTGGTTATTTTTTGTCTCGACATGGGTTTTTCTAGGTGTGACAATGTTTTCAGTCTAGCCTTTCCATTTCCATATAGATTTGATGAGATGGGTTTCTCATACTTCGGTTGAGCTAGATTTCTGGATGGATTCGAAGCAGAGGAGTGGATCTCCAAAATGAAAAACACATGGCCTAGTGGTCTCTGAACTATAATGTGAATCACGGTCAATCCATTGGCCTAGTAACCCTTACGCCAGACTATGGGTTGTGGTAAAGCCAGATTGTGTGCCTTAGTGGGCCTAGGAATCCAAGTCGGTGAATGGCGGGACATACGGTAAATCCAAGAGGTGGATTGATATCCATTGGGTCTAGTAGTCCCAAGATGGGATGTACGATAAATCCTGGAGAGTATGTCTCATTTTAGGGCCTAGTGATCCCTGATTAAGACTGTGGATTACTGTAAAGCCTGAGAGACTAAGAGGCACTCAAATTCCTCATGGTGTAGGTGAAGAAATCCGGTAGAATTCATGCTTGTTTGGTTATTTTTGGTTGATTATGAGTCCCACATTCATGCTTGGAATATGGCATGGGGGTGATTGGCTAAAAAGATATTTGGCTCAGCCAATTTATGGTCGAGTGGAATGTGGAAGTACCATCCCTGGTTGGTTTTTAAATTCAGCAATGAATAGCTCATTCCTTTGGTATTTGGTATGAAAGTTTACTGACCTCTATTTTGATTCCATTGTTGTTGTATCCATTGTATTTTTGTGGTTATTGTGTTGTTTATAAGCATGCATTTGATAAGTGATGTTGTATAGCTCTATCCATGTTTTTACTTGTAAATTAATGAATAATGTATCTACGGTAAAATAGATTGTATTTAATCTTATGATGTATGGGAGAAATTCTTCTTAGCGATTCTCATATAAGTATGGGACCCCTATTCTTAAATGTGTTGTTTACACTTGTAGATTCAATGTTTGTGACATGTTTGACAAAATGCTTGTCATGGCTAGCAGGGGTATGATTGAGTCCTTGATGATATGTTTGATTCTACATCATTGTCCTGTTGTTATTTATCATGTAAAAACCTTTCATGAAGTTCTGAGCAGTGACCTGCCCTATGGGCTTGAAAAATGACTCAAATCCTGGATCCTCGAGCACAAAATTGAGCAATTGGGGCCCTATCCGTTGGATTACAGTGTTATGCCTATGACTATAGCCTCCTAGCCACTAATATGCAGTGTTATGTCTGCAGCTATGGATAAAAGAGGAAAAAAGGTCAATATGAACCCAGGGAAAGAGGCCTGGAAGTTTGGGTTAACTCCTAGGGAAGTCATGGATGACATACAAGGTTTGTTTTTCGTGTTTCCGTCGGTTCCACTTCCTTAAGGTCACCTAGGAGGTTGAATATCGTATTAGTAGCCTATCATCACATTTTTACCTCGGTTGGATAGTTACTTGGGTAGATGTGGGAATAGGGTGTTACCGAGATTACTTTCATTGCATCAGAGTGATCAAGGTAGATCAAGCTACCTACTTTGGAGATTCAATGAGGGCGCAATTTGAACGAGAGGGAGAGCATAAGAGGGAGCAAGAAACAAATAATTTGGTAGTATAGTTCTAGAGTGTTTTCAAGTGATTTTATAGTGTTAAAGTGGAATGAAAAGGGAGGTCGAAATTCATCTGCAAAAAGGACATAGAAATAGTGAAAATTGCTAGAAACACTAGCATGAGTTACCGGAATGGGATCGATTTAGTTTTCAGAGATCAGAAGAGTGTCTCAAAGGAATTTCATTATATAGAGGTAGTGGGAGGTAGGAAGGTTCATTCAAAGTCAGATTCTAGGTTGTGTGAATTTACCTCCAGCCAGTAGTGCACATTTCAAGAGGCCAGTGGAGGAAGTGTGAAGTGCAGAAAGTGGGAGCGGGCCAAGGGAGGTCGAGTTGATTACAAAAGGAGATATTTTATCTCTAAATATTTTTCCAGTTTTTTTTGGAGGATATCCAGTTGGTAATATAGTTGTAAATCTCTCAAATTACTACATAATAAAATAAACCCTCATCTTTGCACTGATCTTCCCTTCAAGGTTTTTCCAGGGAAGTTTAGTCTAGAAATATTGGTGCCTATTTTTATGTGTGTGCATATATTTCTCAATTCCTAATTGTATATTCCAGAATGAATTTTTATTGAGAAGAATGCATCCACAATTTATTCCTTATTTTCTGTAAACAAAAAAAATTCTAGTAAGTTAGAATAATAAACTCTAGTTGGTGAATTCATGGAAATTTCATAGGTGGTGCTATTTAATGACTGTGCATGGCCATTTGGCATAGGTGGAAATGTGTTCATTGGAATTTTAATTGGTTTTTTCTTGTAATGTCTTCCGTAATGTGTTTTATAACTATATTTTTTTTTCATGTATATGGGGTGGATGTGGTATTAGTTTGGTTTTGTGTTAACATTTGTGTTGGTATCTATTTAAAGGTCTATGCATATTTATGCGATGCATGTTTCTATGCTTAGTATATGTATTGACTGAGTAATCATTATGGTTATTTTATTATTTTTTTTGTATCACTTTGTAATGGTCATCATATTCGACATGCTCATCACTACTAAGGGTAACACCACACTCAACTATGAACATGTTTACATATTTGTGGATGCATGTCTCTATGCTTAGAATATATTATTATGTAGATATTGAGTAATCGTGATAGTTGTTTTATTATTTTTTCTAGAACACTTGGCAACGATCATATTGGACATGCTCATCACTACTGAGGGTAACACAAAACTTAACTACAAACATGCTTGCATATTTGTGGGATGGAAATATCTATGCTTAACATATATTCTTATGTAGAGATTGAGTACTCATGTCGATGGTTGTTTTATTGTTTTTGTTGGATCACTTGGAAAGAATTGTATTAGTCATCCTCATCACTACTAAGGGTACCAACAAAATTAACTATAAACATGTTTACATATTTGTGGGATGGACATATATGTTTACTATATATACTTAGGTAGATATTGAGTAATCATGATGTTTTATTTATGGTTTTTTTTAATCACTTAAAAAGCGTCATATTGGGAATGCTAATAACTACTAAGGATAACACCAAACTTAACTATAAACATGTTTTCATATTTTTGGGATGCATGTTTCTATGCTTAGTATATATACTTATGTAGAGATTTAATAATCGTGGTTGTTTTATTATTTTTGATGGATATCTTAGTAACCATCATATTTGACATACTCATCACTACTAAGGGTAACACCAAACTTAACTATAAAAATGTTTGCATATTTATGGGATGAAAATTTCTATGCTTAGTATATATACTTATGTAGATATTGAGTAACCATGATGACTATTTTGTTGTTTTCGTTGGGATCACATAGCAACCATCATATTGGACATGCTCATGACAACTATGGGTAATAGGAAACATAATCGTAAACATGTTTTTATATTTATGGGATGCATGTTTCTATTCTTAGTAAATATACTTATGTAGATAATGAGTAATCACGATATATTTTTTTATTATTTTTGTTGGATCACTTAGAAACCATCATTTTTGACACGCTCCTCACTACGAAGGGTAACATGTAGTATCCCAAAATGGGAATGCAGCAATGCATAAACACAATAATGAAATATCAGGGAGAAATTAACTCATAAAATGTATTCAGAAACACATAGCCATCAGGTGAATATAACAACAGCAAAAAGGAGCTCCTCTACATCATCCCAAGTGGGGGAAAATGCAGCAGTTAGACCATAAAAACGTTATTTCCAGGAAATTACGCTATAACAAGGGGAAATAACACTTAGGTTACTTATAATATATATATTTTCCCTTATATATAAAAGGAAATAAAAAAAAATCCCTTTTACTAAGTTAAACAGATCTCCCGGCCTTAAATCATCTTAAAAATGCCCAAACCCCATGACTTAAGCTATGTAGGATTTTTGAAGAACATGATAGCATTATTCTGTGATGGTTTATGCAAAATTATGATATAAATTCATGGATTTGGATTTTTATTAAACAATATGCTAAGAAAACAGAGATCTGACCTCCTTAATACATCATAAAGATAACCCGCCAAGGGTTTCTTGAAAGCTTGAGTACAAAAGAGCAGATCTAAATGTTCAAATCTGAAACAATGCAGTCTTACTGTAGCATTAAATATACATGGCTGAATAATACAATAGAGGGATGAGAATCCCTTCTTCTAGCTTTCTGGGAGAAGGGTTGGCCCTTTCCTTAGGAACTAGTTAAAAAACAAGGGCTTAAACCCTACTGCTGCAACTCTATGGAAAATGACACAGTTCCTAAAAGGTATTGCATTGTAGGGGATTAGGACTACTTTTTCCAAGTTCCAAGATGTAAAATGAGCCCAAAAAGCCTCCTAGTTGATCTCTAAAGAGAAGGAAAACTCCCTCTACTGAGAAACATACCCAAAAGTGGTGTTATCAATCCTCCACTGCAACACCCTGCAACACAGCACCATTCTCTCTAGAAATAATGTTGTCGCTAAAGAATTATGCTTGGCCTCAAGCCTGGATGTGGAAAAATACATTTCAATACTCTTCCAAGAGGCCTCTCAAGGGAAGAGTTGGGATTCCTTCTCGGGAACACCCGATGCTAAACAACACAACAACCCTGTTAAACAACAAGAGGAAGCAATAGTCTAAGCAGAACAATATCAAAATAATAATCTCAAACATGCCCTCAAATGGCTTCCATCCTCTTTCTTAAGTAGAATGTGAGCTTTCATGTCCTTGGCCCCACCCAATTAGGTCATTTCCTTCATGAGGTCCACCTCCCTCCAAAACTGTGTTATTCTCTAATTAATCTCCACTCCTCCTTAACAACGTTGTTGACTTGGTCAAAGTTGACTGAATCAATATGATCCAAACCCTGTTCACACATGGAGGAGCTTTATTTAGCTGCTACAAAGGTCTCTTTTCACACTTGAAGTGTTTTTAATGCTGCTCAAGAGACTTATGGGCCTTCTCACCCACTTATTCACCTCCCTAGTGATAAAACAACTATAATATTCCATGTAGCTTGAAGGCTAAACTTTTGGAATATTACATTCCTCCCCTCCTCCTCTTGTGGCCTCCTTATCAATAGTCCCCACTGGTGCCCAAAATAATCTGCAGCAAATCTACCCTCCAATGTTTCCTCCCAAGTATGTAAAACCACATGGCTCACATCGTAGAAAGGTGGAAGGTGTAAGTGGAAACCTCCTTGCTTTCCAATGACATCCTTAAGGTAGGAGTGATTAAAAACATTGGGAATCTCATTTCCAATGAGTGACTCCCACACCCATGTTATCATCCAAATGAAATGAGCCATTATAGGTAGCTCATCAAAGAGATCCTCATCCCCCGGTTCATACAATGTGTTGGGGCTGCATGGAGAGATTGGATCCTCCCACCCAAGTGGTTTCTATCTACATTTATGGTAAGTATGGGGTTTTTTTTTATCTTGGGCTGAAATTTCATGGCCTCCAAGAATGGCCCAAGCTACCCCACCAAACAAATAAGCCATGAAGTGCCTCCTCCAAAAACTCAAACTCTCCGGATGGCTCTTCCCACATGGAGAAAAGAGATGTAGTTTGGAAATCATGGGATGCCCATTGCTTCTCCTAAAACATGAATCATTTAAATTAGGGAGAATCATACTCCCAATGGGCATCTTCAACTCATCTAGAACTCTCCAAACAAGGCTCCCCATGAACATAAAAATATCAGCAATACATGGAAGCAAAAACCAATGAAAACAAGTTGCCATATGACAACTGGAGAGTGGATCATAGTTCCACACATGGAACTAGCGTAGTGCATCCCTTGCCTACATCAAAGCAAGTAATAAAAAGTGCTCACCAAGCCACTTGTTTTCTGCCACAATAATTTTATGAGATAGAAGCATGAAAGTACAATGTGGTGTCAATGGTGCACACCAAAAATCATGTGGCTTCCCCCACAAACCACTAATAAAATAACCAATCTCAATGTTGCAAGTGGCTTCAAGTACATCATCATATAATATGCAAGAAGGGATAATCCTCCTTGGTAAAACATGTTGCTCATATAAAGTAAAGAAGTACAAAACATAATGTGAAATTATACCTTCTCCACCATGTACTTGGGACCTTGAGCTGAAATGGCTCAACCGGAAATTCTCCCTCTCCCCCAAAGAGTAGGGAAGTGGCTGTGACATCCTCTCTATCATCATCCGGGATATGCATCTCTCCGTATGCTGAAATATATCATGCTGGATGCCCTCCCAAATGAAATCCTCTGCCAAAGAAAGATATGCATCAAAGTGCATGGAAAGGAAGTCCTAATGTGCTGCATGTAGCAGCTTCTCCTTGAGGTCAAAAGCTCTAGTTAAGAAGACCCTTCCATAAGAATAGATGACCACATCATCCACCATATATCTATCATCTCCATCCAAGTCATCAAGAATCATGCAAGCTACAAGATCCTTGGAGTAATCTACCAAGAGTTGAGACCTCCAATATGGATCAATCCTCCTAAGAGACAGCGCTGAAGATCTGAAATGTGAAGCTCCCCACATGTTGCTTTCTTCTCCTTTGACATTCCCCATGCCAAAGTCATCCTCCAAAATGCTGCCATGCCCATCATGAAGCTGCTAATTCTCAGATAGAAGCAGTGATATTTGGAAGTTGGCCTCCCCATGAGAAGCTCTCATCCAAAAAGAACCTCCTAATCTTGGCCAATGCAAGCATGGGTGGCCTCCATCTACTCCAATGTATGGAGGATTCCTTCCTCAAAGGAAGTACCCTCTGTTCCTCCAAATCCATGGAGAAACTCCCTTGCACCATGAAGGTGCCATCCTCCATCACTGCAGTAACTTCTGTCAGCGCAGTATATGTAGTGAGAGTGGGTAATGCTAAAAATGGGAGAATGTCTCCCTCCTCCTTGAGAATATCCCAAACTCTCTGCGCTGTACTAGAATCCTCCAAAGCCTTCACCACTCTGGAATCTAAGAGGGGTGAACCAAATGGAAAGATGTCTCTTACCAACTCTAGATCTGGTGGCCTCCCAGGTGGAATGCCTCCATGTAATGAGACATCAATGTCAAGAGTAGACTGTAAATATGGTTGGGTAACTTTGCCCTTGCCCTCACAATGCAAATCAGTCTGCCTCTTCTTTTCCCTAGCTCTTTGAAATATATAAGGGTGTGTGCTCTTCATTAAGTGATGCTGACCTTCCTCCTTACCTTCTCCTTTCATCTGTAGTGTCTCACAATCATGTTGCTCATTGATTGTGCTTTGTCCTCCATATGTGAGATCTTGGGGAATATCTTGCAATGACACATGAATTCCTCATGTTGGAGCATGTGCTCCTCCCTCTGCATGAGGGACTAGATATGCTCTAAATGTGACAACGTTGTTTCCCCCATCATTCTCTTCCTCTTCAATATGAATGGGAGTCACCAGCTCAATAAGAGGACCCTCTTTTGAAAAAGGAACCTACATGCCCTCTTGTCCAAAGATATGAGACAGAGATCTTGCTTCTAGCAAGGTGTTATGCAAGATGTTAGCTTTTCCAATAGTTTCCTGAAGTGGATTTGAGTTTTTAGGTTCTTCCAACCCATGCACAAGTTTTTGTTTGTTTGGCTCTACCAAGGGTGTTTTAGAATGTCTTACATCAAACCTCTCCACTAATATCTTAGTGAATTTTGCATAAGAAGAAATATTGGCATTTTTTAATGAAAATGACTCAAATATCCACCAAGCATAGGCCTTACCTTCAAAGTGCAATGCTGCAACTATGATGGCTTCATCTTTAGAAACTTGGTGCTGCTGCAAATAGGTGTGTAGCTCCTCCACCCAAATTTTGGTTGAACATGTTGGTGATCCATCAAAAATAGATAGAGAAAATATATCTATATCAAGTTGCCTGCTCCTCTCCACTTTGATCTTGCAAAACTCTTGGAAAGTGATATGATCTCTAAACTTCTTAGTTTGAGATTCATACTCCTGCAAAAAATCAATAAGAGTTTCCCTCTTAGGCATTCCTCCTTCTTTCATCTCTCTCATGATAGATCTGGACATTTGACTTTGTTGTGCATAATAGGGTGTAGCTACATGCTCACACTCATCATATGAAAATCTAGAGTTTGATTCAGATTCAAACCCTCTTGGAGATTCTATACACATCTCCCTTCTCATCTTCTTGAGATCTTCATGAATGCTCTGCAAAGATTTAGGAAGAATCTTTGAGAGCCTCTCCTTCTTCCTTCCTCCACATAATGGAGTCTTTTCTTTTCTGTACATCTTCTCTTCTCCTTCTTCTCTTGATAGCATAATGGCTGAGATCCATAGGCTGAGCCAAGATTATGCTCTGATAACATTGTAGTATCCCAAAATGGGAATGCATCAATGCATAATCACAATACTGGAATAGAAGGGAGAAATTAACTCATAAAATGTGTTGAGAAACACATATCCATCAGGTGAATATAACAATAGCAAAAAGGAGCTCCTCTACATCATCCCAAGTGGGGGAAAGAATAAAAAACAAATCCATTTTACTAAGTTAAACAGATCTCCTGGCCTCAAATCAGCTTAAAAATGCCCAAACCCCATGACTTAAGCTATGCAAGATTTCCGAAGCACATGATAGCATTATTCTATGATTTTTTTTGAAAAATTATGATATAAATTCATGGATCTGGAGTTTTATTGAACAATATTCTAAGAAAACATAGATCTGACCTCCTTAATACATCATAAAGATAACCCGACAAGGGTTTCTTGAAAGCTTGAGTACAAAAGAGAAAATTTGAATGTTTAGCTCTGTAAAACATAGTCTTACTACAAAATTAGATCTACATGGCTGAATAATACAATATAGGGATTATAATCCCTTCTTCTAGCTTTCCGGGAGAAGGGTTGGCCCTTTCCCTAGGGAACTAGTTCAAAAACAAGGGCTTAAACCCTGTTGCTGCAACTCTATGGAAAATGATGAAGTTCCTGCAAGGGAATACACTGTAGGGGATTAGGAATACTTTTTCCAAGTGCCAAGATGTGAAATGAGCCCAGAAATCCTCCTAGCTGATCTCTCAAGAGAAGGAAAGATCCCTCTGCTGAGAAACAGACCCGGAAGTGGTGTTATCAATCCTCCACTGCAACACCCTGCAACACAGCACTATTCTCTGCAGAAATAATGCTATAGATGAAGACTGATGCTTGGCCTCAAGCCTGGACATGGAGAAATATAGTGAAATACACTCCCAAGAGGCTTCTCAAGGGAAGAGGTGGGATTCCCGCTCGGGAACACCCGGTGCTAAAAAACACAGCAACCCTGCTAAACAGCAAGAGGAAGCAATAGTCTAAGCAGACCAATACCAAAATAATAATCTCAAACATGCCCTCAAATGGTTTCCATCCTCTTCCTTAATTATAATGTGAGCTTGCATGTCCTTGGCCCCACCCAATTAGGTCATTTCCTTCATGAGGTCCACCTCCCTCCAAAACTGCGTTATTCTCTAATTAATTTCCACTCCTCCTTAACAACACTGTTGACTTGGTCAAATTTGAATGAATCAACATAATCCAAACCCTTTTCACACATGGAGGAGCTTTATTTAGCTGCTACAAAGGTCTCCTTTCACACTTGAAGTGTTTTTATTGCTTCTCAAGAGACTTATGGGCCTTCTCACCCACTTATTCACCTACCTAGTGATAAAACAACTATAATATTCCATGTAGCTTGAAGGCTAAATTTTTGGAATTTACATAGCACCAAACCTAAGTCTAAACATGTTTTTATATTTTTGGGATGCATGTTGTTGTGCATCGTATATACAATTATGTATATATTGAGTAATCATAATGGTTGTTTTATTTATTTTGTTGGATCACTTAAAAACCATAATATTGGATGTGATCACCATTACTAATTATAACACTAAACTTAACTATAAACATGTTTGTACCTATGGAACAAAAATTTCATTATAATATTAACCACAAATTAACATATTATCATTATTCTTCTCTAATTCAATCAATTATCCACTCCATAACTATGAAAGATGAAATAATCCTTGAAACATCCACAACCAACATAACGTACCATTTCATGGAAGAACATATTTATAATGGGAAACCCTAGAATAGGGAGAAAACCCACTCTAAGACATAATATTCATTAATTAAATAATACATTGCATGGCTAGATAACGTCTTTTCAATGTACTCACTAAGAAAAATATTTGTTTATCAATGAATAATTGTCAAGACTTATCTTAACCTAATCGCAATTGAACATCACCCACTAGGCTAACCCAAATTGGTAGAGGCCATCCTACATTAAATATTAAAAGGTAAAAGTATAACTACACCAATTTTTTGTATTCCTATTCTTCATCACCCCTTTTTGGTATTCTTGGAATTTCCACTGAAAAAGCCTCAAGGTCTAGCATCAATTAAATTCTATTGCCCCCATCATAACCTCTTTTTACAATGCACCTAATAGTTGCGTGCATCTCAATCCTTAGTGTCTTGTCATGTGTCTTGATTTTAACCCCTTTAATTTGTTTTAAATCATGTCTCTATATTACTTTATTATATTCTTATTTCCCAACCTACTCTAAGTATAATTACTATGACCGATTTTCTCATGCTTTCCTTGTCAACAAAACAACAACTCTTTCTTGAATATATCTCCATTGGAGTCCTAAACTAATCACATTGTCCTGAAATGAATATAGTATATTTCAATGCATTAGAAATATCCTATCCACCCTCAACTCTGTCCATGTTGGTCTAATATTTTTCCATTTCCATGATGGTGCCTTCTTCATAGTGAAGTGAAATTGGCCACAACTGCATAGTAAAAAAATGCAATTCTTGCAATCATGTGACAACCTAATTTCTATTTAACTCCTATTTCACATTGAGTCGATTGTACTAATTAATAGATAAGGATTTTAGGTCATACATATAACACATTCCCCCAACATTCTTCCCTTTCAATGTATTTATCATAAATGAAATACCCTTAGTGTTACACCATTTTTTGGTCATCTAACCTATTATCATTAGATGAACCCAAGTACACCATGTAAGACCAATTTTACCCTAAGTAAAATTGCTTTCACTATGTGAAATAACTTAGTAAAACACTTTTATTAAGTTGTTTATGGTCTAAACAGGAAACCCCTAAAGGAAATAATAAACAAATCTATATTTGTTTATATTTCCTCAAGGAATAACCAGTTAAACATCAATTTAATTATTATTCCCAGTCATATTTAACCCTAAACAAGGAGATCAATTAAATAAATCCTTATTTATTTGATTATTTCCTAGGAATAAGTTATTTAATCCTTATTTAAATAATATTCCTAGTTAAATTTGACCAAATTATTTTTAAATAATTAAATAAATCATTATTTATTTAATTATATTTCCACCATTTCCTTAAAAATAATAAATAAATCATTTATTTATTTATTATTTATAAATAAAGGATTTTACCCAAGTCAAAATCCTTTTCCCTCCAACAAATATAATAAAATATTCCTAAAAGGTGGTTCTAGAAGTTGGTTAATAATATTTTATTCATGCACCAAGTTCTAGACTGCCCTAATATTTTGTTATAAATAGAAGGGTTTTCCCATTCATTTGTCACCTTTTATTGCTCATTAGATTGCTCTAGATCAATGCTCTTGGTCTGACTATGAGCCATTATCATTGTCACATTCTCTACTTTTTACTTTGTGAGATCCCTTTGAGTTCTATGTTTGTTTGGGTTTTCTACACCAACAAGAGAGAGAAATGCTAGATCTGAAGTGTTGAGGACTTTCAAGAACCCATCCCATTGAAGAGAATTGGAAACACCTTTCTTGTTTTCCTCTCAGGTGCCCTTCATATAAAAAATTATTTCAAAAATATTGTTCTTGTCTTATCTATTAGATGCATGGAGCAAAACCTTATTTTCACTGCTTAATGTCTTTTTATGCATAGATATGGATTTGTGCAGCTTTGTCTTGATCAACTAACTGCAGATTTGAAGATATTGGCAGCCATAATTGATGTTAGGGCTATTTGTTATGCGTAGCTAAAGTGGTATTTTTCCGACAAAAGATTCATACTAACACTTAGTGAAGAGAAAATCACTTGGTTAAAGTATGAAAAACATTCTTGTGTCTTTAACTCATATAACCCATTCTCGTACAACTTCTTTAATTGTTATAGTCTATGCTACCCATATTTAATATTATCAATATTCTCTTTTTTTTTGCTATAATATAGTATACATTACCACTCTAAGCCTCCAAAAAGGTGTGTCCCGTAATCCCATATGACATCATGGACCCTATATGCCAAGACTCTTCTCCTTAAATTATAAACCTTTCTCAATGTGCACATCAATAGCTTGTTAATGCTATTTTCCCATCCATTTACTCTTATATAATATAGACTACTCTTATGATGTATTTATATAGGACATTTTCATCTATCCTTAATCAATTTTACCATGAAATGATTTTTTTTTTTTTTGGCATAATTTTGATTAGAAACCTAGACCTACCAAACATAGACATAAATAAAAACTCTTTTATTGTTGTTTAATTCACTCATAAATCTATTTATTCTACTTACTTTGTAAATAAATGCATTGTTGTAATAATATACCTTTCGTGTGTTCTATTTTCTACAATATATACACCAACAAAGTCCAATCCCAATTTCTTAAATGGATACATCAATACAATGGGTTTTAACATATGAAGTATCCCACCCATGATATTTAAGTTATTTTCTTTCTCTTGTTTGTGTCTTGGTCTCATTTTCAACACTTAACACATTATAAATGTATGTGAATATTATATACACAATTACGCACCATGTATCTCCATATTCTAAACTAGAAGCAATTACATTCTTTATTCCCTTCTAGCAATGTAAAAACTTGGTTACTATTTTGTCCTTTCTTTAAATATGAATTTGGATAATTTTCATTTCTATTTAAGTCCTTTTTTATGTTAATTTTATATATTAAATACATTAGGATCATTATGACTCCCTAGTTTATCTTTCCTACCAAATATACCAACCTTCCTTATATGTATTACTGTGGTAATTCACCCATGTATTCTCTAGTGTTATGAACCATGCAATAAATTTATTTATTCAATTTTAAATGGGGATAATCATTTTTCTCTTTATGTGGCTCTTATATCCTTTATCTTGACTTCATTTCTTTTGGTCAATAATTGTGACTACTGGATTTTGCAATTCCATAGTATACATTCTTTTTTTTCTTTTTTCTTTTCTTTGAAATTTGTGTTTCCATACATTATTGTTATTATATGTATCTATGATTGAGATATCCATATCACCAATACATTATTATTTCCATAATAATTGTTTCTTTTTATGTCTTCCTCCTAGTCATTCAAATGTGTAGTGTACATGATAAGATATGCAAATGTAATCATTGATAAAATGTATAATAATGGGTAGGAAATATTTCAACAACTCATATATGAATACACATTCGTAATAAGGATGTTTCTACCATTTTTTATCGTAAGAATCAAACCATGCCATACCCATGTGGAGGATCCCAATATTCCACCCCACTTTTACAAACATAGTCCTCAAGTCTTGTACATATGATAGCCATCCATAAGCCAAGGTTCCAAATATGGGTGATGGTCTCTATGTTAAGAATGAAGTGGTCCAAGAAATGTGTCCATTAGGAGCTCATCTATAAGATAATGTTCCATGTATCTTACCACAAAATTGAGGAGATGGTTCTAGTGTTGGTTCAAGGTTCTAATTTTAACTCACAATTATAGTGTTCCAACTTTTGTCATGCAACTATTGTGTTGAAATTCATCTTGAAAAATTTTGTTCTTAGAAAATCTTATCTCTGTAACTACCTCTGGAAAATCACTTTGTTAAGGTTGATGCCTGAGAATTTCTCATCTCTTCCCCTCTCTAATCTAATCCACCATTTTTTTTACAAGTCCCTTTGCTCATATCTATGAATGGAAGCCTCGGGAGGAGGGGCCCATGATCCCTCTAATTTTTTTTTCAGTACACAATAATAACTAACATTTAATCCCCAAAAGGAAAAAATAGGTGATGCCATGGAATAAAAAATTGTTTAAATTCTCAAGTTGTCCATTACATAGTCCTCGAAGGGTACCAACACCTGCATAGAAAAACCACAGAGATACCTAGATTTCACATTCCCATAGCGAGGCTAAATTCCCAAACCAACAATATGTCAAGACAATTCCTCATTTTCAAATCTATTAGAGTAGGGTTGATTGAAAAATCCCTTCTCCATTGGATCATAATGAGATGGAAGCCAAAATCCCATTATGAGTTCAAAATTGGCTCTAAAGGTTTCTTAATAGTCATCTTCTTGTTGGATAAATACCTCTACTCAGTTATGGAAGGAGGCCCATATTTCTTCAACTTTGCACCACTCTACATGCACCAATGGGTCGATCACTTCAAGCCATAAAAAGAGTATTTCTAATGGTATCTAGTGTGGATACACCTTTAATCTCTCCCCCAAGAATATTGGGACCCTAAAATCCTATCAAAGATTGACAACAAGCTGGGAAATTTTTTTCGTCTCTTAGAGAAAACTAAGTAAGGAAGGCACACCTCCTATGCTAGGATCTATATTTATATGAACATCTCAGGCTCCCTTTCAGAATTTAGACAAATAGAATCATAGGAGATTGACTAGATACAAATGATAGATGTTGAGCATGGTACTCGTCGATTAAAGATTTTGAGAAAGACTCCGCAGATAGAGGAGTGGAGCGCAAAGCTATGTTAGAGTCTTAGGGGATTTGGGGTGGGTAAAAGCCCATTATTTTGTAAAGGGATGGGATAATTTTGTATACCTTGAGCTCCGCCCATGGTTTTAGTACAATGGTATGTAAAATAAAATACTATATAAGGAGTCTAGGATAGTCTTGAAATATAATATCTCATAACTCATGATAGAATGCACTTGGATGTAATGTTATTTTTAGTCTGTATTTTGTTGTTTGTGGGAAAGGGAAGGCTCCTACTACTGAGTGTGCATATACATTAGAAAGTATGCAACTGAGTGCACAGACCTCTGCAATTGAGTGTGCAAGGTAGAAAGGGTCGTATCGAGAAGATATGAGTAATAATAGAAGACTTTGAAGACAAATCTATGTTCTATTTTTATGTGTTTGATTTACCTGTATTTGGATATGATCTGTACTGAGTTAAGGATTTTTATACTTAATTTCACTGCGAAGTACTGTTTATGGTTATTTATGCTATTTTATGCTTGCTAAATTAAAATTGCGCAGTCTGCAAGATAGTTCAATCAGACTGTTGAACAACGAATATATAATTAGCATAGTTGTCCTACGAAGTTATGTTAAGTGTTGAAAGGAAGATAAGCCCTAAAGCCACATCCCATTGTCCCTTTGGATGCAGAAACCTAGTTCTAGCATCCCCTAATATTTCCTTGGGTGAGACTTCTATCTGCGTAGTAGATCGTTGTCGAAAGTGTCGGTAATAGTGGGTTTTATTCATTCCTCCAATCATATCTGAACCTAGTTCTAGGCTACATCAAGCCAACAAATGATTTTGTTCCCAAGGCTGAGATTTGACTAAGGGATATGTGAATGTGTCTTTCAAATAAGAAATAAATTCAAGATTGGGTAGATCTGAAAGAGCGTGAATTTGCAGCGCAAGAAAACAGAAATATGCACATATCTACTGAACAGTGGTTATAGAAGTATATCTTCACATATCAGCATGAGAATTTTTTCTCATCATTTTCAAGTGAGTTGTATGAGTGGTTATCAAGAATAGCTGACCAAACGACCCATTTCAACAATAGGTCTACTGCATGGACTCTAGAACTGATCAAGTAACTGAAGGGAACTAATAACGAGATCACAAGGGTCATTGATTATTGGATCGATAGTATCCTTGGAGGCTTTATTACTAAGTTCATGATCGATACATCTGTATCCTATAGCAAAGCATAGAACAAATGTTTCAAAGGCCCGCAAGGTAAGTACTTAAAGTCATTGAAGCTTTGGATTAAGATGCTATTGTGTGAAAAGGGTGTACTACAGATGAAATTAGATTGATGTTCAGAGGAAAGAAAACCAGAACTACATGACGTGGTACGATATTTAGGGTAGATCCTAATAATTACTTTGAGTCTGAGTAAAACCCACTTTTTTGGTCTGAAATCAAAGAAGGATAAAGCCACCCTGCTACCCCTAGAAGTGCGTCAATAAAATTTGAAGATCATCAGGGTGCTTCTAGAATTCCCCAACCCTCCACTCCCATCACAACTTATTCCTATACTATTCCTCCACCTCCACATCCCCGGTTTACCATGGCTAACTCACCCAAGATTCTTTTTTTCAACGGATTGAAGGATCCTGAGAAGTTCTTGTTTGTTGCAGAGGCAATATGGAGATCGCAGAACATCACTGATGAGAATATGAAGAAAGCGGAGTTGGTCATAGTGCTGCAGGATAGAGCATTATCCTGGTATATGAAGTACTCCTTGACGAACCAAAATGCCACGTTGGCCCAGACAAAGGCTGTGCTGAATGCTAAATTTAAGAAGGCAAAGTAATAGTCCTAATGTATTACGAAGATCAAATAGTTCAAGCAATTGGTCAGTGGAACTGTATGGGAAGTATATAAAATGTTTAAGACACTAATAAATCAAGTCAACTTCGAGATCCATGATGAGCAACTAAAGGAATGGTTTATAGTTGCGCTATTGCCACATCTTAGGTTTCCATTGTTGCAATAGAAGATCGCAACCCAAGCAGAAGCATTGGAGATTGCGATGAAACTAGAAGCTTCACCGATAACGAATACCAACATAGGGGTTCAACAGATACAAACTGAGTTGGAAATATTACATATGGAACTCCAAGATTTGAAGAAGGGAAAATTGGTTTGGTTTGACATGCGCTCAGAAGTCTGGTGTAGAAAGTGCAAAGCAGAGGGCCACCATAAGGATCAATGTCATGTTTATAGAGATTACTTGGGTACTAGGGTGTCAAGTCCTTTGAAGCCTGGGCCAAGTACTAGACCAAGTGTGGGACCAAATTTCTGGTGTAGCTTATGCGAAGTTGCAGACCAACACTCCACATACTACTGTCATCTACTGCAAAAGTACATCTGATCACTGTTAGGTCCCTATATTATATTTATAGTCCCTTATTATTGTTAGTGTAACCCCCTTATTGTTATTTTTATACCCCTGTAACCCCAATATCATTATTTTTGTGCCCTAACATTGTTATTATTAGGTCAGCTAGGATTATGTTGTGACCCCATGGACTCCTCTATATCAAAGGAGGTTTTGTCATTTGTATCACCCAAGAATTTTTCATTTATGTAATGTATTAGAGGCTTCCCCCTTGAAGTGGTTGATTTATAAGGCTTTTATCTCTCTTTTCTTGTATTTCTGGAGTTGGTTTCATAACATTTGGTATCAGAGCTTTAGATTCTAGGGTTTTGCTGTTCCAAATAGGTCATCGTGGCCTTTTCGCTATAACATTTTTTCTACGAAGGTTTAGAAGCTTAAATTACTAAATAACAAAGCTGAAATCTTGGGGAACATTGTGTACAAATTTCAGATCTTTGTTCGCAATATTTGTGGAGATATGATGTGTGGAAGTTAGGGTTTTTTCAGGCTCCCAAATTTCACCTAAAACATGTCATCGTGTAATTTTCACTATAACTATTTTTATATGAAGGTTCAAAAGCTGAAATTTTTACAGAGCGAAGCCGAAATCCGAAGGAACTTCCTATAAACATTTCAGATCTTGGTTCGCAATACTTTCGGAGATATGATCTATGGAAGTTATGGTTTTTTCAGGCACCCAAATTTCATCTCAAAGAGGTAACCATGGGAAAATAGTCATAACTCCTCTCTGAGTGTTGGATTGGAATTATGTAAAAATTGGCCACAAGTACATGGAATTTGGTTTCTTATGTATCAATTTCAGAGACGAATGAGTAAACAATGACACAGGTCATGTTGTACAAGTTTTCTCTACTGAACCAGTCCATAATTAGGTCATTGTGGGAGATTGGGCATAGCTTTGCCTTGAAGAATCCTAATCAGGTCAGACCTGTGGCATTTGAAATAAGATTCATAGGGCTAATACATGGCTGAATTTCAGATATTGAAGATCTAAAATCACAGAGATAATTCAATTTCAATAGCGAGCTCCTCAAAAGTAAGAAAAAAGGTGTGTATTTTTTTTCACATTGCATAAGCCTTGTGTGAAAAATCAGTTCGAAGAGATTCCAAGGGCATATTGAAGCATAGATATTATTATTGGGTTCTAAAATGCCACCTAAAAATAATTCAACACCCATTAAGCCTTCAGAAGGCTTTACTATGACTCATGAAGAGGAAGAAGCACAACATGACATATCAAAATTACAAGAGCAAGTGCACCAAATTTTTCTGTCACAAAGAGCAACAAAAAATGAAATGGAATTTTTGAAGAAAGGAGTGGAAGATAAGATGGATGGTTTGAAGAAAGGCATGGAAGCTAAGATGGGTGACATGGAAGCTGGAATGGAAGCTAAGATGGATGACATGGAAGCTAAGATGGATGAAAAAATGAAAGACAACGTGGAAGACATGGATAATGATCTAAAAGTAGACATGGAAGGTTTGATGACAAGGTTAATAAAATAAATGCTTCCTAATGGTGGAAATATAGTAGAGGAAAATCATGATGAGAGAAAAATAAATGTTAAATGTGATTTCATAAACTCTAATGTTGGATTGAAGAACCACCATATTCCAAAGATGGATATGAGGAATTTTGATGGCAAGGATCCCGTAACATGGATACTATAGATGGAGCAATATTTTGATCTCAATAATGTGCAAAACACACAAAAGGTACGCATTGCAACTTTACATTTCGAAAAAAAATACATTTTTATGGTATCGATGGCTTTGATCCCGTAAAAAAATTGTCACTTGGTCAATTTTTACGGAGGAAATTAAAACACATTATGAGGATTCAAAGAGCAAGACCTTCTTTATCCAATTGATAAATCTCAAACAAAAGGGTTCAGTGGTGGAGCACATTGATGAATTCCAAAAATTGAATATAAGGGTAATTGATATTCCAGAGGAACATAGGATTGATGTCTTCATAGGGACTTTAAAGGATAACATCCAACATGAAGTTCGTGTTTGGGAACCTGATTCATCGGAGAAGGCATTCAGGTTGGCAAGAAAAATTGAATATAAAATTATGGCGACAAGGAAGCCTACCACTCACATCTATAAATATGGAAGTGTTGCTACTCCTATATTTCCACAACCTACAAGGTTGGCACCACAATAATTGGAAGAAAAAATATCAAGAGGGCTTTTCTACAGTTGTGGTAGCAAATACACTAAAGTTCATAAGTGTGTCGAGAAGAAATTATTTTACATAGATTGTGAAAAGGAGGAAGAAAATGAACAATAAACTTCAAAAGAAGAGGATATACACCAGGAAACAACCCTAGAAGAAGAAGAAATGAGTCTAAAAATATTGTGTAATGCATTGACAAGAATTACCACTCCTCAAACTCTCAAGATAGAAGGACATATCAAGATGGTAATAGTGTTGAAGTATTCGGGTATTACCCATAATTTTATTCATTGTAAGGTAGCCAAGGAATTGAATTGTTTCCTATAACCAACACCAGAATGTCAAGTGATGGTTGCAAATGGAGAAGCTATAAATTTCCCTGGAAAATGCGATAATATCAAGCTAACCATTGGGGAATATTTATTGAATAGTCCAATGATTTCCATTCCAATGAGAGGTGTTGATGTTGTACTAGGAGTACAATGGTTACAATCTTTGGGGATGGTAGCTTTTAATTTTCAAGAACTTTTCATGAAATTTTTTTTGGAACGAAAGGAAATCGAATTACATTGTATTGCAGGGAAGCCATGAAAGATAATAAGCTCTAATGTCATGACAACGCTTCTGAAGAAAGAACAACGAGGCGTAATTGCAAAATTATGCTCAATAGAAGTTCCAATATCAAAATCATCTGTTTCTTCAGATCTCCAAAAAGCCTTGGAGAATCGTTCCAAGGTGTTTGAAACTCCCAAAGGACTCCCACCTATTTGTGATCATGATCATGCTATTCATTTGATTCCAGGAATTTTTCCTCCAAACATGAAGCCTTACAGATATCCTTATGTCCAAAAGAGAGAAATTGAACTTATGATTGCAAAAATGTTAGAGGCAAGTATAATTCAACATAGTGAAAGTTCTTTCTATGCTCCAGTAGTATTGGTGCACAAGAAGTATGGATCATGGCAGACGTGTCCAGGTTATAGGGAGCTCAATAAGATCACTATTAAAGATAAATTTCCCATTCTTGTGATTTATGAATTATTGGATGATTTACATGGAGAAATTTATTTTCCCAAGTTGGATCTTCGTTCAGGATATCATCAAATTAGAATGAAGACTGAAGATATTCTGAAAACAACATTTCAAACTCATGAGGGTCATTATGAATTTTTGGTCATGCCTTTTGGCCTTACAAATGCACCTCTACATTTTAAGGGTTGACGAATTCCATTTTCAAACCCTTCCTTAGAAAATTTGTGCTAGTATTTTTTGATGACATACTAATCTACAATAGGTCTTGGAAGGATCATGTTCAACATGTTGACAGGGTGCTCAAACTATTGGAGGAGAAACAATCATATGAAAAAACATCCAAATTTTTCTTTGGAGTACAAGAGGTGGAATATATGGGTCATAATGTATCTCACGAGGGTGTTAAGGTAGAAACTAAAAAAAATTAAAGCCATTAAGGAATGTAAATTCCCCACAACCATAAAGCAGTTGCAAGGATTTCTCTGGTTAACAGGGTATTATCGCAAGTTTGTTATGAATTATGGGAGAATAGCAGCGCCTTTAATCAAAGGAAAGTATTTACAGAAAGCTATTTATGAGAAGGAAATGTTGGCAATACTACATGCACTAAAGAAATGGCGACCTTACCTAATGGGAAGACACTTCAAGTTAAAAACTGATCATGATAGTCTTAAACACTTTTTGGAACAAAGAATATCTTCAAAAGAGCAGCAAAAACGGGTCACAAAGATGTTGGGTTATGATTTTGAAATCATATACAAAAAAATGGAATCTAAATGTTGTGCAGATGCACTCTCAGGAAAGGATGAAGAGGTGGAAGCATTTCTTTGTGCCATTTCTATTATCCAACCAGATTGGATAATTGAAGCAAGGGATGAATGGAAGAAGGAAGAAAAAGTGTGAACACTCATTCAAAAGTTGTAGCAAGATCATAGTACATCTGATACATTTTGTTGGAAAAAATATTCCTTATTGTACAAAGATCACTTATATATTTGCAATAATTCCAAACTGAAAAAAAAAAGAAAAAAAAAAAAAATAAATAAAAATAAATAAATAAATAAATAAATAAATAAATAAAATAAAATAAAATAAAATAAAATATAAAATATAAAATATAAAATTCTTTAGGAATTGCACACTTCTCCTTTAGGAGGACAATCAAGATTTTTAAAAAATTATAATAGGGTGAAGAAATAATTTTTTGGGATGGCCTTAAATCTGATATTCAAAATTTTGTGGCGGAATGTTTGGTTTTCCAACAAAATAAAGTTGAGACAATTAAGACCTCGAGTCTTCTACAACCTTTATCCATTCTAAGTCAACATTGGGAGGAAATTTCAATGGATTTTATCACAGGTTTACCTAAGTCAGAAGGAAAGAGTGTCATCATGGTGGTAGTTGATAGACTTACCAAGTATGCACACTTTTGTGCATTATCTCATCCATTTAAATCAAGTACAATTTATATTGCATTTATGGAAACAATTCAAAAGCTACATGGAAACCCAAAGATTATTGTAAGTGATAGAGATCCCATTTTTACTGGAAATTTTTGGACGGAATTATTTTCTTGTTTGGGTACTCAACTAGCTCATAGCTCATCTTATCATCCTCAATCCGATGGTCAAACTGAGATAGTGAATAAATGTTTGGAAGGATATCTTCGTTATTTTGTATCTGATAAGCAAACACAATGGGTCAAGTGGTTACCTCTTGTTGAATGTTGGTATAACACTTCCTTCCATACTGCAGCAAAAATGACCCCATTTATGGCACTTTATGGATATCATCCACCATCCATCACATCTTCTTTAAGAGAAAATTCTAAGGTTCGAGCAATCGAAGATCACATCGAGCATCAACAAGAATTTCTCCAACTCTTAAAGGATAACCTAAATTTGGCACAAAATCGAATGAAACAACATGAAGATCAACATAACAATGAGAAATTTTTTGATGTAGGAGGCTAGGTATTTTTACAACTACAACCATAAAAACAAATGTCCCTCAAGCAAGCTAAGAAGGATAATAAATTATCGCCAAAGTACTATGGTCCTTACAAGGTGTTGCAAAATATTGGTACTATGGCATACAAATTAGAGCTTCATGCTTCTTCGCGAGTGCATCCAATTTTCCATGTTTCATGCTTAAAGAAGGTTATAGGGGACAAAAATTTAGTTCAAACAATATTGCCATAACTTGATGAGGAAGGAAAAATCATATTGGAACCTGAAGCAGTCACAGAAACAAGAACTCAACAGCTACGAAATCGATCAATTTCAGAGTATCTCATCAAATGGAAGAACTTACCCATTGAATATTCTACATCAAAGGATGAAAAATTTATACAGAAGCATCCAGAGATACTCAAGCGTTGAGGAAAACACTCTTTTGAAGGAGAGGGGCATGTTAGGTCCGTATATTATTATTATAGTCCGTTATTTTTGTTAGTGTAACCCCCTTATTGTTATTTTTGTACCCCTGTAACCCCAATATTGTTATTTTGGTACCCCTGTAACCCCAATATTATTATTTTTGTGCCCTTACATTATTATTGTTAGGTCGGCTAGGATTATATTGTGACCCTATGGACTCCTATATATAGAAGGAGGTTTTTTCATTTGTATCACCTAAGAATTGTTCATTTATGTAATGTATTGGAGGTTTACCCATTGAAGTTGTTGATTTCTAAGGCGTTGATCTCTCCGTTCTTCTATTTCTGGAGCTAGTTTCACAATAATCGTTGAAGCAATAGTTTTGTAATTTTTGTAGTTCGGTGGGACATGATGACAAGCACTATCGAAGCTACGATATAATGATGTAAATTTCTGGAGCATACTGAATGCAAGTCGAAGGTTGAAAATATCCATGTTTGCCAATAGTGCGTGGAGGTTTCCAAGGTCGAGGGCGTGGTCGAGGAGGAGGCGTTGGACGAGGTCTCAGACAAATCATATGTTATAATTGCGGTTAGCCTAGACATTCCGCTATAGATTGTTAGAATTCCGCTGTCATATCTTGTAGGTTTTATCGCGCATTTGATCATGAAATCAAATATTTCCCTACATTATTGGCTAAAATGCAAGAAAATCCCAATTAGCATCCTACCTAGAACATACAAATGATGAGATTTGAACCGCGTGAAGAAGATGTAAGTGTCAACATAGTGACACGAAGTGGTATAATTAATAGAGAAGACAAAGCAGAAGGAAAGAAGCATATGAAGGATACATGATCCAGAAAGATAGGAAAAGGAATAATTGGTTCGATGTAGAGTGCGAAAGAGAAAAATTCATGAAAGCAAAGAATAATCTTATGAGCCCTAGAGCTTCGACATCAACAACGCAGAGACAACTAATTTCACTAAAGAATAAAACCAAGGAGATTATTGAATCAAAGGAATTCGATCCATCCATTCTGAATTCATTTTTACAGACGTGCATGAATTTGCTAAGGGATTAGAAAGTGTTGGAAATATTGTCATTGATGGCAAAGGAGCACAAAGGAGTAGCACTAGAACTATCATTAAGGCAAAGGTAGAAAAGGAGCAGAAAAGGCAACAAAGGCAACAAAAGCAGCAGAGAAGCAACAAAGGAAGCAAAGGCAGCAAAGAAGCAGAGGCAACAGAGGCAACAAAGGCAACAGAGAGGCAACAAAGGCAACGGAGAAGCAACAAAGGTAGCAGAGAAGCAGCAAAGGCAACAAATAAAGGCTCGAGGGAAGTAAAGGCATTAAAGAAGCAGAGGCAGCAAAGACAAAAAAGGTAGCAAAGGTAGCAAAGAAGCAACAAAGGCAGAAAATGAAGGCTCGAGACGGTGTAATGGTCATATGTATAATGAAAAGAAAAAACTTAGGAGAGATTCACGTTGAAGAACTCCGAACAAGTTCAGGAGGAGTAGTGTGGAGGAACCAGTGTTACAGAGTGGTGATAGGATAAAAAAAAAAAATTGACTAAGGCAGCGATCACTTAGAAATTTCCAAAGGAGGTGAACAAACGATCAGGATTAGATCGCAAAAGTGAAGGCAAGAGATGGATGGCAGAGAACGAACGATTAGGAGTGATTTCAAAAATTGCAACATTTAGATCGCAAGAAATAGAGTATAACCACAAAGTAAATATTATAAAGTGCGAAGTGCGATCAAATGAGGACCGTTAGATCTTGGGGAAGATCAATGACGGACGGTGAATCGTGAGCCCTCATGTCACAAATGTTAGCAAATAGCGCTAAGAAATGTTAATTTGTTTGTGATGTAGTAAGGTTAGAAAGTTGTGTTACGGTGAAAGGGATGAGCCACGTGTTAGCATTGCGCATTAGCGCACATCGTAGAGTTTATGTTTTTTTTGCTTAAGGTTCGCACGGTAAGGTAAGTTGGATGCGATGTGATGTGATCGCATATTGCACAAGACAAGAGATATGTTTAATTTATAAGCGTTAAAAGTTGTGGGCAAGTATTTGTGATGTGTTGTGATTGGTTCTAGGATTGTGGGACCCAAAAAATCCTGTTCTGAGTATATGTGCGTCCTGTTATATGCGGCATGTTATAAAGTATACGTTGTTTATTTCTAATCGTATGTATGTTAATATGCGTTGTTTGATTGATGAAACATATGCATGTTGATAAAACTTGAAAATTGCAATCTACATGTTAAAAGGGAGTTTATGCAGGCTATACCCCACAGGTCACAAAGGAAAGACCTGAACGCATGAAAACGGAACAGGAGCCCGTGAAAAATAGTGTTGTGGCAGTGAGTCAAACGAAAAGGCTGAACACAGAAGAAAAGGCTCAGATAATAAAAAGAAAAGACTGAAAACAAAAAAGAAAGGATCGGGTAAGAAAAAGGACCCGGAGCTCGTGCAAAGCAGTGCAACAGCATGGGTCGTGTCGGTCAAAAAGGGCAGTTATGCAACATAGTTGAAATATAACTACAGAAACAGAAAATACAAAAGGACAGTAAGCAGAAGAGGAAAAACGCACAACAAAGCTAAGAAACTGAAAGGGTTGAGTAGAATAAATTGATTGTAACTGTAAATGTATTATTTATTTTATATTGTTTGTGATGCAAAGGAAAGTCTCTGTAGGCAAAGAAAATATCCAATTTGATGTTGTAATGAATGTATATATTGTTGTAACATTCAGAATATGCTAAGTGAGGAAATGTGTGGGTGAAAGGAAAGAGTCGTTCCTGTTCACTTCGTATTCCATGTAGAATGCAAACATTCATAAAGTTATATGTATAAAACATGTAATATCAGTATGCAAACATTATGAAAAATAGAGGAAGAAAGAGAGAGGGTGCAGCAGATTTGAAGAATGCAGAAGAGGTTAGAAAGCTGCATAATTGAAAAATCAAAAGAATGTAACAGAGTTGCAGAATGTTAGAGAGTGAAAGAATGAGAGAGAGAATATAGAGATGTTGTGAAGATCCTGAGCTGATATGAAACATATTTGAAGGCTGGAAGGGCAGTAGTGAAGAAGGAGAAAAACAAAGCTGATATCCAGGTAAATCAGCATATGATTTTATTGTAGAGTGAGGAATTTGGTGCTTCCATATCAAGTTGTAGCTTGATAGATGTCCAATCGTAGCTGGTTGAGGTAGGAGCCTCCTGTGGGTTGTAGCCCACAGAAAATACATGCATTAGGGGAATTTTGAGGTCTAAAATGGGCCTCCTAAGAAAAATGTACAGCTAAACTAAACTTTATAAGAACCAATAGGATTCAAGATGATTATGTCAACCATTGGGGATGATTCACCATTTTTTAATTAGAAGGGTTAAAATATTAAAAAATAATAAAATAATAAAACTACTTTTCCAACTCGTATTTTCAACTTATCTCCCAAATTTTTTACTCAAATTTCGAGTGGGAGTACTCGTTGGATGCAAAATTTAATTCCTCATCAAATGAGTACCCGTGTTTCGTACTTTTGATGGACTCTGCTATGCGAAAATTTAGAAATACCTGAAAAAATGTGATTGCAATCACGATTTTCATGTATTTCTCATTTTTTGTGTAGCAGGGTCCATCAAAAGTATGCAACATGGGTACTCCTTGGATGAGGAATTAAGTTTATCATCCAACGAGTACTCCTGCTCAAAATTTGAGTAAAAAATTTGGGAGATAAGTTGAAAATACGAGTTGAAAAAATAGTTTTTTCTTCTTTCCCTCTAAAATTTGATGATGTAATCAAATCTTATTTTATTACTTCCACTATTACTTTATAATTTCCTTAGGAGGCCCATTTTAGACCTCAAAATTCCCCTAATGGGAGTTTTTGCTTCCGTTTCAACTTGTAGCTTTATAGATGTCCAGTTGGAGTTGGTTGAGGTAGGAGCCTCCTATAGGTTGTAGCCTGCAGAAAATAGATGGGAGTTGGAGCTTCATTGCAAGTTGTAGCTTGCAGAATTTCAGGTAGTAGCCTCCTGTAGGTTGGAGCCTACAGAAAAACAGTGGTGAGAGGGAGTTGGAGCTTGCCTTTGCATCACAACAATAATAAGATGTGGTTTTCTCCCTTATGGGTTTCCACTTATATCTGTTGTCCATGTGCATGATGATTATGTGTTTATGTTCTATATTTAATCTACTTAATACTTGTTGCTTACATATTAAGATTGTTGTTTCATCATATAATAAGTTGATCATGAAATGAAGGTGTAAATAAGTTTAAAGGAATGTTTTAAAAGTCCATGAATGTATTAAACTGATTCACCCCCCCTCTCAGTTTAACTAAGGTTTCAGTAACTATTATTAAAGAAAGGTTCCTTTTGTATCATTTTAACAACTGGAAGGAGATCCTAGGTCCCCAAAATGGCTAGCCTAGAAGGGTACTCAACAATTAAAGCCCCATTGTTTACTAGCACAAACTATTCCTTCCGGAAAATAAGAATGAGGACATATATAATGTCTCTAGGAATAGAAGTTTGGGCTGTTGTGGAAGAAGGATATGCTCCAAAGGATATTGACACAGCGAAAGAAGCCAAGCAAAATTTCATAGCTAATGCAAAAGCCATGAATTCTCTCTTGAGTGGTCTGTGTGAAATAGAATTTATCAAAGTAATGCATAGTGAGACTGCTAAAGATATTTGGGATACACTAGAGAATCTTCATGAGAGAGATAAAAAAGTGAATATGGCCAAACTGCAAACATATAGAGCTCAATTTGAAAATGTAAAGATGAATGAAGATGAAGATATAGCCAGTTTATTCTTAAAGGTTGCGGAAATTGTGAATAACATGAAATATCTAGGAGAAACCATAAATAATGTGTAAATGTACAAAAGATATTGATATCTTTACCATCCAGGTTTAACCCTAAGGTTTTTGCCATAGAAGAAATGCAAACTGGGAAACATTGACCATGAACCAATTGCTTGGAAACTTGATGGCCTATGAGATGAGACTTCCAAAGGGGAAGTCAAATGTGAGGGAGGTAGCCTTTAAGGCAGATAAGTACAAATAAGAAAAGGAAGATACATGCTCATGTTCTGATGAAGAAGAGGCCAAATTTGTCAGAAGATTGGATAGAGGCACATGCAAGTATAATTGTAAACTTACATTTAAATGATTTAACTGTGGAAAAGTGGGGCACTATGCATCTAAATGTACTCATTAGAAAAAAGAGAACTAGCCACAAGAGACAAAGAAAACCAAAATAAATAACTGGAAGAAAGGGAAGAGATTCAATAGAAAATCATTTTACGCTCAGCAAGATAGAAGTGCATCTGAAAGCTCAGATGAATCCTCAAATGAAGCAGGAACCTCTGAATTTGTGTTGATGGCCAAGGAAGAGCCTGAAGGATTCCTTCTGGAAGATAAGGAAGAAGGTGAGGTAGATCTTGAGGGGGAGCTAATGAGTGCCCTGAAGGAAATAGACAGACTTAAACTCAAGAGGGGAAAACATAAAGACATTCTCTTGAAATATGTAAAGGAAGAACCAAATTCAGAAAACCTCATTCAGTTGAAAGTAGAACTTGAAGAAGCTAAGAAGGTGGAAGACATTTTGCTAAAGCAAATTAAAGATAAAAATTAGGAGCAAGAGAAATTGGAAGAAGAAGTAGTATGCCCGAGAAAGAAATTAGAAAACGCCCAAAGGGAATTATCTATGAACACTCCATGAATGAAAAGCTTTGAAAATTTGGACAAAATACTAAATGCTCAAAGATCTCCTCTCATAAAGGCTGGGATAGGCTATGAAGGAGAAACCAGTAAGTCTAAGGTAGAAGATAATTAGAATATCATTGTAAAAGTTGTAAAGGATAATGAAGCAACTCAAAAGATTCCTATAAAAGTATAAGCTAGCAAGAACATTATTTGCAATGACGTAAACATAAACAAGCATCAACCTCAAATGACAAAGAAAAAAATGAAGAAACAGTCAGCTGAAAAATGCTCATACACTCCTGAATATGAATTGAATAAATTTGGAAGTTGTCAAAGGAGGTTCTTTCCTCCTATGAGAAGTATCACTTGTTTTTCCTGCCACAAGCCTGGAAATATTGCGGCATATTGTAAGACTAAGAAAATCCAGTCCAACCAACTAAATATGTAGCCAATGAAAGGACTACCTCAAGCAAACAAATGGAGAAGACAATATACCACCAGGTACACAAATCATTTCAATGGCTACTGTTTTTCATGCAATAAATTTGGACATAAATCTATTGAATGTAAATTGTGTTAAAAAAGGGGAACAAAATGCCATACATCAGCTCAATATTACTTAGGTAAAATAATATGTTATTCATGCCATAACCTTGGTCACAAAGCAAAATACTGTATGCTGCCATATACATTAAAGAACTCTAGACAGATGATGGAATCCAATCAAATCAGAAAAAAATTGTGAATTAAAAAGAAGTGCAGACATTATGAAGAACCCCAATAAATTATGGAAGTAAAAGAGAAAGGGGGAGCCTATTAACTCAATAACATAATGAACGAATCATAGTCTCAGGGGGATCTTCTCTAAGAAGCAACACAAATATCCTGCCAGTAATATATAAGAAGCAACATCCCAGGGGGAGAGTAGTTCATAAATAGTCCCCATAAAAGGTAGTCTAAGAAGATCTCCTTGAAATAATAACAGCTAAAAGTTCAGGAAGGGAAATGAAAATTCCTCTGACTGAGAAATACAGAGGAATAAGGATACCTAAAGCATTCAATAACCAATAGGTTGATGGAAGGAGAGAAGGCAGCAAGTAGCTATGGTGGTAGAGGGAACATCAGCCATGAACATGTAAGCTAAGAATACAATAGCACACTAAGTGATGAATGGTTAAAATCACAAAAATTATGATTCATGCTTTAGAATTAGAAAGATCCATAGAGGATTATCACACTGTGCATCACACTACAAGAGTTAACTATGAAACAAAATTAAGAAGGATGAGTAAGAGAAATGTTTATCATCATTATATCATTACATCACTCATCTATAGAAGGTCCTCTTGGAGGAAAGCAGTTTAATGAGAGGTCAAACTATGAGTGGTCTGCCCTTGTAGATTCCAAGTAAAGAAAGTGAAGATGTCTTCCTGAAGATAATTATGTTAGAAGAGTTGAAGTGTATATAGAGCAGCAATGATTCTGGAGAAGTCCTAGAAATTAATATGCAGTGATATTCTTTTAAAACAGAATGATGTAATAAGCAAAAGGTTAAGGATGCCAAGATCAGATTCAGCATATTGATGATTTCTATGGAGAGCTCAATAGTATAAATTATGAAGGTTGTCTTAACTATGGGTTCATGTGTGAGATGAAGTGAAATTACTACATGATTTATCAAATTAGTATCAATTGGTATTTGGAACAAGCAACCTTCCTATCAGTAGAATACCAAGTGTTATCAGTGGAGCAGTGGTCTGGTATAGGTCCTTAGGATTAGAGTATTATGGAAGAATTATATCAAGGTAGTATTCCCAATGTTATATTCATTATTAAAGCATGAAAAGGTCAATAATAGTGCTAAAAGATCATTATCTTGTTTACACTTGAACTATTATATTGACCATTGAAGCAGTATCTATTTCTAGATATAAATGCATGCCTTCCTCAAGTCAGTACAGATATATATTCAGGGCCTCTTTATTAAGATCATTCATAAAATTGTGTGAAGTCTGTTTGCTGAGATTTCAATTAAACAACTTGAATATGTTTTGTTGAAGATCATCATGATAGAACAGTTAAAGTATCTGAAGTATGAAGGACTAGGTGTTTTAATCTTACCATTTGAATCTCAAGAGTATTTTATTGATTCATCTAAAGCCTACTTCAGCAGAAAGGAATTGTTGGTATTTCACTATTGAAGAGAGGTTGATCATTGATAGACATACCCCTTATGTCATAAATAAAATTTCATAGTTGATAAGTGAGACTGACTAATGAATTGAATGTATCTAGCCTCGAGGGTTTGTTTTGAAAATACTCTGTGCAGTATTAAAATCATTGCATCTTTTATATTGAAAGATGGTCTAGTTTTACAACAAGTTGTAAGGATTCTTGAGATTCATTGTTCACATCAGTATCAAGGGCCTTTCGGTTGTCAGTTTAATATCCCTATCAGAATTCTAGCACATATCACCACCAACAGGTAGTAAAGGTAAACCACAAATACAAAAGATATATTGGCATCATCATATTTGAACAAATGTGTACTGTAGATGTGTATTGCAGAAGAAGAAATATTCCATCTACAATCTTCCTCAACAGATATGTATCTCAGATGAAGATCATAATATAGACTGAAGTATATTTGGAGAAGACTTTACATGTCATATGGGGCATTCTCAATATTTAAGTATTATTCTAATAATTCATCTCTGATCATATAATTCTGGTACAATTTGTTCTATGAAGTGTCCTTATCATCACTTTCAGCTTTATAATAGTGCAAGGAGTCTATGTTTTGGGATGGTATCAGCGTACTGAGTATATACATACAATTTCAATGATTCTCAAAGTTTTCTCCCAACAACTCTTGTACACCAGTCTGGAGAAGCAAAGTATAAATTCAGAAGAAGAATGCATATACAAAACTCAGAGAGAAATAATGCAAGGATAGAAACTAGACTGGGAAATGTGAAAACCTTTTCCATTGATGTCAAAGGGGGAGGAAAAGCAAGAAGAAGAAGAAAGGCTCTTCTAAAAAGCAAGTAGAGGAAGAAATATAAGACACTTCTCGGAATGAAAGGGGGAGGAATTATTGGAGTATTGGTGGATGTGTTGCCATTAATTCCAAAGGGGGATACTGTTGGAAATATTTTCATTGATGGTAAAGGAGCACAAAGGAGCAGCACCGAAACTATCATTAAGGCAAAGGAAACAAAGGAGCAGCAAAGGAAGCAAAGGCAGTAGAGAAGCAGAAAAGGAAGCAAAGGCAGCAGAGGCAGAAAAGGCAGTAGAGAGGCAGCAAAGGCATCAGAGAAGAAGAAAAAGTAGTAGAGAAGCAGCAAAGGCAGTAAAGAAGCAACAAAGGAAGCAAATGAAGTATTGAGATGGTGTAATGGTTATATGAATAACTAGAAGAAAAATCTCAGGAGAGATTCGTGTTGAATAACTTCGAACAAGCTCAAGAGGAGTAGCGTGGAGGAATCGATGTTACAGAGCGGTGATAGGATAAACAAAAAAAAATTGACTAAGGCAGAGATCACTTAGAAAATTTCCTAAGGAGGTGAACAGACAGTCAATATTAGATCGCAAAAGTGAAGGCGAGAGATGGATGACCGAGATCGAATCGCATTAGGAGAGATTTCGCAAATTGCAACATTTGAGATTTTAAAATTAAGGCGTCGCATGGTATTTGCGATGCGAGTTGGAGAAGTCACATGTTGGCACGACAAAACATCACAGATCACAAGAAATAGAGTATAACCAAAAATTAAATCTTATAAAGTGCGAAGTGCAATTAGATGCGTACAGTTAGATCTAGGGGCAGATCAACGGCGGATGGCGAATCGCGAGCCCACACATTGCAAATGTTAGCAAATAGCACTAAGAAATGTTAATTTTTTGTGATGCGGTAAGGTTAGAAAGTTATTATGCGGTGAAAGGGAGGAGCCACGTGTCGGCACTGCGCATTAGCGAACATCACAGAGTTTATGTTTTTTGTGCTTAAGGTTCACACAGTAAGGTAATTTAGATGCGATGCAATGCGATCACATATCGCACAAGACAGGAGATATCTTTAAGTTCTAAACTTTAAAATTTGCGGGAAATTATTTGTGATGTGTTGTGATTGGTTCTAGGATTGTGGGACCTGAAAACACCTGTTCCACATATTTGTGTGTCCTGTGATATGCACCATGTTATAAACTATACGATGTTGATTGCTAATCATATGTATGTTAATGTGCATTGTTTGATTGATGAAACATATGTATGTTGATAAAAATCGAAAATTGTAATCCGCGCGTTAAAAGGGACTTTATGTGGGCCATACCCCACAAGTCACAAAGGAAAGGCTTGAACATGTGACAAAGGACCAGGAGCCCGTGCAAAACAGTGTTGCGGCAGTGAGTCAAACGAAAAGGCTGAATGTAGAAGAAAAGACTCGGGTAATAAAAATAAAAGACTGAACACAACAAAGAAAGGCTCGAGTAAGAAAAAGGACCCGGAGCTCATGTAGAGCAGTGCAACAACATAGGTCGTGTCAGGAAAAAAGGGCAGTTATGAATCACAGTTGAAATATAACTGTAGAAACAGAAAAGACAAAAGGACAGCAAGCAGAAGACGACAAATGCACAACAAAGCTAAGAAACTGAAAGGCATGAGTAAAATAAATTGATTGTAACTGTAAATGTATTATTTATTTTATATTGTTTGTGATGCAAAGGCAAGTCTCCGTAGGCAAAGAAAAACTCCAATTTGATACTGTAATGATTTTATATATTGTTGTAACATTCGGAATATGCTGAGTGAGGAAATGAGTGGGTGAAAGGCAAGAGTCATGCCTATTCACTTTGTATTCCCTGTAAAATTCAAAGAGACATAAAGTTATCTGTATAAAACAGGTAATATCAGTATGCAGAAAATATGAAAAATAGAGGAAGAAATATAGAGGGTGTAGCAAATTTGAAGAGTGCAGAAGAGGTTAGAAAGCTACAGAATTGAAAAAGAAGAAGAATGTAAAAGAGCTGCAGAATGTTAGAGAGTGAAAGAATGAGAGAGAGCAGATAGATATGTTGTGAAGATCCATAGTTGATATGAAACAGATTTGAAGGTCGGAAGGGCAGCAGTGAAGAAGGAGAAAAACAGAGCTAATATCCAGGTAAATCAGCATATGATTTTATTTTAGAGTGAGGAATTTGGTGCTTCCATATCAATTTGTAGCTTGATATATGTTCAGTTGTAGCTGGTTGAGGTAGGAGCCTCCTATGGGTTGTAACCCATAGAAGATACATGGGAGTTGGTGCTTACGTTTCAAGTTGTAGCTTGATAGATGTTCGGTTGGATCTATTTGAGGTAGGATCCTCTTGTGGGTTGTAGCCTGCAGAAAATAGATGGGGTTTGGAGCTTCCTTGCAAGTTGTAGCTTGCAGAATTTGAGGTAGTAGCCTCCTGTAGGTTGGAGCCTACAAAAAATCAGTGGTGAGAGGGAGTTGGAGCTTGCCTTTGCATCAAAACAATAATAAGATGTGGTTTTCTCCCTTATGGGTTTCCACTTATATGTGTTGTCCATGCGCATGATGATTATGTGTTGATGTTCTATATTTAATATGCTTAATACTTGCTGCTCACATTTTAAGATTGTTGTTTCATTATATAATAAGTTTATCATGAAATAAAGGTGTAAATAAGTCTAAAGGAAATTTTTAAAAGTCCATGAATGTATTAAACTGATTCACCCCCCCTCTTAGTTTAACTAAGGGTTCAACAGAAAGTTGTGGAAGGACTGAAAGAGCTGATTGAAAACTGTGCTAGTAAAGAAGGCCAAAAACCTGAAAAACGCGCAATGCATAAGGTATACAAACATAATAAAAAAACCAACAGAAATGTGGTTAACTGCGTATATCGATGATTATAAAATGGACCAAGTCATCCTTGATATTGGATCAGATGCTAATGTTTTACCAAAATAGGCATGGGAATGGATGGGGATACCAAAGCTGCAATGGTCACCGATTCAACTGAGAATGGAAAATCAACAGAAGATTATTTTTGTGCATCGATTGCATGGAATTAACGTAGATATTGATGGTGCAAGTGTATTGTTAGACTTTGAAGTCATTGAAATTGTTGATGATAGCAATCCATATCCTACTTTGCTTTGATTTGATTGGGTTTATGATATGGATGCCATAATCAACCTAAAAAATAGGTAGATGGTGTTTGAGAAGAATGGTACAAGGGTTGTTGTGCCTTTGGAACCCTATGAATGTGCACGATATTCAGAACCTGTCTAGAATGAATATGGCGATATCGAAAATATCTATAAGGTCACTGCACAAGACAAAGAATCGATCAATACTACAATAGATGTAAGGATAAGTTGGGAGTGTGACAATTCTTTTATTTTAGATTCCGTTGAAGAATTAGAGCACTGGAATAACCAAGTGCATGAAGCTTCCAATAAGTGGTGCAACAAAGTTACCAAATTGCTTCCCTGTGTCACATCGGAGGTACGTGACTTGCCCTTCTATGATGGAACTGATGATGTTTATTTATTTCTAGATGAATTTGAAAATAAGTTGCTCGACGAGCAGCGATATGAAGCTTTGGACTTCACTTTGAGGTCCACCCTAGTCAGATGGTGGGGCACACACTGAGAAGGATTAGGAGGATGGAAGGAATATTGTATACTGATGAGGCTCAGGTTTGGTCATGTAAACACTAGGATCATCAATAAGTACAATGGTAGGGATTATCCTCGTGATAATTTATCTCTCTCGACTATGGCCTGGGGCGAGGAACCTCAACCTGAATGGGTGCATATATTCTTTCATACCTTGGATATGATACCTTAGCAGCGGTATCTTGAAATGAAGTTGTGCTATGGAACCATAAATTGGTATGAGATGACGAAAGGTTTATTATTGACTTATAATTTCACAGATGGTTGGGAATGTATTAATAATTCTCTTTAGGAAGTGAGAATAGGAATATTCTTAATAACTAGTGAGCCAGCGACTTCGGTACAACCTGACTCAGTTGCAAAGTTGGAACAAGCATGACAATGTTACAACGTGACTGGGAAAGAAGAAGAGGAGGATCCATGCAATGTCAATATTCCTCAATAAGAAGAACATTGGGAGGTTCCAGGTCATAAGTAGAGATGCCAGACATAACAGAGCCTGTATGAACTCAAAAATTCAACATAGGCTCAGAAGTGGAGCATGTTAGTCATCAATAATTTTTACTATCTATAGATGACTAAATATTGGTTATAGATTTCTAAAAACAAAATTCCCTGAATATTGTGAGTTTTAGAAATGTCACTGCCTTCATTATCCTTATGGAATATTTTTCACTATTATACCATTTAGAATTTTCATGGTCACCCTACTAATCCTAAAAGACTCCTTATGGGCTTGTACGACTCATCTCCATCCCTATTTCATACCTATGACCTCATCACTATGTTTTTCCCCTTGCCCATAATACCACTTTACAACTATGGTTACCTATAGCCTTTCCCTTCCCATGTTCACCGAGTTCATCAAGCATCGATGTTCTCAAAACTATCTCTGTAGGCTCTTTAGATCAATCAAGTATATTTGATTTTGGATCTTCAATACACCACCTTTTCAAACCTCTTTTTTTATACTTGAAGACTCCAAGCCAATTTTCAGTCAAAGAACCCTCCCACTAGGTCATTAGGGTTTCACGAGTTATAAGGTCATCATTGATGTTTTAAGCACTTCTTTTCCTGTGCTAGAAGTTTTCTCAGATGTAATATAAGATCAACATATGGTTATATAAGAAAGATCAGAAAATCTCCAAAGAGGACTACTTTATCAAGTTCAAGTTCTGCAAGAGGTAAATGTGAACTTTGACACTTCTGCAGGAGTGTTAAAATGACTTTCAGCAAAAATTTGGTAAGGTAAGAGAACTGCTCCTCAAGGAAGACATCTTGCAGCAAGGAAGATAGGAAGCACTTAGTCTTAAGGAGAATCAAGGTTTTTGAGCTTGATTGGGTCAGCAAAGTGCCAAACAGGGATCAAATGCAGAAATGACCATGGAGGAGGCACACCAAGAAACCAAACATGAAGAGAGAATTTTTAGAAATTATAGATGAAATTGGGAAAAAGGTGAGGTGAACTGGATAGAAATGAATGAACTTGAAAGGGCTATAGAGAACTTATAAGACAACACTGATAATTGTCGTCAAGCACTCCAGACACCTAGGGTTTTGGGAAAATGGCTAAAGAAGGTGAAAGGCATGGTTTGAACTCCATGATGAGAGAAGAGAAGGATTCTGAAGATATCACTGTGATCAGATCCCAGAATCAATAAAAATGAGTTTTCCATGCCTAGATGAGCAAAGTGTAGGTTAAAACTCCATGATGCCATCAAAGAAGGGGTTTTTGAAAGTGCTGCCTTGTGTTTGAGTTCCTAAGGTTGTCAAAGGTAAATTTAGCATGCTTCAAAGATCAAAAGGAAGATCCACTTAAATGTTTTCATGACACCAGCTAAGTGAAAGTGTTAAAGGACATAAATAAGCAAAAGAAAGTCAACGTCGTGACTCAAGCAAAACCTCACAGAGAAAGGATGTAAACAATATCAGAAAGAAAGGTAAAATCAGTGTTTTATGGCACCTACAAATCAAAAGTGGCCAAATAAGGTAAAAGGCATTATTTGGAATTCATAGTGTATGTCAAAGGAGAATTTTGAAGGTATTAATGTGTGAAATTCCCCAGAGATGTTAAAATGAGCTTATTATGCTTCAAGGAGAAACAAGAGGGTCAAAATTCATCATCTCAGTAACCTACAGAGCAAACAGTGAAAAATGGTTAGTAAGAAAGGGTGAAAAGGATAAGTCCATTATTGTGAAGGAAAACACGGGAAACTTTGAAGATACTACTGGGTGCAGTCCTCCAAATAAAACATAAAATGAAAATGTCAAACTCTCAAGGAGAAAAAATAAGAGTCACTTAAAGGTTTTCAAGTCCCCTGCACAGCAAAATGTCAAAGGAGTTAGTGAAAGGTGAAAAGGCTCAAAACATTAGGAGATGGGTTTAGAATGATTAAATTTGAATCCTAGGCATATAAAGGGTCTTTTTGTTTTTCATTTGACTCATTGTTCCCTTGCAAAAGAGTTAGAAATGCTCAACAGGAGAAACTGTGAGTTTTTGAGTCAAATTCGGGCAAGTTTACCAAGCGTTGCACGTTCAGGTTTGCGTTGCGTGCCTAGAGTCGAGCGCTGCGCCCCTGGCCATTTCTCCTTACAATTTTTTTCAACGTTGCATGCCTGGCAACACGCTGTGCGTTTTCCCAATGAACCTGACAGGCCCATTCAAGAACATTGGCACTGCACCTTTGCCCGACCTGACACCCTGTTCACCTGGGTGCTGCGCGTTTGGCCAGGAGCGCCTCCTACAGCTGCAGACCCTCAAATCAGCTCAAAAGAATCTTCAAGTTGCCACCAAGGGTTTTCAAGCAAAAACTAAATGGTAAGTGGATGCCCTACTCTCCTCTCCAGGAATTTTCATGGTTTTTCAATTCAAGGAATAGAACCCTAAGGAAGAAAAACCTAATTTTGAACTTAAAACCACTGTTTAAATACTCCTTCATCTGCCTGCAAAATAAGACCAGTGATAGATAGGGGGTTACATTATCGAAGGTTTCCCATTCACCTAGGGCTATTACTACACTCACCCATTCACCAAATCAGTCCTCTGCATCACAAAAATATTGAAAAATTCATTGCCTTCCTTCATATCCATTTGCCATTAGTGCAAGTTGTTGTAAAAACAGAATTGTAACCAACAGCTAAGGTTTTCCTTGAATTTTTCCTCTCACTCATATTCCTATGCCCTTACCCTCACTCACCCATCCATATTATTCACTTTCAAAAATTTCCATCCTCCATCCCTTCATCTCATTTTTATTGTGTAGTCCTAGGGTTTTTTTCAAAACAGAGTGATCAAAATGTCAAGGGAAGGTGACAGTGGTAGTGGTGAGGAAGGCCAAGTGCCAAGGAGGCATCAACACAAAGGTGGGAGGATCAACATGTTTGAACCACTAAACAAAATGGAGCTATATGCATCTCCCTTAAGTGTCTCCTGCTTCCAAAATGTAGGCTACTATGAATTTTGTGAGAAATTACAGCAGGTGCAGAATCACCCCCAGCTGACTAGGCTCTTCATCCTTAACCTACATCAGAAACAATTCAACCTTGCAATGGTAAAATTTCAACTATCTTCAGATGCCATTGCTATTGCCACTGGGATACCTATTGTGGGTGAAAAATGGTTCAAGCAGGCCAATTTAGACATGAGCTACTATGAGCCATACCTTAAGCCCAGATACAAAGACTATAATAAATCCATATTTCCTTTCTCACATTCACTTGAGAGGTATGCACCCATGATGAGGGTCATTATGAAATATTTCACATGTGAAGGAAGATTCTCCTGGCTTTATTCCTATCACATCAGGTTGCTCATGCACATTACTAGGGTTAAGATGATGCATCTACCCTACTACCTCTAAAGGAGCATTGAAAATATGTCTTATATTGTACAAAATGGAGACCATCCACAATAGATGCAGAGCATATTTCACCACTCTCTTATCAAAATGGTTGTGATGCATCAATTGTAGCAAAAGGGTATTCCATGGGAGGTTTCCATTGCCCATGAAGTGTTCATGAACCCACAAGCCCATCCTCAGCAAAACATGCCTTCATCATCTCATCCTCCTATCCTTACTCCTCCATCATCTTGTGTTGAGCATGTTTCACCATATACACATATTCCTTCACCTTAGGACAACCTGCCTTCATCACTCTCTCACAATGCATCAGACAATGAAGGAAGTGACAATGAGCAGTCAGTGAAGAAGACGGTAGTGAGGATGATGAAAATAAGGCTAATGATAGTAAGGAGGATATCAACAACGAAGGAAGAAATCATGGAAATAGAAGGAAGTGATGATGATGGAGATGAGGATAGTAGTAAAGAGCACATTGAGGCTCACAACAATGAGGGAAACAATAGTGAAGAGGGAGAAAATGAAGAGGCAGATATCAGTGGTGATGAAGGCAGTGTAGAAACAAATGATGAAGAACTTAACAGTCAAGACAATGAAAATGAGGCTAATGTAAATGATGCCAATATCAGTGATAGTGACAACACACAAGTCAGTAAAGAAGATGAAGGCAGTGTAGAAAATAGTGAGGGACAAGATGCAGAAAGCAGCAAGGAAATGAGCCATGATGGCAATAGGTCATAGGAGGTAGATATCAGTGAAACAAATATTAGTGAGGAAAAAGAAGGCAGTGAAGAAGACAATAGGTCAAGAAGCCATGATGACAGTGATGAAACACAAATCAGTGGATCAGATAAGGGAAATGAGGAAGAGAGTAGCAGTTATGATGGCCATGATATCAATGGAGATGATGATAATGATGATGATGATTTTGAAACTGATAATGACAACAAGAATATCAGTGATAAGGCAGAGATCATGGAGACAGATAAGAGCATCCATGAGAGAAACCATGAAAGCCATAAGGATAGTAAGGATATCAATGATCATGCTAGTCATGATGGCAGCAATGGTGAAGACAGGAAAGAGGCATGTGTTTGATACCTCTAAAAGGTAAGGGGCCATGCCTTCCACTTCCACTAAGGAGCTTGAAAAAGGCAAAGAAAAGGTCATGGAGAAAGAAGAAGAAGATCAACATGAGACTAAGCAAGAATTTGAACTCATCCATGTTGACAGTGATGATGAAAACGAGGCAAGGATCTCAAGCATTTTGCTCAAGAGCATAAATGCCCAAATAAAATATTTGTAAGCCAATCTAGCTAGTGCCAGAAATATCATCCACTATTATGAGGTTGAAAACAAGCATCTGGAAGCACAAAAGGCCATATATGAGGTTACGGAAATCAGAGTCCTGAAAGAGGCTGAAAGGACCAAGGTTAGGCTAGATGAGGTCTTGGGTGTTTTTGATGAAAGTGAAGATGAAGAAGGGCAGTTGTCTAGAATAAGGCCAAGAATAATGGGCTTGGGGAAAGCCTTAGCCAAGGAGAAGGAGCAAGAAACAACATTGGCAGAGCAACTCACTCCAAGTGAGCTGCTTGCTATGAAGATAGAGTATGATTGGGAACCTTGGTTAGAGAGGGCTAATACACACTTGGAGGATCAGCTGGAAAAGACATAAAGAGACCTTGGTCTTTAGAAGAAAATGGCCAAGCACTATGCCTTAAGAAATAAAATTGCAAGGGCTAAGCTCAAAAGAGCCCTTGCTAAAATTCAAGCTCTCAAGGAGGCAAAAGACAAGAAGAACCTTGAAATCCTTGTTGATGCTTCCCTACAAGCATCCCAAACACAATAAGCAAGGCAATTTCAAAATTTTTACAACTTTTGATAATTTTGGTTTTTCAATAATTTAGAGGGCCAAGGGGCACTTCCTTGAGGAGTGGTTTACATTTTTGGTTTCATCTCATCAAGTACATCACACACACAAAATTTCAGATGATTTGAAGCATATTTGGTCCTCCAAAAGGGTCAAAAACATGCAAAAATTCACCATTCTGTCCTATTTTCAGGGTTGGTGCTACACCCTGTGAAGTATTGGGAGATTTTGTTTTTGGATATGAAAATGGATACCAAATGGAAAAATAAAGGCATTTCTAGAAAGTATACATGACAAGCTTTCCAACGCGATATCATGGAGCTCATTCTGACACCGAGAAGGCCTTCAAAATTCAGTTGCAAGGTGACCTATTTTTCAATGCAGGCACTACGCCCTTGGATCTCACTGCTACGCCCTTGCCTGCAAAGTCAACAAAAGACACAAATTTATTGAAAATAGATATTTTGTGGTTTTTTGGGAAAATCACTCGAAATTTAGGTGTCAGAAGTTATTTTTCATTCATTGCATTAGATATTTTGTGCCTTGGGCCTTGCATGGTCTTAATGGACAAATTTAGCATTTATGATGTATTTATGACATTTCGGGAACCCTAGTTAGGTTTTTGGTCCTCCTTGCATGTTAAATACAACATTGAGGCCTCATTTTACATGTTGGATGATTATTGAGAGTAATACATAGACTTTGAGATTGAAGAGAAATTGGCTTTGGTTTTTGTGGATGGCTTGACTTGCTTGACAATGGAGAAGGCTTACTTGCAAGATTCATGAGCGTAGTTAATGGTGATGTGTTCCTTATTTAGTTCATGTTTTCTTATTTTATCATTTTGTTCCATCTTTCTATTGTAGTAGGACAAACGTTTTAGGCCAAGAAATGTTGTTTAGAGGCACCTTAGCTCTGTTTGTTCTCTATTGCTTCTATGTTTTCCTCTACTAGGTTAGATTAGAGAATCCTTGAATGCTCTCTAGTTCCACTTAGTTTTTTTATCTTAAGAATGATTCAATGAAGAAAAATTCAATGTATTTGTATGGTTAGCCCTTCTCTTTGCCATTACTTAAACATTGTTTTTAAGGTCTTTTACTTCGAAGTATTGCTGATTAGGTTTAGCTAAAGAGGTTTATGATTTTCCATGCCCTTTTGTTTACCTTAAATAGTTGCTTTGGAGGTCTTTATAGCTTGATTAATGAATTTAGGAGTTCCCTCTTCTTTGACCTCTGCTATATGTTTATCTTAAATGTTTTCTTAGCTTGAAGGTGAAATCACTAGAATATTTACAAGTTTCTTGCCTTCTATAGTTCACTGGATTGTTGTCTTCATGCTTACTTGCTAGGGTTTAGTCAAAGAAGTTATGGGTATGCCCTCTCTTTGATTATTTATTCATGTTTAGTAGAATTAAAGGGAATTCTTATTAAGGTTTTTGTTGAAGGATTCTTAATTTCCCTTTTGCACCTACTATGTTCACAAATTTGATGTTCATTTCATTCACATAATATTTTAGATCCATTTTACTTTGTTAGATTTTCCCTGTGATACACCCTTGACCTATTGTTAAACTTTTCAAGACCTTTTTGTAGACTCCATAGCCTAATGGCTTAAACCTCTCTCACTCTATCTATCATTACTTAACAACCTACCCAACCAAACAAACAAACAAACAAACCCTAAACCTAATAACCAGCCTAAAATCAAAACCTTAAAATCATACAAAGATTACATATTTCACATAAGTATAGAGAGAGCCCACTCTGAGTCCAGCAAGGCTAGGTCCTAGGACTCCAAATACTAGTCTGATGTTACCCTTGTACAATTGGTCTTGCCAATCTAACAAATTACGAGGACCTAACATAATGGTGATCACGGTGGGACCTTGAGTCAGTAGCATCCTAAGTATACCCTAAAGACTCTCAAATCCCTGTCAAACTTAGAAAATCAAGTGTTAGCCAAGAGTACTATCTAATTGATTCACCATACTAGCAACATGATGTCTCAACTAGAGAAAGCTCACTGAAATCTTAGTGTTACATAAGAAACTTAGGAAACCCAAAACATCTCTAGATTGGTTTTTTAATTGTTGATGGTGGACAATAAGCCAACCCTCAAATAAGTAAACGTCCTCCACCTGGCGACTCCACTAGCCTCCAGTAGGCCTACTAACTTCACTAGTTCTCATAGTCTCCCTTGGGAATGCATTAATCTGTTAGAACATTCTAAAACCCTGTCACTCTTTGTGTGAACTTAGTATTCTTGCAGATAGGTCTATTTTCAAGACACTTCTAAAATTTTAGCCTCTCTGCATTATTGAGTTTGAAATTTGGCTTTGCAAAGGATTAGCACCAGATCTCACCTTGACCCTAACCCTCCTACCATAGTTGATGACCCAGAAAATATTTTGTGGAAAAATTCTAGGACCAAATATTCAACTATTGTTAGGACCATTCACAAAGCAAGTTCTGTCCCTAAAAACCTCACAACCTTGCAAGATCCCCAATTTGACTTATACCATATAAAAAACCTTTTTAGAACTAAGTCTCAGAGTGGGATAGACCAGACAGACCTTGAGCCCATAGATTTGCAGCTGAGTACTAGTAGAGAAGCCTCTCCTTCAACTCCTCCTGATTTTCAGCTTCTCCAAAACTTTGGCTCTTTTCATTCCAAATCTGCTCAATCTTAGTTTGTTGGTCCGAGTACATCTACCACTTCCATTCACACATCCATTGTGCAAACCACTCCATTTCATCCTCCACCTCATCTCACAAACCTTCCTTGGGTTCCTTTACCTCCAATCATGGTAGCATGGTTTGCCCCATTGGTTCTACCCTAATCTTTACTGTCCATGCCTCAAGACTACCGATCCAAAATCCCTCACTTTACTAGATCTGACTCTACCACTGCCCAACAACAATTAGATAGGATGAATGATGCCTTTTACTATCAAGAGATAGAAGAGGAGACCATAAAAATGAGGATGTTTGCCCAAATCTTAGGAGGAGAAGCTAAAAAATGGTTCAAAACCTTAACTCCTAACATAATTCATGACCTCCCTTCCCTCTATCAAACATTCATAAACAAATGGGAGATTAAAAAAAAATCTCTTCTAATCCTCTCAGAGTATAACAACCTTAAGAGAAATGTCGAGGAAAGTGTCCAAGACTACTAAACTAGTTTTAATAGTGTATACAATGCACTCCCACCTCACATGAAACCCCCACAAGGCCTAGCACTAGTAAAATTTCCAAAGGGATTTGATCCAGACATCACCTACCAACTGAGGGAAAGAGATCCCCTAACCTTAGAAGACATGAAAAGGGGATTTGTGAGTGTAGAGGCCAATCTAATTGAGAAGAGGGCTAATATGAGGTCAGAAAAGAAAGTTACATACAAGGATGAAACCATGGCCTCCACCTCAGATGCTAAAATTGAAAATCTAGTGAGGGGAATGGAAAGAATGATGGAGAGGATCAACTTGAAAGAAAGATCACCTCCAAGGTAAAACCAAGAAAATCCCAAAAGTAGAAATAGAAACCAGAACTTCAGAAGAGACCCTCCCCAAAATAGAGAAAGAGACAATGACCAACAAATTAGGCCCCCTTTCCAAGACAACTATGTAGATGAAGAGGAAAGAGAGACTAAAGAACTAAAAGAAAACCACGTAAATCTGTAGGTTCTAACAATGAGGGTGATGTTTTTCTCACAGAAGAAGAACAAGGGCTCTTTTCCTCAAACCAAAATGATAGGACATATGAGGATTCTGAAGAGTACAATTTGGGATTTGAAAATTCCATAATGGAGGTCCATAGGAAATATGACCTTAGGAGTAAGAAAACTCAAGATGCCTCCAAAAATAACAAATTAGAAACTTTTTTTAGAAAGACCCCTAAAAACATCCTTAAGAAAACAATAGAAAACATCAACTCCATGGCTAAGAAATCTGATCAAAACAAAGACAAAACCAATCAGCATAATGGTGACCCAAGCTGCCCTAGTACATTAACTAGTGGCCCTGAAAAAACTGATCTAAATGATATTCCCAATAAAACTCAGCCAACTAAGGTTGCTAAAAAGACTATGTGTGATAAAAATGATGTAAATATACCAAGAACACTAGCACCTTTCAGTTCTGAGGGTGAGATTGCCAAGATCAAAATAAGCATACCTCTTGCTGAAATAGTAACTCGGGATGTATATAGGTCCCAAGTTTTGAAAGCTTTGAACATAGGGAATGACACCGATACTATGAACCTAACTGATGACAAACCAAAGTTGTTGTTTGGACCTGAGGTAAAAGGAAAATATCAAGAAGGAGTTATCCCTCCATTCTATGTTAGCTTAAGCATTCATGACAAAATCTTGCACAATGCTATGCTAGACTTTGGTGCCTTACAAAATCTCATGCCTAAGGTGGTGATGAAGAGATTAGGCCTCAAAATAACCAAACCTTAAAAATAATTTTATTCTTTCGATTCAAGCAGATTCAAATGTTTGGGTCTAATCAAGGATCTGTGTATCAATCTGGTACAAATACCTACTAAGAGTCTAGTTATGGAAATTGTAGTAGCTGACATTCCCCCCAAGTATGGAATGCTTTTATCTAGATCATGGGGATCCAAACTCTAAGGAAACCTCCAAATGGACATGTCCTATGCTACCATCCCAGTATTTAACCAAAAAAGGAGATTGTACTGGGAATCTCACATGAAATATATGGTTAGCAGCCAAGATAGGCCAAACAACACCCCTCTTTATTATATCCATTTAGACCTTGACTCATTTATCTTTTATAATGAATATGACATTGAGGAATAAGTAAATGAAAATGGGAAAGAGCTAGGCTTATCGGAACAGTCAAACCAAATGCAAAATGAATAACTTGACAACCAAAACCTTAACAGCCCTGAACAACAACATAATGGCGAAGCTAAACTTGAAACGCTTTGGAACATGAGCTTTGATGGCTCTTGTGGCAAAGCTGGTTCTGGAGCAGGTGTTTGGATACATAACACCAATGAAGGCCACTCCTACAAACTATATTTTCAATGCACTAACAATATTGTAGAGTATGAGGCTCTTCTCCTTGGTTTACATTTGTTGACAGACATAGGAGCCAAGAAGTTTTCTGATCAAGGAGATTCCAAGCTAATCATTAGACAAATCAAGTGAGAATATTCTGCCAAAAATCCTAGGCTAAGGGAATATAGGAATGTTGCCTTAGATCTCCTGAAAAATGTTGAGAAGTATGAACTTACCTCTATCCCTAGATCTCAAAACAACCTTGCCAATGAACTTGTATTTGCTGCCAGCACTTGCCAAATACCCCATGCCAATGAACAATACACTGTCAAAGTAAAAAATAGGCCTACAGTACCGAACAACATAGATTATTGGCAAGTTTTCAAGGGTGATAAACAAATTGATGATTTTCTGCAATCTAAGAATGAATTTGCAATACCAAAACCAAGCTTAGAGCATGAACAATATTTCCCAAATGAATAGAAAAGAACAAAAACAGAGCCATTTCCTAATGTTGATGTAAATTTGCTATAACACTTTCATGAGGTAGAATTTTCTACGAACCTGAATCAAAAAGACCTTGAGGTTTTACAATTTAAATATAACTCATTACCAAGAGGTCTTACCCCCTTAGAAGAGTTGTTTGACTTCAATGATGCTGCTAGGTGTTATCACTCTAATAATTCTCCAAGTTGTGAGATTTTTATTTATAGTTTAAAGAACATTAGAGGTAACCACAAACCTACTTTTAAACTCTAGGATCTAGCCTTCCTAGGGTTCAGAGAGGGCTCTCTTTATAATATTTAACTTTATTTTAATTATTTGATATTAGGCTAGTTATGATGTGAAAATTGGTTTTGATATTTGGTTTGGTTTGGTGAGAAAAAACACTTAATGAGATGGATAGTGATAGATCTGTTTGTCCATTGGAAAAAGGAGTCAAATGTAAAGTAGACAGGACTAGGATCAAGGTCAAAAGTCAAATATTTTCAGGGCAAGATAGACAAGTCATTGCAGATCTTGGAAAACTGATTGGTGAAGTGGTTTAATCGTGATAAAGAGAAATCAAGGATTCTTTGATCCGGATAAGGAAGGATAAAAATGAGGTCATTCGAAAGAGGGAGAAATTAAGGGTTCCCTACTCTGGAAATCAACAGAAAACATAGAAATGATAAATAGTTAAAGATAGGGTGCTTTTAACAAATCATGTAATAATATTCCTAGTTTGTCATTCAATTTTAGAACACATATATGGATGCATGTAAAACATAAGAAGATAGACAATGACAATAGAAATTACTTCACTTCAATGGCTCATAACATGAATCCTGAAATATGATGCTTTATGATTTGATCCAGTCTGCTACTTGAACTTGCTACAAAAAGGCTTCAGGTACAAAAAATTTGACTATAGAAATTTTTAGCAATTTATTCCACCCAAAATACTTCAAATGATGAAGCATTTATAAAAATTATAAACTAGAATATCTTGAAAAAATATCAGTATAGGTTTACAAATATCTCAAATTGTTTTACATAAATAGAACTTAATAAAAGGGCACTTAAAACTAATGAATCTATTTGGCACTAGTTTTATGGATTGATGATGACAAAGAAGAGAAATTTTAATTTGATATCAACTTTTAGTTGATGATGAGGCATCCAAGTCACTAACTGTCTCCTTCCTTTGTGCATTTTGTTCCAGAAATTCTGCAAAATTTGGGTCCAGTGATACCTTTGTATATCTCAATGCAAGATATATATGTAAAAACTGAAAGCGATTATTATATATGAATATGTTTTTGAGATAAACCTCTCTTAGTTTTCTAAAATTCTGCTCCAGTTGTTCACAATAAGCTCTTTAAAATGATTTGTAAAACAAAATTTTGCACAATCTGAAAATTAGGCTGTGAAGATGTGCATGTATCTCTCATTCTGTAATACCTGTGTAAAACGTGAGATAGGTTTTTGTAGATTGGCCTGTTAGGAACACAAAAATCCTCCAGTTTTGAAAAATTCATCTTAGATTGGTCACAATAGGTTCTGCAAAACAATGAATTAAACAAGAAATTTTTGGAAAATGTCCCTTCCTGCTCTGTTTTCATATTTTAACCTTACTATTCTTTTAACTGTTTTTACTTTCACTTTGGATAAACTTCATTGTTGCTGGTGAAAGTGTTTTCATCTCTGTTTAACCATTACTGCCTCCATGTTTACTTTTATTGTTTTTACCTTGACTGCTCTGTTTATTCTTATTTGACTTTCACTCTGACTTTTATCTGATACACTTTAACTATGATGCTCTTTGACTATTCTATTTCCACTGTCATTGTGAATTCTTACTTTACTTTTACCATTCACTGTGTAATTTCATCATTTTGATCTCTGTCTGACTTTGATTTAATTCTTTCTTTGTATACAAACTGTTTTTTTGAATGAATTTTTTTGAATTAAAATCTGAGAATTTGGAGCAAACAAGTTTGTCAAATAGTATTGAAACTGTTGGCCCAATTTTCTATTCTGAGAATAACCTGGAAAAATCAAACAATTTGTTAATAAAACACAAGTTAGAAGGGAATCCAGTAATGACTTTAGGGAATATGGAATAAAGTGAAAGGAGTACTAGCCATTGCAGGGGTTTCTCGCAATTTCACAGGGGTGTGGGAATAAGGGTAGAGATGGGTTTTGAACTTCAAATAGCTTAACACGTTAGTGCGAGGTTATACTAGTTTACCACGGAGCAGAGTGAGTATGTTTTTTGCAAATGGCCGAGATATTACCACAATGGTTCATGATTTTCATTGCATTGTTTTATTGCCTTTAGCGAAAAGTGAAACAATGGTTTATCGCAGTAGAGGAATTATTTAATGCATTTGTGCAGGGGTGGGAAAGTCATTTGCGCATTGCGGGGTCAACAGGTAAGCGGTTTATTGCATAGGAAAAAAGTAGTTAATGGTTTTATGCAAATGGATGCGATCCAATGATTTTATGCTGCGTGGAGGAGAGATAATGGGGCAATACTTCCCATATTGAAAATCAAAAATCGACTAACTATCGTGCTATCGAAATTGAGATATGAGTTGTATGTCGTTAGATTGGGCAGAGGGAGTGTGAACGGTTTAGATTAACTCATGGAGTTATGGGTAAATGGGCATGGGGCCTGGGATCTCTTATGCAGCGGGATTAATGTTTTATATGTTAAACATAGTTTAAACATAAAACTCTAATGTGTAAAGAGATAGTCAGGTTTATGTTTTACATCGCGAATAGTGTATATCTAGGTGTAGTGTGACCTTATGCAGGTTTTAATGTAAAACATATGATTTAAACCTATGGGGGAGTGGGACATATGTCACGTGGATTAATTAAACCATAGGATAAAATAAAAACGTGGGTTTGGGACATTTAACATAAAGGTTTAATTAATACGGGATGGAAGGGTATATAGTGGAGTTAATCAATCAGGTTAGTGTTAATATGAAAAATGAATATGAGCGGAAAAATACACAAATACACTAAGTAAAGTGTGATTTAAGTGTTTGGGCACAATTCTCATATTGGTGGCCCCATTTTAAACATTTCACACTTAATACTTAGGATAGATAGCATTTTGTGGGTTTTTTGAATGAAATGGAAATTATTTAAAGGGGTTTTTACTTTTCTTAAGAAAAAGGTGTTTTAACTTAGGAAAATGGAGTGATGTTGAGGAAAAGGGTTTTTATGAAGGGAATTCAATACTTATTACCAATCAGTCACTAAGCCTTCGGTCTGGTCCCAACAAAAGTCAAAGAAATGCTCTGAGCCTTTATAACTAGAGATTTTTAATAATGGAATACTTTGAGGGAAGGGAAATTAGTAATTTTCCAAATGATGTTTTATGGCATGTGTAACTGATTTCTACCTACCCATCATTTATTCTACCATTTTTTCATTATTTGCATGGGTGCATTTGAGCTTGCAACCCTAAATCCATTTCTCTTTTAAAGGATAAACTATCTAATTCTAACCTTATTTCATCTGAGGGCTCAGATTAAATTATTGAGCTCCTCATTTATTATCTAACTATCTATTGATTTGTCAAGTTTAAACTGTTTGACAGATATTTATTCTCTATCTATAAACATAAAATTCAAAGCATGAAAAAGTTAAGATTAAACTATTTAACTCATCATGGATTATGGCATTTTGAACAAGCTGCACATAATCATTTATTTTTGCAGCAAAAGTAAAAAGTAGTGGAAATTTGACTTGCATCACTTTCATGTCTTATTCTTATCTCTTTTTTTGTTTTTGGGGTTCATTTTTTGTATTCCTTTTTATCCTTTTCTTTTAAGTCCTTTGATCTTTCTTTTAGGACTTTTACCCTATTTTCATTTTTTATTTTTCAAATATGGGAAAACAACTTGCAGAAAGCAAGGTATGTACATATTTATAGGACTTAGTCAAAGTCAATTCAAAAATTATGACTCCTATTATTATAGGACCCTAACAGTGGCACCACGTCGGGATGGCATTTCCTGGCGAAATGTCAAGAACTTTAAGATCAGTAGCCTTCTCTATTGGGTTGTTCCCAGATCTGTAACATGCTTTGTCATCTAATCTGTAACTGGACATCTCATACTAAAACCAAACCTTTTCGGCAAAATGAAATCTGAAAACACACTGAACTGAAACTAAAAATATGCTTAGAATTTTGAGCTTATTTGTACTCATATACCTACTCTAATCTACTGATAATATTGTTGAATCAGGTAATACAAAAATGCCAATGAAGCTAGTCAAGTAGTTGTAGAAATGAATGGATAATTTGACTCCTTGTCATGAAACTTGGAAGCATAACTTGAACATTTGTCTTCATAATCAAAGATATGATGTGTAATGACAACTGCTGATGTATTTGATCCTCATAGAGAAAACATGTTTGCAGATTTGAGCTAAAAATAATCTCCATATAATTTTCTATAGGATCATCAAAAGCATGATGTATGATTTGTGCTTCTAGTCCTTCAATGACTAATTGATTAGTTGTATCCTTAATATTAAACCCTGAAAATATTTCTTCAGTCTTGTACTTGAAAGCATAATCATCCTCAATCTACAAGTCAAAAGGTAGTACAATTTCCTCTTGCTTTGGAGAAGGAATATTTTCCAAGAATTCTTTAGGATCTCAGAAATTATAAGACTGAATTTGAGAATGCAAAATTTTAATTCCATTTTCATATTGTTCAAAACTAACTCAAGAACACATATTTTAAGTTGAGGAGAACATTTTCTTGATTTCAAAATAAGAAAGAAAACTCTTAGAAAATCCTCATCAAGCTGAAATTCTAATAACCCATCTCTAAATTCATTGAAAATATCATGAGATGAAAGGTTTTCCACAGACCCTATCATCTTGTATCACCATCAATGATTTGGAATATGGATTCTTTGGTTATGGAGTTTCTTCTAAACTTTGAAACTCTGGATCTTGGACAATGGAGTCGCCAAGTGGATGATTTTAACCTTTGTATGTCTGATCACTGTCCACCATCATAGATCAGATCTGAACCTGTAAAATATTTTTGAAGAAAATGTTAGTCTTCCCTAGTATGGTCTCCAGTATGTTATCACTCTAATAATTCTCCAAGTTTTGAGATTTTTATTTATACTTTAAAGAACATTAGAGGTAACCACAAACCTACTTTTAAACTCTAGGATCTAGCCTTCCTAGGGTTCAGAGAGGGTTCTCTCTATAATATTTAACTTTGTTTCAATTATTTGATATTAGGCTAGTTATGATGTGCAAATTGGTTTTGATATTTGGTTTGGTTTGGTGAGAAAAAGCACTTAATGAGATGGATAGTGATAGATCTATTTTTCCATTGGAAAAATGAGTCAAATGTCAAATAGATAGGACTAGGATCAAGGTCAAAAATCAAATATTTTTAGGGCAAGATAGACAAGTCATTGAAGATCTTGGAAATATTATTGGTGAAGTGGTTTAATCGGGATAAAGATAAATCAAGGATTCTTTGATCCGAATAAGGAAGGAGAAAAATGAGGTTATTTGAAAGAGGGAGCAATTAAGGGTTCCCTACTCTAGAAATCAGCAGAAAACATAGAAATGATAAATATTTAAAGACATGGTACTTTTAACAAATCCTATAATAATATTCCTAGTTTATCATTCAAATTTAGAACACATATATGGATGCATGTAAAACATAAGAAGATAGATAATGAAAATAGAAAGTACTTCACTTCAATGGCTCATCACATGAATCCTGAAATGTGATGCTTTATGATTTGATCCAGTCTTCTACTTGAACTTGCTACAAAAAGCCTTCAGGTATAGAAAAATTGACTATAGAAATTTTCAGCAATTTATTCCTCCCACAATACTTCAAATGATGAAGTATTTATACAAATTCTAAACTAGAATATCTTGAAAAATTATCAAGATTGGTTTACAAATATCTCAAACTGTTTTACATAAATAGAACTTAATAAAAGGACACTCAAAAATAATGAATATATTTGGCACTATTTTTATGGATTGATGATGACAAAGAAGAGAAATTCGAATTTGATATCAACTTTTAGTTGATGGTGAGGCATCCATGTCACTAACTGTCTCCTTCCTTTGTGCATTTTGTTCCAGAAATTCTGCAAACTTTGGGTCCAGTGATACCTTTGTATATCTTAATCTAAGATATATATGTAAAAATTGAAAGAGGTAATTGTAGATAAATATGGTTTTGAGATAACCCACTCTCCGTTTTCTAAAATTCTACTCCAGTTGTTCACAACAAGCTCCGAAAAAAGATGTGTAAAACATAATATTGCACAATCTGAAAATTAGGGTGTGAAGATGTACATGTATCTCTCATTCTATAATACTTGTGTAAAAATTGAGATAGGTTTTCGTCTATTGGCCTCTTTGGAACAGAAACCTCCTCTAGTTTTGAAAAATTCATCTTGGATTGGTCACAATAGTTTCTGCAAAACAATGACTTCAACAGGAAATTTCTGGAAAATGTCCCTTCCTGCTCTGTTTTCATCTTTTAACCCTATTGTTCTTTTAACTGTTTTTACTTTCACTTTGGATAAAATTCATTGTTTCTGGTGAAAGTGTTTTCATCTCTGTTTAACCATTACTTCCTCCATGTTTACTTTTACTGTTTTTACCTTGACTGATCTATTTTTTCTGATTTGACTTTCACTCTGACTTTTATTTGATACACTTTAATTGTGATGCTCTTTGACTGTTTTTTTTCAATAACACTGTGAATTATTACTTTAATTTTACCATTCAATGTGTAATTTCATCATTATGATCTCTCTCTGACTTTGATTTAATTCTTTCTTTGGATACAAACTGTTTGTTTGAATGAAGTTTTTTGAATTAAAATCTGAGAATTTGGAGCAAACAAGTTTGTCAACTAGTATTGAAATTGTTGGCCCAATTTTCTATTCTGAGAATAACCTGCAAAAATAAAACAATTTGTTAATAAAACACAAGTCGGAAGGGAACCCAGTAATTACTTTATGGAATAGGGAATATAGTGAAATGAGTTCTAGCCATAGCAGGGGTTTCTCACAATTTCACAGGGGTGTGGGAATAAGGGTAGAGATGGGTTATGAACTTCAAATAGCTTAACATGTTGGTGTGGGGTTCTAATAGTTTACCATAGAGCAGAATGAGTATGTTTTTTTCAAATGGCGAAGATATTACCACAATGGTTCATGATTTTCATTGCATTTTTTTATTGCTTTTAGCGCAAAGTGAAACAGTGGTTTATTGCAGTAGAGGAATGATTTAACACATTTGTGCAGGGGTGTGCAAGTCGTTTATGCATTGCGAAGTCAACAGGTAAGCGGTTTATTGCATAGGAAAAAAGTCTTTAGCGGTTTTATGGAAATGGATGTGATCCAATGATTTTATACCGCATGGAGGAGAGATAATGGGTCAATACCACCCATATCACTAATCAAAAATTTATTAACGATCGTGCTATTGAAATTGCGATATTAGTTGTGAGTCGTTGGATTGGTTGGAGGGAGTGAGAACGGTTAAGATTAACTCATGGAGTTATGGGTAAATGGGCATGGGGCCCGGGATCTCTTGTGCAGCGAGGTTAATGTTTTATATGTTAAACATAGTTTAAACATAAAAATATAATGTGTAAAGGTATAGGCATGTTTATGTTTTACATTGAAAATAGTGTATATCTAGGTGTAATGCGACCTTAGGCAGGTTTTAATGTAAAACATATGATTTAAACCTATGGGGGAGCGGGACATATGTCACTTGTATTAATTAAACCATATGATAAAATAAAAATGTGGGTTTGGGATATTTAACATAAGGGTTTAATTAATATGGGATGGAAGGGTATATAGTGGAGTTAATCAATAAGGTTAGTGTTAATATGAAAAATGAATATGAGCGGAAAAATACACAAATACACTAAGTAAAGTGTGATTTAAGTGTTTGGACCCGATTCTCATATTGGTGGCCCCATTTAAACATTTCACACTTAATACTTAGGATAAATAGCATTTTACAGGTTTTTTGAATGAAATGGAAATTATTTAAAGGGGTTTTTACTTTTCTTAAGCAAAAAGGTGTTTTATCTTAGGAAAAGGGAGTGATGTTGAGGAAAAGGGTTTTTATGAAGGGAATCCAATACTTATTACCAATCAGTCATTAAGCCTTGTGTTCGGTCCCAACAAAAGTCATAGAAATGCTCTGAGCCTTTATAACTGAAGGTTTTTAATAATGGAATACTTTGAGAAAAGGGAAATTAGTAATTTTCCAAATGATTTTTTATGCCTTGCGTAACTTCTTTCTACCTACCCATCATTTATTCTACCATTTTTTCATTATTTGCATGGGTGCATTTGAGCTTGCAACCCTAAATCCATTTTTCTTTTAAAGCATAAACTATCTAATTCTAACCTTATTTCATCTAAGGGCTCAGATTAAACTGTTGAGATCTTCATTTATTCTCTAACTATCTACTAATTTGTCAAGTTTAAACTGTTTGACAGATCTTTATTCTCTATCTATAAACATAAAATTCAAAGCATGAGAAAATTAATATTAAATTGTTTAACTCATCATGGATTATGGGATTTCAAACAAGCTACACATAATCATTTATTTTTGCAGTAAAAGTAAAAAGTAGTGGCATTTTGACTTGTGTCACTTTCATATCTTGTTCTTATCTCTTTTTTTGTTTTTGGGGTTCATTTTTTGTATTATTTTTTATTCTTTTATTTTAAGTTCTTTGATCTTTCTTTTAGGACTTTTACCCTATTTTCATTTTTTATTTTTCAAATATGGGAAAACAACTTGCAGAAAACAAGGTATGTACATATTTACAAGACTTAATCAAAGTCAATTCAAAAATTATGAATCCTATTATTATAGGACCCTAACACTAGGAAGCCAAAAATACAAACCACCGAAATTGATGTGGAAGAATGCAACATAGGCAGCATAGAAGAACCCAAAATGATCAAGTTGTCCAAAACTCTGCCACCTCACATAAAACAGAAATACATAGAGATGTTTAAAGAGTTTAAAGATGTTTTCACATGGGGATATAGGACTTGAAGTCCTATGACACAAACATTATTCAACATAAGATTCCTCTCAAGGAAAACTAGAAACCATTCAAGTAAAAATTGAGAAGAATAAACCCCATCCTAGTACCTCTAGTTGAAAAATAAATAAAGAAGATGTATGATGTTGGTATCATAGTCCCACTTAGGTACTGAGAATGGGTTTCTAACCTTGTGTCAATGATAAAGAAAATAGGGTAGATTAGGTTGTGCATAGACTTTAGAAACTTGAACAAAGCCTCCTTAAAGGATAACTACCCTTTACCCAAAATGGATCATATACTGAAAAGGGTGGTAGGTTCTAAAAGGATATCATTGCTTGATGGTTTTTCAGGGTACAATCAGGTACTAGTACTTCCAAGTGACCATCACAAAACCACTTTCACAACACCTTGGGGTACATTCATGTATGTAAAAATGCCATTTGGGTTGATGAATTCAGGGGCTACTTTTCAGAGAGCCATGGACATAGCTTTTTCTGAAGACATAGGTTAATTCATAGTAATATACCTTAATGACATCACTGTCTATTCTAAAACTGATGAGGAACACCTAGTTCATTTGAGAAAGGTCTTTGAGAAGTGTAGGAATTATGGCCTATCTTTGAATCCTAAGAAAATATTGGTTGGTCTTCTTGAAGGAAAAAATTTAGGCCACATCATTTTTGAAGAAGGGATAAAGATATACCCCAAAAGGATTGAAGGTATATTACATATCAACCACCCTAGAAACATTAAAGCGCTGCAATCTTTCATTGGAAACATAAACTTCCTAAGAAGGTTCATACCTAACCTTGCTGAACTCCTAAGAAATATCACAAACATGATGAAAAGAGAATTACGAGTCAAGTGGACCATGGAAGCCAAAAAATCCTTTGAACTGGTAAAACAAGCCCTTACCCAAACACCAGTTCTAATCAGCCCCGACTTTACCAAGGATTTCTTCATTTTCTCCTTTGCATCAGAACACACTATTGTTGTTGTATTGCTTCAAAAGAACATGATGGGACAAGAACAACCCATATCCTTCTTCAAAAAAGCATTGAGGGATGCACCTCTAAAATATAACATCATGGAGAAACAATCATTTTCCTTGATCAAAGCATTGAAAGACTTCAGAGTTTACATTTTGCACTCCCATTTCATTGCTTTTGTTCCACATACAGTTGTTAAAGACATTCTGAATCAGGACCCTTATGGAAAAAGGGGTAAGTGGATTTATATTATCTTAGAATATGATTTAGAAATCAGACCCACTAAACTAATTAAAGGACAAGGACTTTCCAAGCTCATGGATGAAGCAAATTTTCAAGCATTAGACATAAACATGTTACATTCTTTGGATGAAAAAGAGGAACTGGCAACTCCACCCATTGAAGAAGCATTCCTGAACTCACTATGGTATTCTAACATATTGTATGTAATTGTTAATCTAAATTCTCCTCCTGCTTTGTCCAAAACAAAGGCTATATTCTTGAAACAAAAGGCTTTAAATTTCTGCATTTTAGATAGAGCTTTGTATTGGAAAAATTATGTTGGCATCTTCCTTAAATGTTTTCTTGAGGATGATGTAGATAGAATCATGCATGAGTTTGATGAAGGAGAGTGTGGAGGTCATCTCTACTGGAAAAACACAGCCAATAAGATCCTTAGAGCTGGTTACTATTGGCCCACTCTTTTCCCTGACATACACAAGCTATTTTCAACTTTCCATAAATGCCATTATTTGATGACAAGAAAAAATTCCTACATTTTCCCTTACATCCTATTAGTTTTGAAACTCCTTTTCAACAGTGGGGTTTAGATTTCATTGGCGAAATCCACCCTGCCTCATCTGCCCAACACAAGTGGATTCTCACTGCTACTGATTATTTCACCAAGTGGATAGAAGTCATCCCTTCAAGGAATGCAACTGACTTATTCATCATAAAATTCCTTGAAACCAACATCTTGTCTAGATTTGACTGTCTTAAGAATATCATCACCGATAATGCTGCTGCATTTAAGTCCAAGAGAATGGTGGACTTTTTCTACAAGTACCACATCACACTAGGGCACTCTACCTCTTATTACCCTCAAGGTAATGGACTGGCTAAGTCCTCTAACAAACTTTTGGTGAATATCATCAAGAAGCTGTTGGAAGAGAACAAAAAATTATGGCATAGAAAACTGGTGCATGCACTATGGGTCGATAGACTAACAACTAATAAATCTATCAGTATGTCTCCCTATCAGCTGGTGTATGCATGAATGTTGTTTTCCCAACATAATTTGGAGTTCCAGTTATGAAGCTTCTTCAAGAGGTAAAATCAGAAGAGAATGATATGCAAAGGAGGCTAAACCAAACCATTCATTTGTAGCAATGAAGGGAAGAAGTTTACAAAATAACATAAGCAGTGCAAGAGAACATCAAGAGGGTCTTTGATAGAAGGACTAAAGCCAATGATTTCTAGATTGGAGACAAGGTGTTGAAATGGGATTCAAGGAGAGAGGAAAAAGGCAAACATGGCAAATTGGAAAACTTGTGGAAGGGTCCTTACATCATTCATTCAGTTAGAGGTAACAATGATTTCTTTTTACAAGAGCTGGATTAAGTAGAGTTATTTGGAGGTCCTGTCAATGGCAGGATGCTCAAGCACTATTTTTGTCAAAATTCCTATTTTGAAGCTTTCATTCATTGTACATAACATTGCTTGATGAAAAATCAGAAAAACAAAAACACAAAAATAGAGAAAAGAAGAAAAAGAGGGTAGGAAAAGAATAGGTACAGCCCCATACCAAAAAAAGAGTATTGTGGAAAGTGCGCAAGCCTGAATACCACTACTTGTTGAAAATAAAGTTTTGTTCGGTCATCTAGCCTAATCATGACTGAACATGTTTTAAATTTCTGTTGATAGGTTAGTGAAAGAAGACTTGTCAGTAGATTAGATTAGGAAAAGATGGTGGTTCCCAAAGCATAAATTTGAACCAAATAAAATGAGAGGGATGCATAACCAATTCTGAATCACAACCCTCATGTTTTCTAGTTTTTGAGTGTACAAAAATAATGTCTGTGTGCAGCTTGTCCAAATTCCACAGCCCATGACAAATCAAATCACTTAAAATTGGTTTGATCATGTTTTGAATTTCATGTCAGTAGGTAGTTTTTCAAACAGCTTAATCTTGACAAATGAGTAGACTAGGTAGAGAGTAAGAGAGTTCATTAGTCTAATCTGAACTCTTGGAAGTGATAAGGGTACAAGTAGATAGTTTTTTATGCTTTCAAAAGAAAAGAATGTCAAGTGTTTTCCAGTCCAAGTGCACCCAAAAGAATACAAAATGTTAGGCAAGGTATGATGGGTAGGTAGAAATGATGTTGAAGCAAACATGTGTTTCTCATTTTATGAGATCATAGCTTTAAGACAACATCAGCAAGTGAAGGAAGAAATATATGCCAAGTAAAAGTAAGGCATTGGTCTTCAAAACTCAGAGATTTGAATTCTGAGGTCTTGGACACCTCCTGAAAAGGAGCTCCCCTCCCCAAGTGGAGCCACTGTTAGTCATCAGTAATTTTTACTATCTATATGTGACTAAATATTGGTTATAGATTTCTAAAAACAAAATTCCCTGAATATTGTGAGTTTTAGAAATTTCACTACCTTCATTATCCTTATGGAAAAATTTTCACTATTCTACAATTTAGCCTTTTCATGGTCACCCTACCACTCCTAAAAGACTCCTTATGGGCTTGTACCACTCATCTCCATCCCTGTTTCATACCTATGACCTCATCACTCTGTTTTTCCCCTTTCCCATAAAACCACTTTACAAATAGGGTTACCTATAGCCTTTCCCTTCCCATGTTCACCAGGTTCCTCAAGCATCGATGGTCTCAAAACTATCTTTGTAGGCTCCTTAGATAAATCAAGTACATTGGATTTTGGATCTTCAATACACCACCTTATCAAACCTCTGTTTTTATACTTGAAGACTCCAAGCCAATTTTCAGTCAAAGACCAGGTCAAAGAACCCTCCCACTAGGTCATTAGGGTTTCACAGGTTATAAGGTCATCATTGATGTTTTAAGCACTGCTTTTCCTGTGCTAGTGTTTATATAAGAAATATCATAAAATCTCCAAAGAGGATTACTTATCAAGTTCAAGTTCTGCAAGAGGTAAATGTGAACTTTGACACTTCTGCAGGAGTGTTAAAATGACTATCAGCAGAAAGTTGGTAAGGTAAGAGATCTGCTCCTCAAGGAAGACATCTTGCAGCAAGGAAGACAAGAAGCACTTGGTCTTAAGGAGAATCGGGGTTTTTGAGCTTGATTGGGCCAACAAAGTTCCAAATAGGGATCAAATGCAGAAATGACCATGGAGGAGGCACACCAAGAAACCAAACATGAAGAGAAGTTTTTCAGAAATTATAGATGAAATTGGGAAAAAGGTAAGGTGAACTGGACATAAATGAATGAATTTGAAAGGGCTATAGATAACTTAGAAGACAACACTAGTAATTGTCTTCAAGCACTCCAAACACCTAGGGTTTTGTTGAAATGGCTAAATAAGGTGAAATGCATGGTTTGAACTCCATGATGACAACAGAGAAGGATTCTGAAGATACCACTGTGATCAGATCCTAGAATCGAGAAAAATTATTTTTCCATGCTTAGATGAGCAAAGTGTAGGTTAAGACTCTATGATGCCAGCAAATAATGGGTCTTTGAAAGTGTTGCCTTGTGTTTGAGTTCCTAATATTTTCAAAGGTAAATTTAGCATGCTTCAAAGATCAAAAGGAGGAGCCACTTAAATTTTTTCATGACACCTGCTGAGTGAAAGTGTTAAAGGACATAAATAATCCAATGAAAGTCAACTTTGTGACTCAAGCAAAACCTCATAGGTCAAGAATGTAAAGAGTATCAGAAAGACGAGTAAAATCACTGTTTTATGGCACCTGCAAATTAGAAGTGGCCAAAGAAGGTAAAAGGCATTATTTTGAATTCATAGTGTATTTCAAAGGATAATTTTGAAGGTATTAATATGTGAAATCTCCCAGAGATGTTTAAATGAGATTATTTTCTTCAAGGAGAAACAAGAGGGTCAAAATTCATCAGCTCAGTAACCTACAGAGCAAACAATGCAAAATGGTTAGTAAGAAAGGGTGAAAAGGATAAGTCCAGTTTTGTGAAGGAAAACACAGGAAAATTTGAAGATACTATTGTGTGCAGTCCTCCAAAGAAAACATCAAATGAACATGTAAAACTCTCAAGGAGAAAAAAGAAGAGTCACTTAAAGGTTTTCAGGTCTCCTGCACAGCAAAATGTCAAAGGAATTAGTGAAAAGTGAAAAGGCTCAAAACATTAGGAGATGGGTTTACAATGATTAAATTTAAATCCCATGCATATAAAGGGTCATTTTTTTTTTCATTTGACTCATTGTTCCCTTGAAAAATATTTAGAAACTCTCAGGAGGAGAAACTGTGTGTTTTTTAGTCAAATTCAGGCAAGTTTACCCAGTGCTGTGCATTTAGGTCGGTGTTGCATGCCTGGAGTCGGGCACTGCGCCCCTGGTCGTTTCTCCCATACAAATTTGTTCGGTGCTATGTGCCTAGCAACACACTATGCGTTTTCCTGACAGACCTGACAAACTCGTTCAAGAACATTTGTGTTGCCTGCCTAGCACTGGGCAACTCCCAACAGACCCGACAACCCATTCACCTGGGCATTGCGCGTTTGGCCAGGAGGGCCTCCTACACCTGTAGACCCTCAAATCAGCTCAAAAACATCTTCAATCTGCCACCAAGGGTTTTCAAGCAAAAACTAAATGGTAAGTGGATTACTTACTCTCCTCTCGAAGCATTTTGATGGTTTGCCAATTAAAGGAATAAAACCCTAAGGAAGAAAAACCTAAGTTTGAACTTAAAACCATTGTTTAAATACTCCTTCATCTGCCTGCAAAAGAAGACCAGTGATAGACAAGGGGTTAAATTATTGGAGGTTTCCCATTCTCCTAGGGATATGCCTACACTCACCCATTCACCAAATTAGTCCTCTGCATCGCAAAAAGATTAACAATTTCATTACCTTCCTTCATATCCATTTGCCATCAGTGCAAGTTGTTGTCAAAGTAGAATTGTAACCAGCAGCTGAGGTTGTCCTTGAATTTTTCCTCTCACTCATATTCCTATACCCTTACCCTCACTCACCCATCCATATCATTCACTTGCAAGAATTTTCATCCTCCATCCATTCATCTCATTTTTATTGTGCAGCCCTAGGTTTTTGTTCAAAACAGAGTGATCAAAATATCAAGGGAAGGTGACAGTGGTAGTGGTGCGGAAGGCAAAGTGCCAAGGAGGCATCAATAAAAATTTGGGAGGATCAATAGGTTTGAACCACTAAACAAAACGGATCTATATTCATCTCCCTTAACTGTCTCCTACTTCCAAAATGTAGGCTTCTATGAATTTTGTGACAAGGTACAGCAGGTGCAGAATCACCCCCAGCTGACTAGGCTCTTCATGCTTAACCTACATCAGAAACAGGTCAACCTTGCAGGGGTAAACTTTGAGCAGTCTTTAGATGCCATTGCTATTGCCACTGGGATACCTAGTGTGGGTGAAAAATGGTTCAAGCAGGCCAATTTAGACATGAGCTACTATGAGCCATACCTTAAGCCGAGACACAAAGACTACAATAATCCATATTTCCTTTCTCACATTTGCTTGAGAGGTATACACCCATGATGAGGGTCATTATGAAATATTTCACATGTGAAGGAAGATTCTCTCGGCTTTATTCCTATCACATTAGGTTGGTCATGCACCTTATTAGGGTTAAGATGTTGCATCTGCCCTCTACCTGTATAGGAGTATTGACAAGATGTATTATATTATACAAAAAAGAGGCCATCCACAGTAGATGCAGAGCCTCTTTCACCACTCTCTTATCAAAATGGTTGTGATGCATCAATTGCAGCAAAAGGGTATTCCATGGGAGGTTTTCATTGCCCATGAAGTGTTCACAAACCCACAAGCCAATCCTCAGAAAAACATGCCTTCATCATCTCATCCTCCTGTCCTTACTCCTCCATCATCTCTTGTTGAGCATGTTTCACCATTTACACATATTCCTTCACCTCAGGACAACCATCCTTCATCACTCTCTCACAATGCATCAGACAATGAAGGAAGTGAAAATGAGCAGTCAGTGAAGAAGAGGGTAGTGAGGATGATGAAAATAAGGCGGATGACAGTAAGGAGGATATCAGCAGCGAGGTAGAGGTTAGTGATAAGGCAGAAATCATGGAAATAGAAGGAAATGATGATTATGGAGATGATGATAGTAGTAAAGAGCACAGTGAGGATCACAACAACGAGGCAAACAATAGTGAAGAGGGAGAAAATGAAGAGGTAGATATAAATGGTGATGAAGGTAGTGTAGAAACCAATGATGAAGCACCTAACAATAAAGATAATGAAAATTAGGTTGATGTAAATGATGCCAATATCAGTGATAATGACAGCACACAAGTCAGTAAAGAAGATGAAGGCAGTGTAGAAAAAAATGAGGGAAAAGATGCAGAAAGCAGCAAGTAAATGAGCCATGATGGAAATAGGTCAAAGGAGGCAGATATCAAGGAAGAAGAATAAAATGAGGCTGATATAAGTGAAACAAATATCAGTGAGGTAGAAGAAGGCAGTGAAGAAGATAATAGGCAAAGAATCCATGATGACAGTGATGAAACACAAATCAGTGGATCAGATAAAGGAAATGAGGAAGAGAGTAGCAATCATGATGGCCATGATATCAGTGGAGATGATGATAATGATGATGATGATGTTGACACTAATAATGATAGCAAGAATATCATTGATAAGGCAGAGAGCATGGAGACAGATAAGAGCAGCCATGAGAGAAACCATGAAAGCCATAAGGACAGTAAGGATATCAATGATCATGCTAGTCATGATGGTAGCAATGGTGAAGACACTAAAGTGAGAAAAATTGAATATTTTCCTTTAACTTACCAAAGAGGAAAGAGGCATGTGTTTTTTTCCTCTAAAAGGTAAGGGGCCATGCCTTCCACTTCCACTAAGTAGCTTGACAAAGGCAAAGAAAAGGTCATGGAGAAAGAAGAAGAAGATCAACATGAGACTAAGCAAGAATTTGAACTCATCCATGTTGAAAGTGATGATGAAAACGAGGCAAGGATCTCAAGCATTTTGCTTAAGAGAAGGAGATGCCCAAATCAAATATTTGCAAGCCAATATAGCTAGGGCCAAGAATTTCATCCACTATTATGAGGTCGAAAAAAAGTAGTTGGAGGCACAAAAGGCCTTTTATGAGGTTAGGACAATCAGAGCTCGGAAAGAGGCTGAAAGGACAAAGGTTAGGCTAGATGAGGTCTTGGGTTTTTTTGATGAAAGTGAAGATTAAGAAGGGCAGTTGTCTAGAAGAAGGCCAAGAACAATGGGCTTGAGGAAAGCCTTAGCCAAGGAGAAGAAGCAAGAAACAACATTGGCAGAGTAGCTCACTCCAAATTGAAGTGATCTGATTTCCATGGAGATAGAGTATGATTGGGAACCTTGGTTAGAGAGGGCTAATACACACTTGGAGGATTAGCTGGAAAAGACACAAAGGGACCCTGGCCTTTAGAAGAAAATGGCCAAGCACTATGCCTTAAGAAATCAAATTGCAAGGGCCAAACTCAAAAGAGCCCTTGCTAAAATTCAAGCTCTCAAGGAGGCAAAAGATAAGAAGAACCTTTAAATACTTGTTTATCCTTCCCTACAGACATCCCAAACACCATAAGAAAGGCAATTTCAAATTTTGACAACTTTTGATAATTTTGGTTTTTCACTGTTTTAGAGGGCCAAGGGCACAGCGCCCCTGGCGTTGTGCTCTTTTTTGGGGCACTTTCTTGAGGAGTGGTTTAAATTTTCAGGTTAATCTCACCAAGTACATCACACACACAAAATTTCAGATTATTTGGAGCATATTTTGTCCTCTAAAAGGGCCAAAAACATGCAACAAATTTACCATTCTGCCCTATTTTCAGGGCTGGCGCTGTGCCCTGAGCAGTCTTGGGAGATTTTTTTTTGGATAGGAAAATGGATACAAAATGGAAACCTAAAGGCAGTTCTGGAAATTATACTTGAGAAGCTTTCCAACGAGCTATCACGGAGCTCATTCCAACACCGGGAAGGCCTTCAAAATTCAGCTGCAATGTGACCTATTTTTTAGTGCAGGCGTTGTGCCCTTGGACCTCACTATTGCGTCCTTGCCTGCAAAGTCAACAAAAGACACAAATTTATTGAAAATATATATTTTGTGGTTTTTTGGGCGAATCACTCCAAAGTTAGGTGTTAGAAGTTATATTTCATTTATTGCATTAGATATTTTGTGCCTTGGCCCTTGCATGGTCTTAATGAACAAATTTAGCATTTATGATGTATTTATGAAATTTTGGGAACCCTAGTTAGGGTTTTGGTCCTCCTTTCTTGTTAAATACATCATTGAGTCCTCATTTTACATTTTGGATGATTATTGAGAGTAATACATAGACTTTGATATTGAAGAGAAATTGGCTTTGGTTTTTGTGGATGGCTTGACTTGCTTGAAAATGGAGAAGGCTTACTTGCAGGATTCATGAGCACAGTTAATGGTGATTTATTCCTTATTTAGTTCTTGTTTTCTTATGTTATCATTTATTTCCATCTTTATATTGCATTAGAACAAAATTTTTAGGCTAAGAAATGTTGTTTAGAGGCACCTTAGCTCTATTTGTTCTCTACTGCTTCTATGTTTTCCTCTACTATGTCAGATTAGAGAATCCTTGAATTCTCTCTAGTCCCACTTAGTTTGTTTATCTTAAGAATGATTCAATGAAGAAAATGTCAAATTAGTTTTATGGTTAGCCCTGCTCTTTTCCATTACTTAAACATTGTTTTTAAGGTCTTTTACTTTGAAGTATTGTTGATTAGGTTTAGCTAAAGAGGTTTATGATTTGCCATGCCCTTTTGTTTACCCTAAATAGGTGCTTTGGAGGTCTTTATAGCTTGATTAATGAATTTAGGAGTTCCCTCTTCTTTGATCTCCGCTACATGTTTATCTTAAATGTTTTCTTAACTTGAAGGTGAAATCACTAGAATATTTACAAGTTTCTTGCCTTCTATAGTTCACTGGATTGTTTTCTTCATGCTTACTTGCTAGGGTTTAGTCAAAGAAGTTATTGGTATGCCCTGTCTTTGATTATTTCTTCATGTTTAGTAGAATTAAAGGCCATTCTTGTTAAGGTATTTGTTGAAGGATTCTTAACTGCCCTTTTGCACCTACTATGTTCACAAATTTGATGTTCATTTCATTCACATAAGATTTTAGATCCATTTGACTTTGTTAGATTTTCCCTGTGATACACCCTTGAACTATTGTTAAACTTTTCAAGACCTTTTTGTAGACTCCATAGCCCAATGGCTTAAACCTCTTTCACTCTATCTATCATTGCTTGAAAACCTACCCAACCAAACAAATAAACAAACAAACCCTAAACCTAATAACTAGCCTAAAATCAAAACCCTAAAATCATACAAAGATTACATCTTTCACATAAGTATAGAGAGAGCCCTCTCTGAGTCCTGGAAGGCTAGGTCCTAGGAATCCAAAGAGTGGTCTGATGTTACCCTTGTACATTTGTTCTTGCCAATCTAACAAATTACGGGGACCTAACAGAGCCCAAGTTCATGAATATTGGGGACTATTGTGGTGATGCCATGGTGAGAAAGTTCATTGAATTGTTGCATGAGTACTAGGATCTATTCCCAATGAAGTTCTCTATGATAAAAGGCATTATAGGATATTTGGGAGTTACGCACATCACTTTGAAGCCTCATGTGAAGCTGGTCAAGCAGTGCCCATATCCACTCAACCCAAAATATAAAGAGAAATTAAGGGAAGAACTTGAGAAGATGCTCGCTGATGGCATTATTGAACTAGTAGATGAGTCTGAGTGGGTTAGTCCTATGGTGTTCCAGGATAAGAAAACCAAGGGAGAAATAAGGAGTTGTGTCAATCTTAGAAATTTGAATGATGCATGTGTCACTGATCCATTTCCAACACCATTCACTCATGAAGTTTTGGAGAATGTTGGAGGGAAGGAAGCCTACTCATTTACAGATGGGTTCTCAGGATACCATCAGATCAGGATCACACCGACAGATAAAATCAAGACCACTTTTGCTACTAAATTGCGATCCTTTCTGTACACAGTCATGCTATTCAGACTTAAGAACACTTCGAAAATATTTTCTAGAGTAGTAGTTGTTTCATTTAAATAATATATCCGCAAATTTTTGGAGGTGTATTTTGATGACTGGACAATATTTGGACTATTAAAGAAGGATGTTTCTAGTTTGTGCTTGATGTTGGATACCTGCATGAAATATGAAATCTCCTTGAACTTGAAGATATGTATTTTTTGTGTTCCATATCGTATATTGTTGGGGCACATTGTTTGAAAATAGGGATTGATTTTAGATCCCGCGAAGATACTTGTGATTATAAACTTGGAGCCACCAATTAATGTGAAGCAGCTATGCACGACGCTTAACCATACAAGTTATTATAGAAATTTCATAATAGCCTGTATGCAAATCACTACTCCAATGGAAAAAATCTTGAAGAAGGATGTCGAGTTCTGTTGGGATAATGAATGTTAGAAGAGACTTGATGTGCTGAAGGAAAAGATGGTCACTGTGCCAATTCTAGTTTTTCTATATTGGAAGAAGAAGAATTTCCATGTACATGTTGATGCATCCTACATATATTTGGGAGTTCTCTTAGTGTAGCTAGGAGAAGGCGATCTAGATTACCCTGTTTCTTTTGTAAGCCACAAGTTTTCTAAAGAAAAACAAAATTACTCCACCATAGAGTGCGAAGGGTTAGCAATGGTTTATGCACTACAAAAATTTCGACATTATTTATTAGGTGCACACTTCAAAATGTTCAACGATAATTATGTGTTGAAATACCTGGAGAAAAATCATGTTTTAGGGGGGAATATTTGCAGGTGGTTATTTATATTTTAGGATTATGATTTTAAAGTGATAGTCAAGCTAGGAAATTTGAATGTCAGGCCTTATAATTTGTCCAAAATCGAGACAAGTGATGAACTAACAAATATTGAAGAAGAATTACCCAATGCATAGTTGTTCGTTATTCGGGTTGTAGATGAGAATTTTATAGATATTATTCGATTTCTAACTTCGGAAGTTGCACCTGCGAACTACACAGTAGAAGAAATAGATGGTAGTAAAGGAAACATATTTTAATTTGATTGTAGGACACTTATACAATATGGGGGCTGATGAGATTCTGCGAAGATATGTTCCTAAGCACGAATGCCACAGTATTTTGGTTGAGGCGCATGGCGGAGTTGCTACAGGTCACTACGCAGGAAAGTCCACTGCACATAATTTTTTGCGAGCTGGACCTTGGTGGCCTACGATGCATAAGGATTCAAAGGAATATTGTAGTACTTGTGATGTATGTCAAAGGATAGGAAAACCATCACGAAGGGATGAAATGGGGCTGCATCCTCAAGTCACTTTGCAAGCATTCGATAAATGACAATCGATTTTGTGGGACCGATTGAACCCCCTGGGAAAAAAACATGTGAGTAGTACATTCTTACTGCGAAAAATTACCTCAATAGATGGGCTGAGGCATAGCCGGTGAAGAATTGTAGTGCAGACACAATGACGAAGTTCATTTTTAAAAATATTTTGTCAAGATTGGGTTGCTCGAATATCTTGATGAGCGACCGAGGTAACATTTCCTAAAAAACACTATTGAAGCATTGACTACAGAAAGCATCACCATAAGAGTACGCCATATCACCAATAGGAAAATGGGACAGTTGAGGACTTTAACAAAATTATCGATAATGCTTTGAGTAAGGTGTGCAACATCAATAGGGATGACTGGGAATTGCGAATTATCATAGTTTTATGGGCCTACAGGACTACTTGTAAGAATATAATGGGTTAGATTCCATTCAGATTAGTATATGGGCAGGAAGTAGTAATGACGGTCGAGTACATTGTTCCTAGTCTTAGAATCACAATAGTTATAGATATGGTAGATACCGATCTTATGGAGCAGAGATTAGGGAAACTGCTTGCGCTAGAGGAAGATAGGTTCATTGATGGGTTTCACCAACAGTTGCAAAAAGAGAGAGAAAAAGTCTGACATGATAGGAATATTAAGTAGAATACATTTACAAATAGGGTCTTGGTTCTCTTATATGACATCAAGTTCGTGAAGTTCCTGGGGAAGCTGAAAATGTACTAGTTTGGACCTTATATTGTCAGGAATGTCTTGGAGGGGGTCGTAGTTAAACTCGAGAAGCTAAATGGTGATTTGTTCCCTGGACATATCAATGGAAACCAATTGAGCTTATATGGGGAAAAATCTTCCCCTGGGGGTTCTCATTGAATATATGGATAAAGAAGAGTTTTAATTCTCCACGCAGCTGAAAGAGAGAATAGTACTATAAATGACTTTGTCGACGGAAGGCTTCATTGCAATAGAAGTACTGTGTAGGATGTAGGGACATGGAAAAGTTGGAGGGAACTAAATTGACAGAGGCAGGACTGCACTACAAAAGCGGCTCACGAAGCTCACCCCGAATATGACTGTTGGAGCCAGAAAATTTGATTTGACAAGGAATTGGCCACTAAAAGGAGCGGGGGGGTTGGGGGGGGGATGTCTTTAATAGGAATATCCAGGCGCATCTACCACCAAATATGCATTTATGAGGTGTATCTGAAGGAGATCATGGTGTTTTAATTTAATTTTTTCTATAAATCAGGCATCCCGCTTGTTATAGCATCATTTATCACCTTTATATATTTGATGATCTATGTATTGGCCTTGGGAAGTCCTTTCCATTAAAACTTGGTCATTTACTTAAAAATTAATATTTTGAATTCCATACATGACTCCACCCTATCAAAAACGGGTGTCGTCACGGGTCCACTCATATCTGACTCACGTATATAATTTCAAACATTAAAAAAATAGAAAAATCCCTATTATTTGGGTGGGATTTACAGGTTACACAGAAATCCCACCTACAGGAGCCCGTGGCCAAACTGTTTCCCAGCTGAAAAAAAAAATTGTTTTGAGGAAGTATAAATACACCTCATGGGAAGGCCTAAAGGGAGGAGAGAGATAGGTATTGATACTATATCTTGTTAAGCCTAGATAAAGTATGATTATCCCCGTGCCTCTTGCACTTCCTAGGTTCAGGAAACCCTTGTTTCCTTCTTTGAGATGTTCACCTCCTTTATGTGACATCCTTGTGCACCTTTATGGAAGAAGATTGTTGAGTCCTTTGCTGGATGGATCCAGAGGACGGTTTCGCTTGGAGCTGTGGCTGATTTCAGGTGGTAATTAACCACATATTTTACATACATCAACGAATAAGCTCTGTCTCGTTCTTGATGTCATGATATTTAATGCTTTTTACACATGTTAATGATCTTGTAATAAATTATTTCATGTTATTTTCTATAAGCTTATATGATCTAATCACTGACATCTAGGATATATGATGTTACAACTAGTCTATGTGCATTTTCTTGAATGATTCACAAGTTTTGAAGCACATGGATAAGAAAATGGTTTTAACCCCGCGGGAATGACCTAAAACATAAGACATATGGGTAAGGTAATCTCTCCCAAGTTTACTAGTTTAAGCATTAAGACCTTTAGTTTGATTGCTTCTTGTTGTTGTATGCCTTCTGCTCTGTTGGGGTCCTCAACCCGGACCCTAGGCTAGTTTCTCCCATAACATAATTGGCAACTCCACTGAGGATTACATCCGTGTAATTCCTAGTTTGGGTTGTTTTCTCTAGATTTGGGTTCCTTGATTGGTCTGATCACTTTCCGAGTCTAATTGGTTCTTTATCCATCTAGACAAAAGTCCTGATCTTCTGGATCAAGCTTGGATATTTTATTTTTTCTTTGCTACCTATTTTCTGCACAACTTATAGTGCACACAGTCGTGTATATATGCATTTTTTTTCCAAATAAACAAGTGTATACGCAGGTTTCCTTAGACATAGTCGTGTATGCCCGCTGGTTGTACATTGCCAACGTATGGTTAGTTTCAAATGAAAATTTGATTTTTGGAGTCTCGTAAGGTATTTTTTCCTATTCTTGGCCACTTCTGTAAAACCATTGATGTGTCTGGATAGTGTTTTTTTCTGTTGTGTATCAATTTCTCTCTTTCTTTCTTGAAAACCCAATCAACCTAGGGTTTTCCTTGCTTGGTGAAGTTTCAATTTTGGATTTTGCACCAGGATTTATTTCTGAGGTTCTTGGTTGTTCTTACATTTCAGAGCAGTGAGTTTGTGTCATTTTTCTCATGCTTGGCCTTGTCATTGCTTCAAATTTTGGCTTTTCTCTTATTGGCTTTCTTGGTTTTCTTGGTTTCTTAAGATGAGCTTTTCTGGAAAATCTTGAAGTGTCTTCTTTGTTTCTTGAAGTTTTTGTGATTGTTGGAGTTTTATAATGTTGTTCAAATCATTTGCTTGAGTTAGTTACTTCATTCCATTTATTAAGTCCCGTCATGAACGTGACATGGTTGGCTAAGGAATTTGAGGATTCTTGTTGACTAAATTTATTGATTTGGAGTCTTTGGTAATTTGTGCTTTCTCAAAAAGATTTTGGTGCTTCCTTAAAAAGAAAAAGGATAAAAAAACATTGTTGTTTTCCTTTTATTTTTTCTTTTGGTTTTTCTTTTATGTTTTTTCATCATTTTTGGAGCAAGTTTGATGTTTGTCATTTTGGTATGGATTGCTTGGTTTTGAGAGAAGTTCTTGAGTGAATTTGTCTCTTCTTATATCAAGTTGTTTTTGGATTTTTGGTTGAGGAAAGTTATTTTTTTGGACTTTTCTTTGATTGTGTGTCAAAGTGATCAGACCTATCTGTTAAAAAACTCATTTGCTTCCTTGTTTAGAAGTAGCCCTAGAATCCACATTTGTCATTGGTAGTTTTGAATTAGTGTAGTTGCATTGTTAATAATATTTAGTCTTTTGATATTTTTTGAGTGTGTGAGCATGATCTTGAAAAGAAAAGAAAATTTCTTTCTTTTATTAGTTGTTCGTAGAACTTGAGTAGAAATTTATTTCATCGAAGAAAAAGTTGCATATGCATGTGGCAAGTTTTATATTTATTTCTCTTTTGCGTCAAAACATCACAAGTTGCATTCTCCATTTACCCAGACTTAAAAGAAACCATTAAAATCAAGCACATAATTTAAAATGAACTAGAATTGTTGAGTTGTCATTAATATACATCAACAAGTCTAGGTCATTAGGGCCTTGGAATAGGTGAGTGGAGATTTAACTCTCAAAGGCCACTCCAGCCTCCTTAAGTGGACCGGGAAATCTCTCCTCCAGAGATTCAAGAACGAGGGCGACTAAAGGTAGAGAAGAGAGATACCCGCTCTCCTATTTTTTGGATCATGACCAAAGGTCGTTCTGCCTGGTTGTTGATACGAACTGGTGTCCATAGTTGTTATTCCTAGGCATGGAGAATTTTACGGGCTAATATTCGCAGGTGGGCTAATTTTCCATGGTTTTTCCAAAAAAAAGATTCGTCGATTTCCATTTGTTTATAAAAATGATTCGCCCAAATTTTAGAGTATAAAATTATTTTACATTAAAAATCATCCACATTATATAGACAATATATATAATATCATTATAAATTTGAATAATTTTACAAATACATCAATAAACATTTTATAGTTTTCATATTAGGGACTAGTGAGATTTGCCAATTTTTTAAACTTCAAGATAATTTTCCATCCTTAAAATTATCCCTGTTCCTAGGTATCACATAGGTGATTGTGGGAGTGGTACCTAATGTAGACGTTGCATCACTCTCATTAGTACTTTTGGAGGGTGCCCTTGCGAAGCTTCGGTACTTGCACCAGAAAAGGATTTTGTTTGAAGTTCAATGTAACTTTTTATGTTACATTCACTAGTAGGTCTGGAGCGTAATTCCCCAGACTATTTTCGAAAGGTCCTTGTTTTCAATTTCTTGTATTTTGGTGTCCGGTCCTAATAACTTGGAGTGGAAATACCTGAGAGCTACTTGATTGTTGAATCTTAGGGACATTTTTGTAGAGAGTGCTCTTTGCTCTTATATTTCCATAGCTTTATAATTTTTTGAGTCTATATAAAATATCATAATAATTAAAAGTGGTTGACTGATCTGTTTGTCAATCGAGGAGGCTTCGTAGGCTTTCTCCTGCGAGTGCCAAGCCTTCTTCTAGAAGGCGTAGGAGCAATTTTGCTGGTGATTTCCAACCAGCAGTAGGCATCAGGGAGTGATCCTCCACTTGGGGTTATTATTTCTGTGGGTAGTCCTAGTGCTAGTCATGATTTAGAGAGGAGTAATCCAATCCTTTCTTGGCTCCTTTTTCTGGAAGAAGAAGTTGAGGTTGAAAAAATTCCTAAACCTCCAGTTACTCCTTCCTATCCTGTTCCTGCTAGTTTTTCAGACCTTTTTATTGTACGATGGGCCTTTGTCTCATAGACTAGTTAGCCCTCATATTTCTCCATATTTTCTTTCGATGGCTACAAATAGGAATGCAACTTCGGCTATGATTACTTCAAGTGTGCATACTCCTATTTCAACTGGGAGAGGTGGTATCATTACTATTTCTACCATCACTCATAGGACTGCAATTTTTGGCTCTACCTCCATTCCATCCATGAGTGGGGCCACCCAAGCTTTTTGTTACACCATATTTTGGTCATCTAACATGTTACTGTTAGAGGGACTTAAGTACACCATGTAAGACCAATTTTACCCTAAGTAAAATTGCTTTCACTATGAAAAATAACTTAGTAAACCACCTTTATTAAGTTTTTTATGGTCTAAACAAGAAACCCCATGAGGAAATATTAGATAAATCCACATTTGTTTGATTTTCCTCAAGGAATAATTAGTTAAATAGAAGTTTAATTAATATTCCTAGTCATATTTAACCCAAAACAGGGAAATTAATTAGATAAATTATTATTTATCTTATTATTTTCTAGGAATAATTATTTAAACCTTATTTAAATAATATTCCTTGTTAAATTTGACTAAATCATTCATTAATAATTAAATAAATCATTATTTATTTGATTATTACTCAACCACATCCTTAAAATAATAAATAAATCATTTATTTATTTATTATTTACAAATAAAGGGATTTGACCCAAGTCAAATTCTTTTCCCTCCAACAAATATAATAAAATATTCCATAAAAGTTGGATCTTGATTTGGTTAATAATATTTTAATTATGCACCAATATCTAGACTAACTCAATATTTTGTTATAAATAGAAGGGTCTTTCCATTCACTCACTACCATTTGTTGCCTAAACATCACTCTGGATCTATACTTTTGGTCTGACTTTGATCCACCATCATTGTCATATTTTGCTATCATTTTTTGTGAGCTCCCTTTGAGTTCCATTTTTGTCTAGGTTTTCTACACCATCAAGAGAGAGGGATTTTAGATCTGAAGTGTTGAGGACTTACAAGAACCCATCCCATTGAGGAGGACTGGTAACATCCTTCTATGTTCTCCTCCTAGGTGCCATAAATACAAAATTCTTTAAACATATTCTTGTCTTGTCTATTGGATGCATGGAGACACTCTTTTTTTATTTACTTCTTAATGTCTTTTAATTCATAGATCTAGATTTTGCAGCATTTATCTTGGTCAACTAATTGCAGATCTAAATATATTGGCAGCCATATTTTCCGTTAGGGTTGTTTGTTTGTAATGTTCCAAAATTTTAATGAATAAATTGGAACATTAATTTTTGCTCATATTGTATAGTAGGTGAATAAAAATGAAGAGGAGGCCTCTTAACATGAATAGAACCCTTCCTAATTTAAAAAGGGAACCTTTGAGTAGCTTATTTTACACCTCCTAGTGTGAAAAGGGCCAATTGTATGAGGACAAGGTCAAGTTGACCAAGTCAACCAGCGCAGCCTAAGGAATAGCTTGCCTAAGAAGACAACGCAGTTTTGGAGGGAAGAGATTCAAATGAAGATGGAAACCCTAAGAGGTGGGACCCAAGGTGAGGATACTCACCAAAAATAAAAGGAGGGCATAGCATCAAAGAGCATTCATTCATGTATTTCAAATTTCTGGGTCTAGAGACCAATTTCATACTTCAGCTGTTTTGTCGGAGTTGCTGCACTGCTTAGTGCAAAGAATTCCCATGCAGGAATTCCATCCTCTCTTTGGATCAGCTTGCTTAAGGGATAAAGAGAGAAGGATTTGAGCATCATTTCTGTATTTGGCTTGAGGCCATTCATATACATTCAGATAGAGCACATTGATCTTCAGAAATTGTGTCCTCCATGCAAAGGCAGCAACAACAGTGTTGCATCCTTGACTTTGTATTATTTCTTGAAGAAGAGCTGCTTATTTGTCTCCGGAAGTTTTTTTAGAGAGGACTTTGGCCCCATTTATGTATTATTCAGCCATTATATGGTTTATTTAGTCAATATTAATACAGAGTTGCAACATTTGTGTTATTTTCTGCATTATTTCTTATTTCATGCATTTTGCCGGAAATGTTGTTGGGAGTCTTGTTTCTACTGTATAAGTGTTTAAACTTCCATTTCTTTGCTATGTGATTGATATAAGTTGTATATAAGACCTCTTACTTCATTTTTTTTAGAAACCCTCTCAGAAAATACGCTCTATATGCTTCAGAAAATTCTGCATACTCCAAGTCTTGGGAAATCAGGGTTTTAAAGCCTAGTTTGGGAAGGAGGAGTTGTTTAACTAATCTAGAATCATTTGTTTAAGCTTAAATTCTGATAATAGGCCCCTATTGACCTAATATATCATATCCAAACACTTTCCACCCTTATTGTCACACAGATATCTGAATATACACATTTTAGGGCCAAAATCATCACTTTTCCCCACCTTTTTGCCCCTAAAACGCTGTGTAAGGTTGCTGTTTTTGTATCAGCTGAAGTATTTGTTATTTAACATATTTTATGACATTATTTGATGCTGCATCACCATTTTTTTGTCAAATATTTCTTATTTCCCCAATTGGGAATATTACAGTGGTATCAAAGCAAGATCTTTGGCTCAGCCTATGGCTTCATGCCAAAGTGTTGACACCATGAAGGAGGAATATTTACATAGCTATGACAGAGCCTAAGGAGGGGCCAGATAGCCTCCAGATCTCATCCTCTCCTTAGAGGTGACATATCCGGTAAATGCCCACTCAATCCATCTCTGAAATAGCCTTGTACATATTTCCATCAAAGGGTTTCTTCAGTGGTGGCTTCAAGAAAGGTAAAAATTATGGAGAGGATGAGTTTACTCTCATCCATATTCAGATACAAGAAGATAAGATAAGATAAATGCAGTGGAACTCCAAGAGGGTTTCAAGGAGGAGAAAATTGTGGTGAGACCTCTAGAGGGTTTCAAGAAGAAAAGGCAGATGCATGCACTTCCTGTTCTTGTAGAGGAAGTGGAGAACAAGGAGACCACTTAGATCATGAAAATATGAGCTGGTATTTGGAAGAATACAAGTGCCAACCTAGGGCTTTCAAAGAAACCCTAGATTCTCCTCAGTTTATTCAACTGAGGGAAGAAGGAAGACCCACATCACCAGGGGAAGAGGCAAGTACCAGCGCTGCCATGACCTTGAGGGAGCAGCCATCTACACAAGCAGTTGGATTAGCCAACATATTGGGGAGGGGACCTCTTTCATCCATAGAAGATGTCCCAAAGGCTCACAAAGGTATGCATCAGTTTCCATATCTCAACATTTCAGAAAATGTTATGGAAGGGTTTGGATATGTGTTTGCATATGGCCCAGGATCAAATAGTACTGTTGAGGTAGAGCAGCAGGATTGCACTGCGCTGTGCAATATTGGAGGGATCGAGGGAGATTTGAACCATCAACCTCATGCATCTCTGATAAGTTACACACAACCCTTGAGGTTGAAGTATGAGTTCTTGGAGGATGGAGTGAACCCTGCTCCAAAAAAATACATGCAGAACCAAATGCTCATCTGGGAGTTGTTGTATGAGATAGCCAAAACGCCCTGGAGAAGGGTTACAGTGCTATCAAGAGATAGCAGTAAGGAGGGTTTGCCTTATTTACATTCAGATCCTTATGGGATCAAGATGGTTATGGACATGAAATCTCCTCTAAGGGATCTCCAAGAAGATGCATTTCAACATATCATGAAATGCAAAGAAAATAAAAATCTACTTTGGGAAAATGGTAGTCTTCATTGTGAGGACACCAAGAAAGGAGAAGATGGGTGCACTTCCAGTTCTCAGGGAGGGAGTGTAGAGAAGGGAGGGCCACAAGAAGAAGTGGGTAGATGGCCAGAGGAGGATCAGCTCTCTTCCCCACTTGAGGAGGCTTCTACCAGCGCTGTCATGTTCATAGAGGGGTAGCCAACCATATTAGCAGTTGGACCAGCCAACGCATTGCAGAAAGAGACTATTGCAGCCCTACAAGATGTCTCAAGGGCTTCCAAATGTATGCAAAAATTTCCATGCTATAACACTTCAGAAGATTTCATGAAAGGCTTTGGAAATTTGTCTTCACATGGCCCAGGATCGAAATGATTTGCTGATGAGGAGAGGCAATCTTATACAACGCTATGCAATATGGGTTTGATCCAAGAATGGATCAACACTCATTCCTTTGCACCCTTATTGAGTTGCATGCAGCATGAGGGGTTATGGTGCAAGGATTTGGGGAGTATCATGCATAAGGTGCCATCCCCTAATGATGTTTTGTTTCTAGCACTCTTGGGTTCTGTTGGGTTCAAGGGGTTAGTTGGTGAGAGGTCTCTCTTGAGAAACCTCCAATGCGTTACATCTCAACCCTCCATGAGGTGTAAGAAGGAATACTTGCTTGGGAAGATTAGTGGTCTTCATTGGGAAGATGCCAAGGGAGAGGATAATCAAGGGCAGCCAAACTTGGATGAGGGAAGATGGATGGAGAGCAAGAGGCTTGTGAGCCACTTGCAAATCTATGACATAGGGAAGCAAGAAGAAAATTTGTGCTGGCTACTCAGGAGAGAGTTTGGAAATCATGAGACATATCCTATTTCCAAGGGTATGAGGGAGGAAATAACTTGGCAGGGTACTTTCATCATGGGGCAGCAAGGAGTGTGGATACATTATGATGGCATGATCATTGTATTTTCACTACATAATGTGTATGATGGAGGTATGATGAGGAAGCAAATATCTTTGTTGCTTCGGAGGATTGGGAGAGAGCAAGGGAAAAATTTCTCTCCCACTTGGCATAGTGTTTCAAGGGTGAAGTATGGCACTATCATGGTGCAAGAGGTGTTTTCATCTTGGAGGAAACCCCTCATATATGGCAGCATTATGGAAGATACCTTTGAAAAACTACATGTCAAAGGATGGAGCTATACTTTGGTCAGGGCTTGCTTGCATGAGTCAATAGCACTGTTACTTCATGGCATGGATTTGCTGATGGATTGCCCATTTGACCTCTCCACTTTTGAGGCACTTGAGGGACAATATGAAGGTGAGAATTTTTTTTTTGCATGTGTTGATTACCTAACAAATTATTTTCATCTTCTCTCCATTTCTATGCACTGCTTGGCACCACAAGAGGGCAGCCTATTCATTAAGCTCCATGAGCATTATTGGGCTAGACTATGTGATGGAGGCCACCATCTCTCATATGGCCTTGGGCAAGTATTTATTTCCATGCATGTTCAGCTTATATATTCAGCCACCTCCTATACATTATCATAAATAAGAGCATGCATTACTTTACATGTACTCAAAGACAGCTTGCTAGATCACTTCTTCAAGCAATAGTTTGGGGAATTGTGCTGTGACCAATTGGAGGAATGTTGGTACCTTGCTGCACAACATCAAACCTTCAGTACTTCTTTCAGTTTATTGCTGATCATGTGTTTCCTTGCTGATATTATCATTATCTTTATAAAGAGCATGATTAGAGGAGAGACACATAAGGAGGATGTGTCCTTGTTGGGAGAGGACTCCCATATTTTCTGTAGTGCATGTTCTAAAAGGAACATGGAAGGAGGCATGGCCTCTACAACAACATATCTGTTACTTAATGAGGAGGACCATGAGATGGATAGGGTTTCATATGGCAGTGATTTCTTATCCATTATGTGTGTGATGGATTGGGCCAGCTTGATTCACAGCGCAGGGAGAGAGACCTTTGGAGGTCTAACTTCTTTCTTGCCATTGGAGGGCACTTATGTTGCAGCCCAAGATCAATATATCCTCATCAATTGTCTTGAGTGGAGAGGGGAATAGTGTGGGATAGGCCTTCTTGCCTATCATGATCAATCATTCAGCCCACCTACACTTCAGGTGCCAAAGGTGTAGGGGATTCTTCATGAGTTATCATGCTGGAGGGTGACTCATTTTATATGGATGATAGCTTGGGGGTGGAGGTTTCACTTTGGGGAATAAGATTTCCCATGCATCTTGCACTCCATGCCTTAAGAAGACCTCTAGACCACACATGGTTTTCTCCTTGAGCACTTTCCTTCTCATGATCTTAGTCATTTGGGGTGTTTCACCAAATTCTAGTCTATATGCTTGGGAGAGGCACTATGGAGTTTCATGGATGAGATGGCATCATATTCTTTGGAGGTTTCTATCATATGTTGATGCTACCGGAGGAGGTAAGGAGAGTCACTCAGTTCTATCCTTGCAGTTTCTTGAGGACAAGAAACATTTGGGAGGGGAGGACTGTAATGTTCCAAAATTTTCATGAATAAATTGGAACATTATTTTTTGCTCATATTGTATAGTAGGTGAATAAAAAGGAAGAGAAGGCCTCTTAACATGAATATAACTCTTCCTAATGAAAAAAGGGAACCTTTGAGCAGCTTATTTTACACCTCCTAGTGTCAAAAGGGCCAATTTTATGAGGACAAGGTCAAGTTGACCAAGTCAACCAGCGCAGCCTAAGGAGGAGTAGCTTGCCTAAGAAGACAACACAGTTTTGGAGGGAAGAGATTCAAATGAAGATGGAAACCCTAAGAGGTGGGACCCAAGGTGAGGAGACTCACCAAAAATAAAAGGAGGGCATAGCATCAAAGAGCATTCATTCATGTATTTCGAATTTCTGGGTCTAGATACCAATTGCATACTTCAGTTGTTTAGTCGGAGTTGCTGCACTGCTTAGTGCAAAGAATTCCCGTGCGGGAATTCCATCCTCTCTTTGGATCAGCTTGCTTAAGGGATAAAGAGAGAAGGATTTGAGATTAATTTTTTTATTTGGCTTGAGTTCATTCATCTACATTCAGCTACAGCATATTCATCTTCAGAAACTGCGTCCTCCATGCAAAGGCAGCAACAACAGTGTTGCATCCTTGACATTGTATTATTTCTTGAAGAAGAGATGCTTATTTGTCTCCGAGAGTTTTGTTAGAGAGGCCTTTGGCCCCATTTATGTATTATTCAGCCATTATATGGTTTATTCAGTCAATATTAATACAGATTTGTAGCATTTGCATTATTTTCTGCAGTATTACTTATTTCATGCATTTTGCCGTAAATGTTGCTGGGAGTCTTGTTTCTACTGTATAAGTGTTTAAACTTCCATTTATTTGCTGTGTGATTGATATCAGTTGTACATAAGACATCTTAATTCATTTTTTTCAGAAACCTTCTCAGAAAATACGCTCTCTATGCTTCAGAAAATTCTACATACTCCAAGTCTTGGGAAATCAGGGTTTTAAAGCCTAGTTTGGGAAGGAGGAGTTTTTTAACTAAGTTAGAATCATTTTTTTTAGCTGAAATTAAGAGAATAGGTTTTTTTTTAGCTACATAACCATTTTTTTGTCAAATATTTCTTATTTTCCCAATTGGGAATATTACATTGTTATGCACGGCTAAAGTGAGCCTTTTTCGTACACTTGTGATTAAGATTCATACTAACAACTAGTGACTCCACATGGGTTTACGATTACGAAATTTGTCATTTTTCAGATCCCTGCATATACAGCTACTTCAAACCCTAGGATTTCTCTTTAGCTTCTTATTTTTCTTTTCTTGATGTTGTTTTTAACCTATAAAACCCTAAAACATTAAAAATTATAACTTTCGTGTGTTTTCAGACCTATTGCGTAGGTGACAAACATTAGTCGCAGCTGAGATGACACATTCTGCTAAAACCTGCTCCCGAGAGTGCCGAAAGTGCAGGTCGCACTTTTTGGTCCAAAACCTGTGACCTGAACCTCCAGGGCATAGAAAACAGGCCTAAACATGCGACCTCTATAGAAATCATGTCAGAAACTACGACCTAGACTTCTTGTGGGAGTTTTCTGAAATTTTTCTGGGTTTGTCTGGGCCTTTGTTCAGGGTTATTTGACCTCTGTCTCTGCCCATTTTGGACTCGTACTTTTTCGTTTTTTCTCAACAAAGTGGGAACCTAGCCCCCTAGGGCTTCAGTACCCTCCAAATTTTGTGGAAGAGTTTTAGCTGCTGCAGGTTGTCTGAAATTTCAGAGTGTTCAGCCTTTTTTCAGATCTGATACCTTATCTTTAGATCCACTTCAAATTGGTTATTTATCCATCCAAATCACCTCCTTTAGTTTTTTTTGGGTTTTCCTCTAGGGTCCCCTCCGCTTCCCTCCAAGTTATAGCCTTTCGCCACCTCATTTACAGCAATTTTTCCTCTGATTTTTTGTTATTTTTCTGCACCTATTTCAAGCAGATCTGACCTTTATATCCCTGTCCCTCTCGACCTTACATCTATTGGCTATTCTGGTGTGTTTTGACTAGATTTTTTCCCACCTACAGAATACTTGTTGAGAGGCCCACCTCCTTGGGTTTAGATTAATGCATAATTAGCTATTTATTTTCTGTTATTTAAATTTCATATACTGTTATCTGTCGGTTTATTTATAGTTATAAAACACAGTTTTTCTTTTTCTCTACAAATGTTTGGGTTTAAAAATTAAAATTTACGCACTTAACACATACACCCTAAGTGAAGAAGAGCTTGGTTAACACCGCCAAGAAAATACTTTAACATTGAAATCAATTGATCCTGCACCTCTCTGCCCTTGTTTCGACATTGTAATCAGTTGATCCTACACCTCTTCACCCTTGTTGGTCTCTCTTCCCTTTTTTCCATGTTTGTGCCTTCACCATTGCACCACCAAGGCATTTATCCCAGAGACTTCTTGGCCTTCATCCTCAGTTTACGGTAGGAAGGCTTACTCCTCTTCTTAGGATTCGAGTTAATCCTCCACTAAATCCACACTCCAACTCCTCTTCTAGTTCATTGGGTTCCCCTGTTCTCCCCCTGTCACCTTCACCATGTCTGGTTCAGGACTTAACACTGGTGGTAGCCCTGGCCCTAATTTTGGGAATACTACTAGTGGGACCACAACAGGGACTACCCCGACTGCTCCCTTGCTCCCCTATATGGTAGGCCTCATCCTTCCCGATTTTAACTAGTTGATCAATGACCCTGTACACTATGACGCTAGTCGGCCTGCTATGCCAACCAAGCTCCGTTCCGACATCCACAAATTTGAAGGCCTTACTAGAGAAGATCCTACAAATCATGTTCGATATTTCCACATGTGGTGTTCGTCTAACTCCATTACTGATGACTCTATCCATCTTTATTTGTTCCAACGTACGCTTATTAGCGAATCTTCTAAGAGGCATGTTGATCAGGCCTCATCCTCTCATACCACCTTTGCGACTCTTGCCCGGGCTTTTCTGTCTTATTTCCAGCTTCCCCTTTGTTATGACACCGGTACCAAAATTTTGACTTCTTTCCATCAATCATTTGCAACTCGCCTATTCGATCATGTCCAAGAGTCGCAGAGAACAAAGAACCTATGTTGAGCCCCTACCTTTGAATATTGTGTCTACATGGACTGGTTCCTTAGATCTCTCTTTCCTACTATAGGCAAAGATGTCGCATCGCATTTCCCTCAAATCGAAGAAGTCGCTCTCCAAATTGTGTTAAAATATGACCAGATCTACACTCAGTTGGGTTATGTTTATACCATTCTACTTGATCTTCCTAGACCCGATGGTGCCAATGCACCGAGGGCGTCTCATGCCATTGACGGTATCGTTGGATGTAATATCCCAAAATGGGGATGCAGCAATACTAAAACATAATAATGTAAAACACAACAAACTTGATCATGACATGATAGGGATCAATATGCAGCCATCATTTTATTAATATATCAGCAGAAATATACAAAAATATCTTGAGGTACAAGCCACTCAAGCAATAAGAACAATCCTCCAATGACTGGAACAATCAGCACATGAGTTGCTGCAACTGTCTATAATGTCGAAGATCAGTGACAAAGCTATCTATATCAATGTAGTTGCTGCTATAAACATACATAAATGGAATATGGCTAATAGAAACAAAATAAATGCCTAGAAAAGAAGAAAATATAGTGCTCCAAAATGAATGCACTCAAGCCACAAGATGGCTGAAATACACCAAAGAACCAAGCACTGGAAATGTGTACTGCTACTGATGTTGCTACTGGAAACTCCTACTTCTAAGGTAAAGAAACATGTGTAGAAGGCTGTTAGCATGCTCAGAATGATCTGGGATTTTAACCACAGATTCTAATCAAAAAACCCAGAAATGGTTTGGCCAGATCTTAATTTTGTATTTTTGGCCATTTTTGGGTTACCCACTGCAACAACTCACTAAAATAACGCATTAATGGACTAGGACTGCACTGTGAGGGATGGTAGATGGTTAGCCTGATGAAAAAATTATAGAAATATTCTTAGGAGCCCTCCTTGTTGATCCTCTAATGAATAGGCTACCTCTCCACTGAAAAACAAGCCTAGAATTGGCTCTATGTGATCCTCCTTTGCTGCACCCTGCAACACAACCCAGCTCTAAACAGAAACTGTGCTATATCCGAAGGAGGTAGCTTGGAAAAAATTCTAGAATGAGGAAATATATCTTAAAGAACCTCTTCCTCCCTGGGGATGAGGTAGGGATTCCCGACCAGGAACACCCTTGTGCTAAATAGCACAACAACCCTGCTAAACAGCAAGAGGAAGCAAGTCTAAGCAGACCAATATCAAAATGATAAACTAAAACATGAATAACAATGGTTAATATCCCCTCCATATATAGCATGAGAGCCTCCTCACATTGTGTCCCATCCATACTTTCCACCAAGCTCATGCAAGTTGTCCTCCACCAAAATTGTGTTGTCTTATCATAAAGACCACTCCTCCATGACAGCGTTGTTGATTTGGTCAAAGTTGATTGAATCAACATGATTCAATCCATTTTCACACCCAAATGTGCTTAATCCAGCTGCTTATTCTTCCTCCTTTCACATTAGGAGTGTTATTATTCCTTCAAAAGGGGTTTTATGAGTCTCCCCACCCACTTATTAACCTACCTAGTGATAAAACAAACTATAATATTCCATTTAGATGAACTCTAAATTTTTGGAATATTACAGTCCTCCCCTCCAAAATGTTGCTTGTCTTAGGAGGTACACATTTGCATTATGATTTACACTACTTTACTTTATATGAGTAGCATGTTGTATTAAGGAGGGTCATTCCTGGACATTATCTATCCTCCAATGGTTCCTTGAGGACAAGCAACATTTGGGAGGGGAGGACTGTAATATTCCAAAATTTGCACACAGCAATCTGGAATATTAGATTTTGCTACTTTCACCTAGGGAAGGAATAAATGGGTAAGGAGGCCCATGAACAATAAAATTATGAATAAATTCCACCTTAGTAAGGAAGGAGATCACCTTAGGAGCTGGTTTTACACTTCCAAGTGTGAACAAGGACAAATTAGATGGGGACATAGTCAAGTTTGACTAAGTCAACATGCATTCTTGAGGAGGAAGAAATCACTCAAAGAAACTATAGCTCAATGTGAACAAGGATCAGCCTAGACACACATATGAGAACTGGATTGAAGATCCCTTGGTGTGAACAAAGACATTGCAGGTGGATTGGTTATAGTTAACCAAGTCAACAGCACTGTCACAAAGAGGAGGGAAGCTAGCTAGGGCGGCACAGTTTTGAAAGAGGAAGCTTCATGAAGAAGTCACCTCAAAATTGTGTGGGGTCCGGGGTGAGGAGGCTCACCAAATATAAAATGAAGGCATAGCATCAAAGGAAATTAATTCATGTATTCAGCTAGCTTTGTTTTGAGACCACTTGCATGCTTCAGCTGTTTAGCCAGAGTTGCTGCATTGCTTAGTGCAAGGAATTCTTGTGCGGGAATTCCATCCTCTCTTTAGATCAGCTTGCTTAAGGGATCAAAGGGGAGTGATTTGAGCTTAATTTCAGTATTTTTCTTGGGGCCATTCATCCATACTCAGCCACAGTGCAGTCTCCTTCAGAAAACTACGTCCTTTGTGCAGGGGCAACAGCAACAGTGTTGCACCCTTTGATTGTATGCTAATGTTTGAAGAGGAGGTGCTAATTCCCCTCCGGGAGTTTGTTAGAGATGCCTTTGGCCATATTTATGTATTATTCAGTTACATTATGTCATATTCAGCCATGTATAATACAGATATGCAGTAACTGCGTTATTTTATGCAGTGCTTCTTGTTATTCATGTATATTGCCGAAAACCTTTGCCGGGTGTCTTGTTTTGTTGTATAAAAGTGTAAACCTCCATTTCTCTATTGTTTGATTAATATAAGTTGCATATCAGACTCCTTTATTCATTTTCTATAGAAACCCTCATTAGAATAATGCATTCCTTGCTTTAGTAGTTGCTGCATGAGCTAGACTATGGGGTTTTGGGCTTATTTTAGCTGTATAAACTTGGGAGATCTGTTTATATGAGCTAGAGTGATTTCTTTTACCTATAATTTTGCATGTGAGTTGTATACCATGTATTCTAAGGGATCCAAGTCCCATTTATCACTTGCATAGCATTATTTTCTAAAGATATTAGTTTTATACCTTGTATTACTGCATTTCCCCACCCGGGAAGGAGAATATAGGCCAATATCTTGCTGAGGTTCTTTCATCTACTAGTGTGATGTTATTTGACATCAAATGACTTGCTCTTCATTTCCATTCTCATGGATTTCTGAAGCTCCACATTGGTAATAACTCAAATTATTCCCAATAGTGTAGTTGTTCCCAATTTGGAACATTACAGTGGTATCAAAGCTGCCATCTTGGCTCAGCCTGTGGATTTCAGATCCAAAAAGAAGATAATAAGAAGAGGAGAATATAATTATGGAAAGGATGACCTTACTCACATCCATTTTTAGATCTAAGAAGAAAGAAGAAGAGAAATGCATTGAAACTCCAAGAGAGTTTCAAGGAGGAGAGAGTTGCATTGAGATCTCTAGAAGGTTTCAAGAAGCAGAAGAAGATGCATGCACTTCCTGTTCTTATGGAGGGAGTGGAGAGCGAGGAGACCACTTAGAGCATGAAATCATGAGTGGGTATTTGGCAGAATACGAGTGCCAACATATTGTTTTCAAAGAGACCATAGATTTTCCTCAGTTTATTCTACTGAGAGAAGAGAGAAGACCTTGTAGCAAAGGAGAGATCAGAGGCAATAGATTCCTATTGTATAAATTTTATGGGTCAACTACAGCCAGAGCTTGGGCAAGAAATCTTGAGGCATTCTTCCTACTTCATCCAGTGGAAGAGAGGGAGGCAGCAGAAGTTGCAGCGCTACCCCTGGAGGGTGAAGCCAATGCTTGGTGGTGCAATCACTTAAGCCACACAAGAGTGACTTATTTTTCTGAGTTCACTCAAGATCTGATAAAAACCTTTGATGAAGGAAGATCAGAGGAGAGTAGGCCCACACCACCATGGGAAGAGGCAAGTACCAGCGCTGTCATAACCTTGAGAGAGAAGCCTTCTACACCAGTAGTTGGAGCAGCCATGACATGTGAGGAAGGAGCCCTTGCAGCGCTACATGAGGTTCCCACATCTCACCAAGGATCAAACACCATTTCTGAGGTATGGCAGCATGATTTCACTGTACTATGCAAGCTTGAATGGTTCAAGGAGTAGATGAACCATCATTCTCATGGACCCCTGATGAGTTGCACAAAACCGTTGAGGTTGAAGTGTGATCTTTTGGAGGGAGTCATGAACCTTGAAATGGAGTATGAGGCAGCAACTACGTCATTGGAGGGACTATCAACGATGTCAAACAATAGCAGGGAAGAGGCTTCACCTTTTTCACCTTTGGATCTTGATGGATTCGAGATGGCCATGAACATGAGATCTTCTCTAAGGGATCTCCAAGGAAATGCATTGTAGCATTTCATGGCATGCAGAGAAGAGGAACGGAACATGGAGGATGATATCCCACATGAGAAGAATGCCAAGGTGAAGAATGACAGAAGGCATCCACATGGTGTCGAGTGGATGTGGGGGAAGAGCAAGAGGCTAGTGATCCACTTGCAAATTTATGATATAGGGCAGCAAGAGGCAAGACTACGTTGGCTACTCCTAAGAGAGTCTGGCCATCATGTGGCATATCCTTCTTCTAAGGGTGTGAGGGAGGAGGATACTTGGTAGAGTACTTTCATCATGGGGCAGCAAGGAGAGTGGATACATTATGATGATATGGTCATTTTTTTTTCACTGCATCAGTTGTATGATGGAGGTATGATGAGGCAGCAAAGACATTTTTTTCTTTGGAGGATTGAGAGAGGGCAAGGACAGAGTGGCTCTCACATTTTGCATGATGTTGTAATGGGAGGATATGGAAACATTATGAGAGGGGTCTTTGACATTGAACATGTCAAAAGATGGATTTATGAGTTGGAAGGAGCCTATTTGCATAGGCCAACAGCGTTGTCACTTTGGAGCATGAGCTTGTTGATGAAGTGTTCCTAGGATCACTTCATATTTGATGCACTTGATGGGCATAGAGGAGGTGAGATTGGTATAGTGATGGATGGACTCATCAGTTACTATGGTATGATCTCCTTGACTTGGATTTCCAAGCATAAGGAGGAGGATTTTCATGCAGCATGTGGTTCATTCCTCTTCATATGGTTATGCCATATCACTATGGAGGATTCATCTATGGATCTTGCCACCATCTTGCTTCCATCCCATGGTAAGAATTTTGTTTATGCATTTATTGATTGTTCCATACAATATTTGCATGCCCTTACCTTTTCCTTGCAGTGCATTTCTCTACAAAGGGGCAAGTTTTTCTTTAGGCTCCATAGTCTATTTTTGGCTAGCTATCATGATGGAGACAGCCATATACTGTATGATATGGGGAAAGTATGTGGTTACTTCTTGTGTGCTCAATTGACATATTCAGCCATCTACTATTTACTAGTGGGTGTGATGACTTATACAGCAAGCCATTTTTCAAGAGACAACTTGCCATACTACTGTCTGAAGCTGCAGTGGGGAAGACTGCACTGTGACCACTTGGAATACTGTCGGTACCTTCCAGCACCACATAAAACCCTCAGTATTTCTTTCATTATGATTTTGATCATGATCCTATTTGCTGATATCATTCTTGCCTATATGAGGAGCATGACTGAATGAGGGACACATGGAGTGGATGTGTTCTATGGGGAGGAGGATTCCCTCACTTTCTGCATTACATGTTCTAAGGGGAGCATGCAAAGAGACATGGCCTCTACAGCCAAGTATTTTTTTCTATATGAGGAGGGCCATGAGATGGATGGGATGCTTTATGATGATGATTTCTTATCCATCATGTATGAGATGGTTTGGGCCAGCTTGATTCACAGCGCTGGGAGAGGAACCTTTGGAGGTCTAGCTTCCTTCTTGCCATTTGAGGGCAACACTATTGCAGCCCAAGATCAGCAAATCCTCTCCACTTGTCTTAAGTGGAGAGGAAAGCAGTGTGGGGTAGGCTACTATGTCTACCATGTCCGGAATTTCAGCCCACCTACATTGTCGGAGCTTTAGGTGGAGGATGATCTGCATGAGTTACCATTTTGGAGGGTGGCTCATTTTACTTGGTTGATATCTTGGGGAGGAGAGATTCAAATGGGGATGATGAGTCCCAATCTATATCACCCCTCATGCTTCAAGAGAATCTTCAAACAACCCATTGTTGCTTCCATGGATGTTCTACTGTCACATAATGTCAGCTATTTAGATAGCTTACACACTTGGGAGAGGCAACTTGGAGATATATTGATGATGCAACACCTTGATCCTTGGAGGATTTTATCTTATGAGGTTGCTACAGGGAAGAAGAGGATGCTCTTCAGTGTTATCCTCGCAGTTTCTTGAGGACAAGCAATATTTGGGAGGGGAGGACTATAATATTCCAAAATTTGCACACAACAATTTGGAATATTAGATTTTGCTACTTTCACTTAGGGAAGGAATAAATGGGTAAGGAGGCCCATGAACAATAAAATTATGAATAAATTCCACCTTAGTAAGGAAGGAGATCACCTTAGGATATGGTTTTACACTTCCAAGTGTGAACAAGGACAAATTAGATGGGGACATAGTCAAGTTTGACTAATTCAACATGCATTCTTGAGGAGGAAGAAATCACTTAAAGAAACTAGCTCAATGTGAACAAGGATCAGCCTAGACACACATATGAGAACTAGATTGAATATCCCTTGGTGTGAACAGAGGCATTGCAGGTGGATTGGTTATAATTGACCAAGTCAACAATGTTGTCACAAAGAGGAGGGAAGCTAGCTAGGGCAGCGCAGTTTTGAAAGAGGAAGCTTCATGATAAAGTCACCTCAACATTGTGTGGGGTCCGGGGTGAGAAGGCTCACCAAAGATAAAAGGAAGGCATATCATCAAAGGAAAGGCATTCATGTATTCAGCTATTTTGGTCTTGAGACCACTTGCATGCTTCATCTGTTTAGCAGGAGTTGTTGCACTGCTTAGTGTAAGGAATTCCTGTGCGGGAATTCCATCCTCTCTTTAGATCAGCTTTCTTAAGGGATCAAAGGGGAGTGATTTTAGCTTCATTTATTTGGCTTGGATCCATTCATCCATACTCATCCACATTGCAGTCTCCTTCAGAAAACCGCGTCCTTTGTGCAGGGGCAGTAGCAACAATGTTGCACCCTTTGATTGTATGCTAATCTTGGAGGAGGAGGTGCTAATTCCCCTTTAGGAGTTTGTTAGAGAGGCCTTTGGCCATATTTCTGTATTATTTAGTTACATTATGTCATATTCAGCCATGTATAATAGAGAGATGCAGTAACTACATTATTTTCTGCAGTGTTGCTTGTTATTCATGTATATTGTCGGAAACCTTTACCAGGTGTCTTGTTTTGCTGTATAAAAGTGTAAACCTCCATTTCTCTATTGTTTGATTAATATAAGTTTCATATCGGACTCCTTTCTTCATTTTATGTAGAAACCCTCATTAGAATAACGAATTCCTTGCTTCAGTAGTTGCTGCATGAGCTAGACTATGGGGTTTTGGGCTTATTTTAGCTTTATAGACTTGGGAGATTTGTTTATATGAGCTGGAGTGATTTATTTCACCTCTAATTCTGCATGTGAGTTGTATACCATGTCTTCTAAGGGATCCAAGTCCCATTTATCACTTTCATAGTGTTATTTTCTGAAGACAACAGTTTTATACCCTGTATTGCTACATTTCCCCACTCGGGAAGGAGAATATTGGCCAATCTATTGCTAAGGTTATTTCATCTTCTGGTGTGATTCTATTTGAAATCCAATGAGCTGCTCTTCATTGCCATGCTCATGGATTGCTGAAGCTCCACATTGGTAATAACTCAGATTATTCCCAATAGTGTAGTTGTTCCCAATTTGGAACATTACATTACATTGGAGCTCTAGTTCATCCATATGCTCAACCTCCCATGGGCTATGGTTTTCCTCAGGGGGGCTAGCACCTCCTGCACTCTTCCCCCTCCCAGTAGCATGTATCCAGGATACAGCATGCCTCCTCCTTTTTCCCAACCTCCTATTTACCACAATGTTATCCAACCTCATTATTATCCATACCTGCAGCCTGGTGCTCCAGCTCCTCCAGCATTAGTACCTCCCCCTCCCTTTCCTTCTCAACCCCTGCAACAGTAGCCACCACCCCCTCAGGGGCAGGTGTATGCACAGCAGGGCGCGACTAATCCTCCTTCTTCCAAAAAGAAGAGGAAAGGCACTCAAAATTAATCTTCCTCTGGTAATACTGGACCTAATCTGCAAAACAATGCACCTAACACTGCTAACCAACAACAGTGCACTCAGCCCAAGCAGGACAGGCATGTTCCCATGAACAAGCCTTGTTCTTGTTGTGGTGTTTATGGTCATTACACGCACGATTGTCCTATTTTACCACAGATGAAGTAGATGTGGGAGTCTCAAGCAACATTACGAGGACAACAAGCCTCCCCTTCCATCCCTCCCAATGCTGCACCTAGTCAGCCGGCTGTGTTTACTAATATTTTCCCTCAGCAAGGATTTATGGCTACCCGACCACCTGAAGGTCAGGTGGCCCCTCAACCTCCTTCGTTTGGTACCTCCGATTACCAGATTCTCATTATGAACTCTGACCAACCTATCACCGTCGACCTCAACCTTCAGACTCGGTCCCATCAGTCCAACAAGCCTCCTGCTACGTCTGTCCTCGATCCACCTTCTTCAGGTTCTACAAAGCCTCTTTTGACAACTTATGGTCCTTTGCATATCCCTCAGCCTAAGGCAAAGGTTCATACCAAGATCCCTAAGGGACCATTACGTCGAAATGCTGCTTCTGGCAAAGCTGCCCATTCGTATAGTATAGTAGATGACTTGGCGCAATCTCTTGTTGCCATCTCAATGCTGGAACTCCTCCAGTCCTGCCCTTCACAACGAAAATCTCTACTATCTGCCATGGGCGCTGTAGATCCTTCAGATGATTACTTGATCGTCTTCAATGTTGACCGGTCATAACATCCTCCTCTTCTTGCTTCTATTGCCTTCCAAATCCCAGTTAAGATCCGGAACACCAACATTTCCTGATGCATCATTGATGAGGGGGCATCCAACTATGTGATGTCTGCTTTGGTTTGGAAGCAACTCGGATCACCTGATTTGGCTCCTTCCATGATCACTCTTTGAGCGTGGGATGGTCATGCCTCCCAGCCCATTGGCCTATTCCTCAATTGTCCTATTACTCTTGCGAGAAATACTATTTTCATTGACATAGAATTCATTGATGCCCCCTTAGATTACAACATTCTATTGGGTCGTAGCTACACCTATGCGATGTTTGTTGTCCCATCTGCAGTTCACCGCAAGATGTCCTTCCCTCATAATGGAAAGATAACCACCATTGACCAATTGACATATTACGAATCGAACTCTCAGACCTCCCCTGAGTCCATCATCTCTTCGATGGCCAGTAAGAAAATTGTCAATCCTTTTACTAGTGTCTCACCTAGGGTCTACAAAGACTCCTCTTTGCTTGGTACATTCCCTAGTCTTCCTCCTCTTGAATCTGATCTTAGATCATCGAATGTTTACATGATTCAATCATCTCGGGATTCCCTCAAGCGGCCCGATTTGGCTATTCAATAGCCTCGCCCTCCATAGCCTACTCCTAGCCCTTCGATTCAGCCTTCTGGACCTTCTCCTCTTGGCCCTTCACCTACAGCTAGTATCCATGAGCCTATCTACCCTACTGGAATAGTTCCTCCAGGCCTTAACCATCTTGGAGCTATCCCGCCTGGCCATTACCCCTCTGGTCAGATACCGTTCCTAGCTCTCCCTCTTGGAGTGTATTTGGTACCTGTCATGGCTACCCTATCTCTTCCTAACCTAATCCTGGGGATTCTTGTCTGGTACCTTGATCCTCCAGCCACTACCCTACCTGGTCAACCCAAACCTTACCTTTCTTTGGCCCCGGTTCAACCGGTCCCCATGAATTCTCCCGCTGCTACAGTGCCTCAACCACCTCAACAGGATCCCTCTCCTATTGCGATAGCTTCAGGTAAGAAGGGAAAATCTTGAAAGAGGGCATCAAAAGACAAGGCTGCCCCGAATAAATTTACTCCTCCTCCACCTCCAAAGCCTTGTGCTTTGTGTGATGTCGTCGGTCATGCCACCCATACCTCTCCCGAGTTACCCCGTATCAAGCCCATGGTTAATGTTGCATTCCATGAGTCTATGGTCCCTGAAGCCTTTCTTCCTCAAATGCAGCCAAGAACCCTAAGACTCTTCACACCAATCAACCTTGTGCTTTATGTGATCCCCATGGCCATTATTCCCACCATTGTCCCCGCCTTACGCATTATCGTGCCTCTTTAGTAGTAGTACCAATCTGCCTCTCCCATACTTGTGCAATATGTTGCGGACTAGCTTGAGGATTTACCCACTCCCATTTACATACCCCCTCCTGATGTCGAGATGACGGAGCCTGTGACCACCATCCTCTACCTATCATCATCCATGAGACCCTCGGTGGAAACTCCCTTTGAGACTTCCCCTTCTATTTCACTTGACCTCCCTTCAGCGATCACCCTGGGCTCAACATCGGTGGATCCCTTATCTACCTGTTCTTCTATCATCCCCCGTGATGATGCGCATGTGAACCTTTCTTCTCATGATGATGAGTCAGGTAGCTTCGCCGCATCATGTGGTCTCCCTTCCTCCAGTCACTCCATCTTCTATCATGATGATGACATCATGGAAGCCTTGTCCACCCCTGACTTCATATTTCCCACCCATAAGTGGGATGGCACCATCCATGGTTATGGTGACTTTCATGGCCTAAGCACAAGCTACACCTCTAGTAGCTCTCACATGCCACCTAACTGACGGCATGTGAGTAGTAGACATATTACACAGATCACTCCCTCTCGCAGTGTTTGTTTGATTTCTACTTTGCACTCAAGTTGCCAGAATTTTTCATCATCTTCCCATTTATTGTCTTGTGGCACATTTCAGATGGACCTCCCATCCACACCTTATATCGGTTATGTCGATGGTGCAAGTCGCTACTCCCATAATCTAGCCTCGGTAGGTTGGGCCATTTTTACCCCCTTACATTCGCTTTTTCTCTCGAACGGTGTATGCATTGGAACTGCTACCAATAATCATGCCGAATATGATGTAGTGCGAGGTTTATTAGCCGATGCCCTTTCCCATCGCATCCTCCACCTTCATGTTCGTTTAGATTCCCTACTTCTTGTCATGCAATTGAATGGTGTCTATTGTGTGCATAATCCTATCCTTTTTAGAAGATATTTATGAGTGAAGCTTTTGATGCGTGAATTTGAAATCATTACATTCAGTCATGTACCTAGAGCACAAAATAACTATGTAGATAGCATTGCAAAAAATATTCTAGATTGGCATTTAACACACGCATTTAACACAAGAAAATAACATAAAACCATCAAAATGATGCATATCCATAATATGTGTTGTATAACATGTTTTAGAGTCCATCAACTCTGATACATATGACATGCCCATAACATGTTACAAAAACTCAAAACTGGGGGCACCACCTGCCTCAACACACTAATCACTATCTGGAGGATCCCAAGCTAATGGATCTACTCCTGTAGCTTGTAGATCGCGCATTCCCTGCCCGGCCATCGCCATGCGCCACATGACCCCTCGCCACTCCAAGGGTAGACCAATACATGGCTCTTTGTACTGTTCGTCCAAGTCTTGCCATCCGCGCTCTGAAACACTGGTCAGAAGTCTCTCACATCTATGACGGATTTCCTCTAGGAGGGTTGTTGCATCCTCATTTTGTGGCACTCTTGATCCACTAGGTCCAGTAGTTCCTGACACTGCAGGTCATCCCATATACCCGGTCGGTTTCACCGGTGTTGTATCTGCATACCAAAAGTGAAATAATAAGTACCATATACAATATTATGAAAATTTACAATTCACATAAAATATTATTAATTTGTCACTTACCATCGAGCCCCCATACTCAACCAGGTGGCAGTGGAAAATCCGGGTCCCCACGATAACTCATCCCACTATAGGCATAGTCGTATATGTACAATGGCATCTAATCCCAATGAGCAAAAAAATTGGGTCGGAACACCCGTCCGACTGCTCCACCTCCTCCTCTGCACAGTAGTCACCCCCACCAGCGCATCCTAGGCTCCCTCAGGCCCCCATCCTAGAGCTGTATATGAGGTCAAAGTGTCGAGATCTTCTCAAAGAAGAGCGAGAACAACACCGTACCATATGCACAGTCATGGTTCACTTGCCGCTTACAAAGTGACAACTGTCATTTCAATGTTAATAGCATCATTTAGGCCCACCCATAGTAGGTCCCACTCAACACACTCTCCACAAGCATCATCTGCCCTCTAGTGATGTGGTGGAGTTCCTGGTTGCCTAGGATCCGCAACACTGCTGTGACCACAACATGGGTCTCTAACCTCTCTAGATCCCTGATGGGTATCCGTGTCCCTTTGACATGCAGACCTGATCGACAATGGCGTGCGACAAACTCCATGATGTTCCACCCTCTTGGTAACACTGCTTGAGTATTCCCTACCATCCCAAGTGGTGGGAGATCAGTCAGAAAATATATATCCTAGACCGTCAAATCGATCTGGTGCCCCTGCACTATAAATACCTCATGGTCTGGATCCCAATAGTTGACAATCCAGGCCAACAAGGGCTCTCCAGCTCTCATCAGTGGGTTCTCTACAAACTTCAGAACCCAAAACCTTTCTAATGCACTGTAGACACCCTGATCCTCTCAGATCTCTGACTGTAATGTGTCAAGGTCTCTCTCTCTCCAGTTGATCCATAATTCTACCATATCTGCACAAAACCATCATATTTGTCAATGTATAGATAGGAAAGATTGTATCCCAACATAAAAACCCAGTTCTCAGCCAAAAAGTAGCACATAAAAACCCCTCTCTGTTAAGTCGCACTTTTCAGGCCCAATCCTGGGACAGGTCATAGTTTTTCGCCCAAAACCTGCTACCTAGGTCGCATTTTTTTCCCCAAAAAGTGTGACTCAGCCGTGAAGAGGAGAAGGGGTCTGTTACTGAGATCTGGGGACCTAAACTGAACTTTCAATCCATTGAAATGAAAGAGTAGGGTTAGTCCTCTTACCTGCAACTGACTGATCCTGATTCCAATGATCATTTTGTCCGCTACGATCGCCGCAAGATTTAGGGCCTTCTCTACTCTCTACATTCACCACATCTCCACTTGCAACAGAGTGAATTTGGAGGGAAAATGCCTTATTAAAAGAGAAACCCTTGATTTTTCTTTCGCCTGCTATGGCCAAACCGTAGCTCAGGCTGAAAAATCGTCTGTACCGTTGGAAAGCTCTCACGAAGCCCTCAAATGGGCATCTGTTAGTTTTTCATGATTTGATACTTCACCAAGACACATTTTTTCCAAGAAGGGTCACTTCACCACTCCTAAAAATCGAATTTCTTCACTTGCAACACTTGTACTTGGGGCACCACTTTGCCTCCATACTTGTCCATGCTTGTGTTGATTTTCATCGTGAGTAACCATCTTGTACTCATGTTTTTATGGTCCCCATTGAACCTTTTCTGTGTGGCAGTGTCATCAAGTCGCCCTTGTTTAGAGCATCTGAGTTGAGTCATCATCGCATCCATGGAGTCTATCCTGAGTCCCTTCGTATCTTGCTATAGTCCTCCATCCTTCATTTATTGGTTCCTCTCTCATGTCGCACATTATGGCCTTCAGTCCTACTGTCCCCTATCCCTTATGATATTGTGTCAGTCCCTACCAGGTCATCCATGCCCTTTATGCTCTAACAAAGGAAGTCGTCCGTCTGCTACTCAGTACCCCCCATTTCATCATCATCCCTGGTGTTAGTCTATCAGTCGCTCTACTATTTTCTCTCGTGCCTTAGTTGAGGATTCCTCATTGCCTCACCTATGGCGTACCTCCTTCTGTCGACATCAGATCATTCATTCCAGAAGACAGATCTAGAGGGCGGTGTACCTTGGTTCCAGCTTCCACACTTGTTCGGTGCCTCAGATCAGGCAAAGGGACTCCTTATTTCCTTTTTACTTGATTGTTTCTTAGCTCCAGCTCCTTTCAGTATGATCGAGATCCGTATACTTGATGGTTCAGTGATGCAGTAGATGATACTGGTGATTCTCGGGTGTGTGTGAGATGTTTTAGCCCTCATGAGGGGGTTGCCCTATAGGTAGCCCCCCACATGCCCAGATGAACTCTTCATTACAGCCTTTGATGCATCTCCATAGATTTGATGATGTCCACCGCAACCACTTGCAGTGCCTTCTTTTTTGCATGTATCAGTCAAATTTTCAGAGCCCTTTCCTGTTTACAGGGGCATTTGGGTTGTATTTGTATCTCATATTCTCATATATTATTGTACAAGTCCTGGATGTTATCCCAGACACAATATGTATGTGGGATTCATTATCATGTTTTTACCTGGCTCATGTTTATGCCAGCATGTACTATATTGTTCAGTCCCTTATTTACTGGACGCATTATTCTTTGTACTTTGTCTCGGTGGGTATAGGTATGCCTCCCCCGCCGCCTATAGCATGGGTACTCACTCATAAAAGAGACTTGTCGCACCTATAATTCTCGCCTCCTCAGGGTCTAGTCCTCTATCACTTTGGTCTACCTTATATTTCTCTCTCTCTGACTTCCCCTTCAGTGTCTAGTGATCGAGTTCTTACAATGTACTTTGGTCATACGATTAGCTCCTAATGCTTGCACATTGGGGAGCAATGTAATGTTCCTTTTTCAGGATTTCTCATGAAACATGCATCAAAAATGCATTTCCAGCAGAAAATGTAATAAAATGGTGAAATGGATTCCTGGATCCCATATATTAGACAATATGCAACTTAAATCCAAGAATAGAGCTGAAAAAAGCAAACTAGGTGGGTTAAACAAATCTCCCACACCTAGGATTGTCAAAAAGTGCTAAAACCCCACGACTATAAAATGTCGGAGCAGCTGCTCAAGGGACTGCAGAATATAAGAGAGGGTTTACACATAAAATAATAGGAGAACAATAGATCTACTCATGTATTGATAAATAATGTTGAATAACACAGATCTAAGCTCCTTATGCAAAATACAAAAGAAATCGATAAGGGTTTCTTGTCCAAACACTCTGTATACAAATGTGATATTCTCGAAATCACTGAATTATCACTACAAAATTGAAGCAAATGAGTTTAAAAGGCTGAAATATGTCTGATATGATGTATATCCCTCAAGGTCTTCCTCCCATGAAAGGATGAACCTCTCAATCACAAGGAAACTCAGCAACAGAGCCACCAAACCATGCAATGAGCACTGCCTCCAAAATAACGCATTCCCTAGTAGAAACAATGCTGGGAATGTATGGGAAATGTGTGGTTTGATACCAAATATCTGAAATAATCTCTGGAGCTCTCCAAACAGTTCTATCAAGAGAAGTAAACCTTCCTCCAATGAGAAACTAGCTCAAAAGCCGGGATTCCAATCCCTTCCACTATTGCACCCAGCAACACTACACAATCTCCGGAAAAGTTGTGCTGATGAAGATGGCTAAAGCTTGGCCTAAAAGCATGATGTGAAATTATGAATGCAAACTCTCCCAATGAGCTCCTCAAAGGAAAGAGGTGGGATTCCCGCCCGGGAACACCCAGTGGTAAACAAAACTGCAACTTTGCTAAGCAGCAAAGCAGTAACAATTCTTGGCATCCAAGAATAATAATCTACAACATGATGAATAATGCTTCCATCCTCTTCCTTATATAATACATGATTTTTCTTGCCCTTGGCCCCACTCAATTAGGTTACTTCTAACCCAAGTTACATCTCCCTCCAAAATAGCATTATTCATCCTTGGATTCCTCCTCTGCTAACCTTGTTCACACATGGAGGTGTCTTATTGAGCTAGAAAGAGTGTCCCCTTTCACATTTGGAGTATTTTATTCCTCCTTAGGAGACTTATGGGCTTTTCTTCCCATTTCACCGACTAGAGCTGCTACTAACTCTAATGTTTCAATTAGCTTGGAGGCTAAAATTTTGGAACATTACAGTCCTCCCCTCCAAAATCTTTTCTTGTCCTCAAGAAAATGCACAAGGAGAAAAAAATCTCTCCCCTCTTTCTCATGTGGCCTCCATCAATAGCCTCCATCACTGCATCAAGAGAATCTGCAAATATACTGTCATCCAATGCTTCCTCCCAAGTGTGCAAAACCAAAGTGTTTGCATCAATTGAAGGTGGAAAGTGTGAATGGAAACCTGCATTGCATCAAAATAAGAATTAACAAGTGCTTTACCAGCCACTTGTTTGCTGCCACGGTCATCTCATAAGATGAAATGATGAAGTTACAATATGGTGTCAATGGTGCACACCAAGAAACATGTGGCTTCCCCCACAAACCATCAAAGAGATAACCAAAGTCAATGCTACAAGTAGCTGCAAGTACATCATCATACAATATGCAAGAATAAGAAACTCCCCTTGATACATCATGTTGCTCAAATAAGGAAAAGAAGTACAATAGAAAATGTGAAATTATACCTCCTCCGTCATGTACTTGAAGTCTTGAGCTGAAATGGCTCAACTGGAAATTCTCCCTCACTCCCAATGAGTAGGAAGGTGGCTATGACATCCTCTCTATCACCATCCAGACTATGCATCTCTCCATATGCTAAAATATGTCATGTTGAATGCCCTCCCAAGTGAACTCCTCCATCAAGTGGAAATATGCATCAAATTGCATAGAAGAGAAGTCCTCATGTGCTGCATGTAGCAGCTTCTCCTTGAGACTAGAAGATCTAGTCAAGAATATCCTGCCATAGAAATAGATGACCACATCATCCACCATGTATCTGTCATATCCATCCGGGTCATCAAGAATCATGCATGCACCAAGATCCTTGGAGTACTCTACCAAGAGATGAGACCTCCAGTAAGGATCAATCCTCCTCAATGATAGCGCTGGTGATCTGGCATGTGAAGCTCTCCTCATGCTATTGCCTGCTACTTTGACATCCCCCATGCCAAAGTCTTCCTCCAAACTCTTCACCTCTCCAAATTCACAAAGTGGTGAATCCAAAGACAAGATATCTCTCATCAACTATAGATCTGGTGGCCTCCCTAGTGGAATGCCTCTATGTAGTGAGACATCAATGTTAAGAGTAAATTGCATATATGATTGGGCAACCTTTCCCTTGCTCTCACTATGAAAATCTGTCTTCCTCTTCCTTGCATTAGTTTTCTAAAATAGAGAAGGGTGTGTGCTCCTCATCAAATAATGTTGCTCTTCCTTCTTTCCTTCTCCTTCCAGTTGCAATGCTGCACAATCATGCTGCTCACTGATTGTGCTTGGACCTCTATGTATGCGATCCTGGGGAAATTCTTGCGAGGATACAAGAATCCCTCCTATGGGATCATGTGCTCCTCTCTTCTCTACATGAGGCACTATATGTGCTCCATATGTGACAGCGTTGTTGCCCTCTTCTTCATCAATGTGTGTAGGCAACATCTCAACAATTGGATCCCTTTGTGAAAAAGTGATCCCCATGCCCTCTTGTTCAAGAATATGAACTGGAGGTTTTGCTTCTGGAAATGTGTAATGAAAGACATCAGCTCCTCCCATGGTTTTCTGAAACGGATTTTCCTCCATCACATGCAAGGGTTTTGTTTTCCCTAGTTTTCCTTGCTCATGTGTCTTAGGAAGTTTTTCACCAAACCTATCCATCAATGTTTTTATGAATCTTGCATAAGAGAAAGTGTTGGCATTCTTTAAGGAATAACATTCAAAAATCCACCATGCATGAGCCTTACCTCTGAAATATAGCACTGCAACTATGATGGCTTCATCTTCGGAAATGAGGTGCAGCTACAAATAGGAGTCTAGCTCCTTCACCCAAGCTCCAACTGAACATGTAGGTGAACCGGAAAAAGTAGATAGAAGAAATATATCGGCATCTTGTTGCTTGCTCCTCTCCATCTAGATCTTGCAAAACTTCTGGAAATCAGTATGATCTCTAAACCTCTCAGTTTGAGATTCATACTCACGCAAAAAATCACTAAGAGTTCTCCTCTTAGGCATTTTTCCTCCTCCTGTCCATCTCAAGATAGATCTAGGCACTTGAATGCGCTGTGCATCATGGAGTGTAGTTGCATGCTCACACTCACCATGTAAAAATATATATTTTTCTCTAGATCCAACTCTCTTTGGAGATCCCATCTCCAATCTCATTCTCTTCAACTCTCCTTGAAAGCTTTGCATAGATTTTGGAAGAAGCTTTGTAAGCTTGTCTTCCTTTCTTCCTGCACATACTAAAGATTTCTGGATTTTTTCCATCTCTCCTTCCTCTGATAGCTAGATCTCACGGGTTGAGCCAGAGATCATGCTTACCACTGTAATATTCCTTTTTCAGGATTGCTCATGAAACATGCATCAAAAACGCATTTCCAGCAAAAAATGTAATAAAACAGTGAAATGGATTCCTAGATCCCATAGATTAGACAATAAGAAACTTAAATCTAAGAATAGAGCTGAAACAAAGCAAACTAGGTGGGTTAAACAGATCTCCCACACCTAGGATTGTCAAAAAGTGCTAAAACCCCAAGACTGTAAAATGCTAGAGCAACTACTCAAGGGACTGCGTAGTCTAAGAGAGGGTTTACACATAAAATTATAGGAGAAAAATAGATCTACTCATGTATTGATAAATAATGTTGAAGAACAAATATCTAAGCTCCTTGTGCAAATACAAAAGAAACCGGTAAGGGTTTCTTGTCCAAACACTCTATATACAAATGTGATATTCAGAAAATCAATGAATTATCACTAAAACATTGAAGCACATGAGTGTAAAAGGCTGAAATATATCTGATCTGATATAGATCCCTCAAGGGCTTCCTCCCATGAAAGGATGAACCTCTCAATCACAAGGAAACTCAACAACGGAGCCACCAAACCATGCTATGAGCACTGCCTCCAAAATAACGCATTCCCTAGAAGAAAAATCATTGGGAATGTGTGGGAAATGTGTATTCTGATACCACAAATCTAAAATAATCTCCGTAGCTCTCAAAATAGATCTCTCAAGTGAAGGAAACCTTCCTCCAATGAGAAACTAGCTCAGAAGCCGGGATTCCAATCCCTTCCACTATTGCACCCAGCAACACTACACAATCTCCAGCAAAGTTGTGCTGATGAAGATGGCTGAAGCTTGGCCTGAAAGCCTGATGTGAAATGATGAATTAAAACTCTCCCAATGAGCTCCTCAAAGGAAAGAGGTGGGATTCCCACCCGGGAACACCCAGTGCTAAACAGCACTGCAGCTTTGCTAAGCAGCAAAGCAGCAACAATTCTTGGAAGCCAAGAATAATAATCTACAACATGATGAATAACGCTGCCATCCTCTTCCTTATATAAGACACTGTTGATATTGAACAAGATGATGAGATTAGTGAAAATATTCACCTTCACTAAGTGGGCTCGTAGGCTATTTTTGGCGCAAAGTATATTTTTAGACTATGTCTATTTTTAGACATGTCAATCATATTCTATGAGTTGCAGGATCCTATTTGTGGATGGTTGGTCAAGTTGGAAAAATATATGGACTTCTATTTTTAGAAATTTTGGGCAGAGTCTATTTTTAGACTGCCAGTCTAAAAATAGATATGTCGAATATTATTAGCTCTTAATAATATTTGGACTCTAAACAACAACTTGTTCTCTTGGAGCACTTCAATTCAGTGCACAGATGTGGCACAATAGATGACAGAAGGAATTACACTATTCCTGAGGGTTTACTGGAGCTATTTCATGGAGGACTCAGTTAGAACTCAAGTGGCAGAGTTATGACATAGTTGGAAGAAGTAGTTATGGAGTTGTATTCAGTTTAACTCGGTTAGACTCAGTTGAGCTAGTTGTATCTAGTCTAACTGATTGATACACTAGTGAGAGTGGAGTGAATTAATTAGTTAATTAATTCACAAATAATAACTCATTAATCAACTGAACAATACAGCAGTTAACTACAGTGCATGCCAGTTTCAGTGGAGACCAGTGGAGAGATAGGTGAAAGGGCAAGATAGACTATCAGTTGTGACTATAGTGATGCATTGTTTGCATCCAACACTCAGTGGAGATGCCAATGAGGATTTCCTGAGCAAGGCTGGAGCAATTCAAACTCATTCAGAGCCATTCTTCAGCAGGGATTGCGTAGTAGAGGCAGGCTAGCAGGTGGCAAAGATCAGTGCATGGATTTGCAAGATCGGGCCTGATTAGTGTGTAGCGATTGTATTGTACTGAGAGCTTGATATGATTAGCTTTATATGAGAATTGTTACATGATCTCTATGACATATATTATATATAGATAGTTGGGGTTTTCAGCTTTAGGCTTTCCCGTTAAGAAATTGTGTTAATGTGTGTGAATTTTTATGGTTTCATGTGTGCATTGCAATCTTGATTTAATTTTCCACAAATGATCAATGGTGGAATAGATTATGTATTTTGCATGAAGTTAAAATAGTGTGAGATCAGGAGAATATTGGATGTATAACACATAAGTTATATAATTTCTACATGGTATCAAAGTTGTATTGATCATTGGAGGAGATTGCAATTATTGAAGCGGTTGAGTTTTGTGCTGGTGGAATTCGAATTTGCTGCAGTGTTTTCTTGGTGTCGATGTTGAGCATTCATTGAAATGTCTTTCAACGGATTATGATTGGAGTATGCCCTTGATGGGAGCTCAAATTACATAGCATGGAAGGATAGGATGGAGGCGGTTCTGGATGATAATGGGTTGAAGGAGTTCATAGATGTTGATATTTCGAAGCCTGCTTCTAGCGATGCAGCCGCACTTGACGCATGGAAAAAGAAGGTAGAAAAGTGTCAAAGGATTCTGTTGGAAGCTGTGAAGGACCACATTGTGTCTAGCCTTCACAGGAAAGCCACTCCATTCTTAATGTGGAAGGCTTTGACATACTTTTTCCAAAGCAGAAGTGACCAGAGGAAGTTGGCGCTTAAAGACAAACTCGGAAAAATAAAAATGGAGAAAGGCAATAGTATTCCAAAATACCTCACAAAGTTTTCCCACTGCAAGGATGAGCTGGGAAGTGTGGGGGTTACTGTTGATGAAGAAGACTTGGTGAGCTTGGCTCTCCTTGGGCTTTCGAAGAGTTAGCATAGCTATGAAGACTCTATCAATGGACGGGAGAAACTGCCAGGATGGGAGCGACTTTGGTCGGATCTTGTGCAAGAGGAGATAAGGCGGAGTACCATGGATGGATCTTCATCGAAGAATGAAGATGAAGAAAATTGCACTTTGGCTGCCAATGCTTAGAAAGGAAAAGGGAAGAAATCTTCCAAATTCGAAGCTAAAGGCAAGAAGCAGGATTTTTCCAAGGTGAAGTGTTTTCACTGTCACCAGCATGGGTATTTCGCCACTAATTACCCACAGAAGAAGAAAAATAAGAGCGTTGCTGGTTCTGCAGTAGGAGTGGCCTTAGCCTCGCAGTTTGACCTCGACTTTTCTTTGATCACATGCTTGGTTTCAAGTGTGATGGGATCGGTGTGGTTTCTTGACAGTGGTGCGTCTTTCCATATGACCGGAGACAAAGATTTGTTTAGTGATCTGGAGGAAAAGGATCTTGGAGTGCACATCGAGATGGTCGATGATGGTAGATACAGTGTGACTGGTATCAGGACCATTTCCTTTGAGAGGGAGTCCGGTAAACCTTTCATCTTGAAGGATGGCATGCATGTTCTAGGATTGAAGAAGAATCTGATCTCCGTGGCAATGTTGGAAGACAAGGGTTATGATGTTGTTTTCAGTGAGGGAAAAGCCTTCCTTCGACATAAAACAACTGGTCAAACCAGGAGGATAGGGATTCGAGTTAAGAATATTTATCAATTGCAAATATATGGTTGCGCTGCAATGGCAGGCAAAGCAGAAGGAGTGGTGAGCCGATATGAGGGTGAATTGTGGCACAGGAGATTGGGCCATCTTCACCATGGTGCTTTGAAAATTTTGCAGCAGATTTCTACCAGGCTTCCCAAAGGTACACTTTCGAAGTCAAATCAGTGCAAGGGATGTACTTTAGGAAAATTTGTGAAGACCACTTTTCACGAGAAGGATAGTTGTGCTTTGAAGATCCTTGAGAGAATTCACACAGACGTGTGTGGACCTTTCTTGGTTGCTTCAACAGCAAAGCACAGGTATTATGTGATATTTTTTAATGACTTTTCTCGTAAGTGTTGGATCTTCTTCATGCAGAAGAAGAGCGAGACATACTCAAAGTTCTGTGAGTTCAAGGCGCTAGTTGAGAAAGATTCGGGAAGTAGGTGAAAGCTCTAAGGAGTGATAATGGTGGTGAATACATCTCTGGAAAATTCAAAGACTTCTGTAGCAAAGAAGGAATTTGAAGAGAACTCATAGCGCCTCATAACCCACAACAAAATGGGGTCGCGGAGAGAAAGAACAGAGCGATCGTGGGTGCTGCATGGGTGATGTTTCATGAAAAGGGCCTTCCCATACAGTTGTGGGCTGAGGCATGAAACACTGCGGTTTATGTGCAAAACCGCTGTCCTCATAGAGTACTTGGCATGAGTACACCCGAAGAGGCGTTTTCTAGTAAGAAGCCTGATATTTCTTATTTGAAGTTTTTTGGCTCACCTGTTTACATTCATGTGATGAAGGATGCCAGGAAGAAGCTGGAGCTGACTATAGAGGTTGGGATATTTGTGGGGTACACAGAAACACCCCACAATTATCGTGTGTATTTTCCAGATAGTCGGATGACTGTCGTGTGACGGGATATCAAATTTCATGAGGAGAAAGCCATGAAGTTGTCGCTTGAGAGGGAGCTACACTTACATGCAGATGAGGAGCTACTTGTTCTTAAAGATGATCCTCAAGATGTGGATCAGCCACAGGAGGAGGTTCATGGAGTGGAAGAAACCACTCATGCAGCGCCAAACATCAGAGGGCAGAAGTGCACTACAGAAGTTGAGCGACTGAATCTTGATGCAGCGCAAAATGTAGGAGCACCTACATCACAGCGCAGACAAAGACAGTCACCTGACCGATTTACTGGATACATGGCTCTGATGAGCAAGTGTATCATGACAGAACCATCCTCTTTCAAGGAATTTGTGGAGGATCCCGCATGGGTAGATGCCATGGTGGAAGAGTATGATTCGATTGTCAGAAATAGTGCATGGGAGATTGTCCCAAGGCCAGAAGGGAAATTAGTGGTAGGTTCGAGATGGATCTACAAAGTGAAGTAAGCTGTTGACAGGAGCGTCAATAAGTACAAGGCAAGACTTTTTTCCCAAGGCTTCTCACAAATCGAGGGGATCGACTATGAAGAAAACTTTGCACCTGTCGCAAGGTATTCTTCCATACGGACCATCCTTTCTCTCTCAACGCAGATGGGTAAGCACATTCATCAGATGGATGTGAAGATTGCGTTCCTCAATGGAATCATTGAGGAGGAGGTGTACATTGAGCAGCCTGAAGGATTCGAAATCTTCAGCAGCGAGTCGCATGTGTGCAGGCTCAAAAGAGCGTTGTATGGGCTGAAACAAGCACCTCATGCTTGGTACACATGGATAGACAGTTATTTCACTGGACTTGGTTTCGCCAAGAGTGAGGCAGATCCAAACCTATACCAGATTTTGGTGGAGGGTAAGATTTTGATCATTGTGCTTTATGTAGATGATTTAATACTAACGGGTGATGAACTGTTGATACACTCATGCAAGGCAGATCTTGCAAAGGAGTTCAAGATGAAGGATCTGTGCCTCCTTCATTATTTCCTGGGATTGGAAATTTGGCAACGGAAAGGTGAACTATTTGTGTCTCAAGGCAAGTACGCCCGGGATATACTGGAGAAGTTTCACATGCAAGGCTGCAAGCCTATCGACACTCCCCTTCCTGGTGGTTGGAGGAAGGAGGATGCTACATCGGCAGAGGTAGTGGATGGCACTGTTTATCGACATTTGGTTGGTTTGCTCATGTATTTAGTCAATACACGACCGGACATATGCTATGCTGTGAACCAGCTTCCACAAGTGATGGTGAAGCCTACCAAGCTCTTTTGGAAGGCAAGAAAGCATGTCTCTCAGGGGCACACATGGGTATGGATTGTGGTACAGACAGTCGAATGAGGTGAAGCTGCATGGGTTCACGGATGCAGATTGGGCAGGAAGCCCAACGGACAGAAAGAGCACATATGGAGGGATTTTCAGTATCAGATCTACAATAGTTTCTTGGTATAGCAGGAAACAAAGATCCATGGCACTCAGTTCAGCAGAGGCCGAGTACATGGCAGCAAGTTTGGCTGCATGCGAGGCTATATGGATGAGGAAGATCCTGGTCAGTTTGTTTGGTTCTCAGTTAGATCCTACTGTGATATATTGTGATAATCAGAGTTGCATTAAACTCTCAGTTAATCCAGTATTTCATGATAGATCTAAACATATTGACATCCGGTACTATCATATCAGATATTGTGTGCAGCGGAGGATCATGTTGCTTTCTTACATTCCTACGGAAGATCAGGATGCAGATATTCTGATGAAGGCACTCACCAGGAGCAAATTCGAATACCATAGAGACAGGATCGAGGTGGCAGATAATCCCTATCTTGTTGAGAGGGAGTGTTGAGATTCAACAAGATGATGAGCTTAGTGAAAAGATTCACCTTTACTAAGTGGGCCCGCAGGTTATTTTTGGCGCAAAGTCTATTTTTAGACATGTCGATCATATTCTATGAGTTGCAGGATGCTATTTTTGGATGGTTGGTCAAGTTGGAAGAATAGATGGACTTCTATTTTTAGACATTTTGGGCAGAGTATATTTTTAGACTACTAATCTAAAAATAGATATGTCGAATATTATTAGCTCTTAATAATATTTAGACTCTAAACAGTAACTTATTCTCTTGGAGCACTTCAGTTCAGTGCACAGATGTGGCACAACAACTAACAGAAGGAATTACGCTATTCCCGAGGGTTTACTGGAGCTATTGCATGGAGGACTCAGTTAGAACTCAAGTGGCAGAGTTATGACACAGTTGGAAGAAGTAGTTATGGAGTTGTATTCAGTTTAACTCAGTTAGACTCAGTTGAGCTAGTTGTATCTAGTCTAACTGATTGATACACTAGTGAGAGAGGAGTGAATTAATTAGTTAATTAATTCAAAAATAATAACTCATTAATCAACTGAAAAATACAGCAGTTAACTACAGTGCATGGCAGTTTCAGTGGAGACCAGTGGAGAGATAGGTGAAAGGGAAAGATAGACTATCAGTTGTGACTATAGTGATGCATTGTTTGCATCCAACACTCAGTGGAGATGCTAATGAGGATTGCGTGAGCAAGGCTGGAGAAATTCGAACTCATTCAGAGCCATTATTCAGCAGGGATTGCGTAGTAGAGTCAAGCTAGCAGGTGGCAAAGATCGATGCATGGATTTGCAAGATCGGGCCTGATTAGTGTGTAGCGATTGTATTGTACCGAGAGCTTGATATAGTCAGCTTTGTATGAGGATTGTTACATGATCTCTATGACATATATTATATACAGATAGTTGTGGTTTTCAGCTTCAGGCTTTCCCATTAAAAAACTGTGTTAATGTGTGTGAATTTTTATGGTTTCATGTGTGCATTGCAATCTTGATTTAATTTTCCGCAAATGATCAATGGTGGAATAGATTCTGTATTTTGCATGAAGTTAAAATAGTGTGAGATCAGGAGAATCTTGGACATATGACACATAAGTTATATAATTTCTACAGACATGAGTTTTCTTGCCCTTGGCCCCACTCAATTAGGTTATTTCTAACCCAAGTTACATCTCCCTCCAAAGTTGTGTTATTCATCCTTGGATTCCTCCACTAAAACTGCGATGTTGACTTAGTCAAAGCAGCTTGAATTTAACCTTGTTCACACATGGAGGTGTCTTATTGAGCTAGAAAGAGTGTCCCCTTTCACATTTGGATTATTTTATTCCTCCTTAGGATACTTATGGGCTTTTCTTCCCATTTATTCACCGACTAGAGCTGTTGCTAACTCTAATGTTCCATTTAGCTTGGAGGCTTAAATTTTGGAATATTACAGGCAATCTGTTACACCATTTTTTGGTCATCTAACCTGTTACTATTATATGGACCTAAGTACACTATGTAAGATGAATTTTACCCTAAGTAAAATTGCTTTCACTATGAAAAATAACTTATTAAACCACCTTTATTAAGTTTTTTATGGTCTAAATAGGAAACCCCATGAGGAAATATTAAATAAATCCATATTTTTTTTAATTTTCCTCAAGGAATAATTAGTTAAACAACAGTTTAATTGATATTCCTGGTCATATTTAACCCAAAATAGGAAAATTAATTAGATAAATTATTATTTATCTTATTATTTTCTAGGAATAATTATGTAAACCTTATTTAAATAATATTCCTTGTTAAATTTGACTAAATCATTCATTAATAATTAAATAAATCATTATTTATTTGATTATTACTCAACCACAGCCTTCAAATAATAAATAAATCATTTATTCATTTATTATTTACAAATAAAGGGATTTGTCCCAAGTCAAATTCTTTTTCCCTCCAACAAATATAATAAAATATCCCATAAAAGTTGGATCTTGAATTGGTTAATAATATTTTAATTATGCACCAATATCTAGACTAACTTAATATTTTGTTATAAAGAGAAGGATTTTTCCATTCACTCACTACCTTTTGTTGCCTAAAGATCACTCTGGATCTATACTTTTGGTCTGACTTTGATCCACCATCATTGTCATATTTTGCTATCATTTTTTGTGAGCTCCCTTTGAGTTCCATTTTTGTCTGGGTTTTCTACACCATCAAGAGAGAGGGATTTTAGATCTGAAGTGCTGAGGACTTAAAAAAACCCATCCCATTGAGGAGGACTGGTAACATCCTTCTATTTTCTCCTCCTAAGTGCCATAAATACAAAATTATTTAAACATATTCTTGTCTTGTCTATTGGATGCATGGAGCAACTCTTTTTTTTATTTACTACTTAATGTCTTTTAATCCATAGATCTAGATTTTGCAGCATTTATCTTGGTCAACTAATTGCAGATATAAAGATATTAGCAGCCAACTTTGTTGTTATGGTTGTTTGTTATGCACGGCTAAAGCGATCCTTTTTCGTACACTTGCGATTAAGATTCATACTAACACTTTTGCTTCCAATACTGGTCCCTTTTCATTTGGGATGTCTTCTAGTGCAATTCCTTTAGTTTCTCTCATTGTTGCGTCTGCTCTCTCCATGCCCCTGTCTTCTATGGCCAGTGGGTCAGATTATTTTCAGGTTTTTCCCTTCGGAAGTGGTCATATTCCTCATTCGAACCCTTTTTTAGGTTCTTTTCGTTTATCCACACAAGGCCAAGGCTATAATACTTTTCTACGAGGTTAAATCTCTAAGTGGCTTTTCAAGGTTGGAGCCCTGCTTTCAGTGGGTTGGGAACTAGGAATTAGTTGATGTATGGTTAGGAGGGGAATGTTCCTTTCTCCTATGTAGGTGCTTCTTAGGGTTTCTCTCGTTTTTCTAATGCATGGAACCCTTACCAAGGGGTTTCATCTTTGTTTAATACTTCGATTGGGGGGGAACATTCCTGTTTATGGTAACCCTACAGCGGGAGGAGGTCCTACTCCAAGCTCTTGTTAGGTCCATATATTACTAGTTTAGTCCCTTATTGTTATTAGTATAGCCCTCTTATTGTTATTTTTTTACCCCTATAACCCCAATATTGTTATTTTTTTTCTAAGTAAGAGTAAATTCTATTAGTTAAACATATAATACATGGAGGCTCTGGCCTCTGCAGTTCAGGCCTGTATCAGGGGCATTGTTTGCATCAAAACAACAAAAATGGAGTTGCCCACATAGGGGAAACCAGCCCAAAGTGAGTTTGATTCGCTGCCTCGAGTGAGGAAACCAACGTTATACAGATATGAGTGATTGTACCAAACATAGATGTAAACAGATAACAAAACTAAGATGCTAGGATTCGTAAACGGAAAAAAAAACCTGAAATTATAAGTATCATGGGGTGTTGGAGGTGGTTCTTCGACTATGAGGCATCTGTATTCTTCTTCATTAGCATGTTGGGATCCTGGTGTAGCCTGTCGTGGCACCGTGGCATCATCACCTTTACCACTGGCCTGCCTGCACTGCTCCTTGTAGTATCCCGAGCTGCTACTGTTGTCCGAGCGTGAATTGTGCTTGGCAGGAACCTGTTGCTTCTTCACCTCTTCAGAAGGGCCGAGGTTGCTGCGAGGGCGCGATGGTGGGATGGGCTAACTATGGCTGGGAGCCTCAGCGGGTATATTTTGGAAGGAGACCGAGATGGTGGCTACGACATGAGGGTGGTCAGAGGTGCACTGAAAGTGGAATTGGGCAGTGGTGGGGGTCTACTGAGAGGCTAAGGGGACCAGACGAGGCGAAGGTTGCGGTGAAGGCTCAGAGGTAGGGGGTCGAGTAGAGGAACAAGACAAACTAAACAGACGACCATGACCACTGTGGGTTTCAGGATACTTGCCCCCAGAATTCTCAAGGGAGGAGGACGAGGAACTGGACAAGGAGGAGGGGGATGGTCGAGAGGCGCGGCCCCTGCTGTTGCCACACCTGCATCGCATGTGATGCCTGAGACGAGGCATATTGGCACAATGGGGGTGGAAGGCACGCTGAGAAAAGGAGGGGGCAGAGCTGGTGGGAGGCAACTAAAATGTAGAGGAGGGGTTGAGGCTAGAGGAAGCAGAGAAGCGCAATTGGAAAAGGATACTCTGAGAGTAATGGTGGCCCGGAAGAAATTCAATGCAGCTCCTAAGACTATAGCGCCACCCAGTCGATGTGCGGAAGCTTGGCTCCGCAACCTCAGGGGAGCAGCAGCTTCACAGGGGGGAAGACTAGAATGACATAGAAACGGCGGACTGGAACGACAGCTTCGCAGAGGGCTGAAAGGCAGAACCAGAGGGCCGAAAGGCAGTGCCAGAGGGCTGAAGAACATAGCTGGATGAGTGAACAAAGAGTGGTATTTTGATGTGAGAGGAGAAGCCTCGACGAACGCAACAGAGTAAATGCTGCTCAGGGCGACGGCCCGAGTTAATAAATGAGAATGATTGCCATAGGTGTGGCTTGTGGGTGGCCATGTGGCCTTTCCACGCACCATCCCATAGGTACATAACCATACAAGTGCCCTTAAACACCCGCATCCGGGGGTTTTAACCCCAATACTGTTATTATTGTGCCCTAAAATTATTATTGTTAGGTCGGCTAGGATTATATTGTGGCCCCATGGACTCCTATATATAGAAGGAGGTTAGCATCCAAGAATTGTTCATTTATGTAATGTATTGTAGGTTTCCCTCTCGAAGTGGCTAATTTGTAAGGCATTTATCTCTCTTTTCTTCTATTTTTGGAGCTAGTTTCACAACATTTGGTATCAGAGCTTTGGATCCTAGGGTTTCGCTACTCCAAAAATGTCATCGTGGAATTTTCACTATAATTTTTTTTCTACGAAGGTTCAGAAGCTGAAATTTTTACAACGTGAATAAAAACTCCTGAGGAACATCATCACAAAATTTCAGAGCTTTTTTCGCAACATTTTCAGAGATATGATCTGTGGAAGTTAGGGCTTTTTGCAGGCTCCTGAATTTAACCTAAATAGGTGATCACGAAACTTTCTCTATAAAAAATTTTCTACAAGGTTTCAGAAGCTAAAATTTTCACAGAGCAAAGTCGAAATTTTGAGGAACGTCGTGGAAATATTTCAGAGATTGATTCACATTATTTTGGAAGGTAGGATTTGTGGAAGTTAGAGCTTTTTCAGGCTCTCGAATTTCATCTCAAAGAGGTGATCATGGGAAAATATTCATAACTCTCTCTCTGAGCATCGGATCGGAATTATGTAAAGAGTGGCCACAAGTACATGGACTTTAGTTTCCTGTATATCAATTTCAGAGCCAAACATGGCAAGTCGTACAAGTTCGCTCTACTGAACTAGTCCATAATTAGGTCATTGTGGGAGATTGGACATAAATTTTTCTTGAAGAATCCAAATCAGGTCAGACCTATGGCATTTGAAAGAGGCTTCAGGGGGCTACCTCAGGGAAAAATTTAAGATATTTAAAATCTAAAATCACAGAGATAATTCAGTTTCAATATCAAGCTCCTCAAATTCAAGAAAAAGGTGTGTATTTTTTTTTCTGAATAGCATAAGTCTTGTGTAAAAATTAGTTTGAAGTGATTCCAAGGGCCTATTGAGCATATATTTCAGTATTGGGTTCTAAAATGCCTCCTAAAAATAATTCAACACTCATTAAGCCCTCATAATACTCTACTATGACCCATGAAGATGAAGAATTGCAACATGATCTATCAAACTTATATGAGCAAGTGCACCAAATTTCACTCTCGCAAAGAGCAACAAAAAATGAAATGGAATTTTTGAAGAAAGGCATGGAAGCGAAGATGGATGGTTTGAAGAATAATATGGATGGTTTGAAGAAAGGCATGGAAGCTAAGATGGAGGACATGGAAGAAAAAATGAAAGACAAAATGGAAAACATGAAGACTGATCTAAAAGAAGACATGGAAGGTTTGACAAAGTTGATACAAGAAATGATTCCTAATGGCGAAAAGGTAGTAGAAGAAACTCATGATGAGAACAAAATAGATGTTAATCATGATTTCATAAACTCTAATGTTGGATGGAAGAACCACCATATTCCAAAGATCGATATGAGGAAGTTTTATGGAAAGGATCCTGTAACATGGATACTATAGATGGAGCAATATTTTGATCTCAGTAATGTGAAAAATACACAAAAGGTACGCATTACATCTTTACATTTAGAACAAAATACATTTGTATGGTATCAATGGCTTTTCTCTTGTAAAAAAATTGTCACTTGATCAATTTTTATAGAGGAATGATAACACATTATGAGGATACAAAGAGCAACACCTTCTTTAGCCAATTGATAAATCTCAAAAAAAAGGGTTCAGTGGTGGAGCACATTGAGGACTTCCAAAAATTGAATATAAGGGTAACTGATATTCTAGAGGAACAAAGGATTGATGTCTTCATGGGTACTTTAAAGGATAACATCCAACATGAAGTTCGTGTTTGGGAACCTGATTCATTGGAGAAGGCATTTAGGTTGGCAAGAAAAATTGAATGTAAAATTATGGCGACAAGGAAGCCTACCACTCACATCTATAAAGATGGAAGTGTTCCTACTCCTAGAATTCCACAACCTACAAGGTTGACACCACAACAATTGGAAGAAAAAAGAGAAAAAGGGCTTTGCTAAAGTTGTGATATAAAATACACTAAAGGTCATAAGTGTGCTGAGAAGAAATTATTTTACATAGATTGTGAAGATGAAGAAGAAAATTAACAAGAATCTTCAAAAGAAGAGGATATACACTAGGAACCAACCCTAGAAGGGGAAGAAATGAGTCTGACCATATCATGTAATGCATTGGCAATAAATACCAGTCCTAAAACTCTCACGGTAGAAAGACATATCAAGAAGAAAAAGGTAATAGTGCTTATTGATTCGGGTAGTACCCATAATTTTATTCATTGTAAGGTAGCCAGGGAATTGAATTTTTTCCTATACCCAACACTAGAATGTCAAGTGATGGTTGCAAATGGAGGAACTATAAATTGCTCTGGAAAATGCCATAATATCAAGATAACCATGGGGGAATATCTATTGAATAGTCCAATGCTTTCCATTCCAATGGGGGGCATTGATGTTGTACTAGGAGTACAATGGTTACAATCTTTGGGGATGATAGATTTTAATTTTCAAGAAATTTTCTTGAAATTTTTTTTAGAAGGAAAGGAAGTTGAATTATGGGGTATTGCAGGGAAGCAAGGAAAGATAATAAGCTCTAATGTCATTACAAAATTTCTGACGAAATAACAATGAGGCGTAATTGCACAATTTTTCTAACTATAAGTTCCAACATCAAAATCATCTATTTCTGTAGATCTCCAAGAAATCTTGGACAATCATTCCAAGGTATTTGAAACTCCCAAAGGACTCCCACCTATTCATTATCATGATCATGTTATTCATTTGATTCCAAGAAGCTTTCCTCCAAACATCAGGCCTTATATATATCCTTATGTCCAAAAGAGCGAAATTGAATGTATGATTGCAGAAATATTAGAGGCTGGTATAATTGAACCTAGTCAAAGTTCTTTCTCTGCTCCAGTAGTATTGGTGCACAAGAAGGATGGATCATGGTGCATGTGTCCAGATTACAGGGATCTCAATAAGCTCACTATTAAAGATAAATTTCCCATTCATGTGATTGATGAATTATTGGATGAATTACATGGAGAAATTTATTTTACCAAGTTGGATATTCGTTCAGGATATCATCAAATTAGAATGAAGACTGAAGATATCCCAAAAATAGCATTTCGAACTCATGAGGGTCATTATGAATTTTTTTTCATGCCTTTTGGCCTTACCAGTGCACCTTCTACATTTTAAGGGTCGATGAATTCCATTTTCAAACGCACCCTTAGAAAATTTGTGCTAGTATTTTTTTATGATATACTAATCTACATCAGATCTTGGAAGGATAATGTTCAACATGTTGACAGGGTGCTCAAACTATTGCAGGAGAAACAATTATATTCAAAAGAATCCAAATGTTTCTTTGGAGTACAAGAGGTGGAATATTTGGGTCATATGTATCTCACAAGGGTGTTAAGGTAGACCCTACAAAATTAAAGCCATTAAGTAATGGAAAGTCTCCACAACCATAAAGCAGTTGCGAGTATTTCTCGGGTTAATAGGGTATTATCGCAAGTTTGTTAAGAATTATGGGAGAATAGTAGCACCTCTAACAACATTATTGAAGAAAGATGCATTTTCATGGACTCCTGAAGCAATTAAGGCCTTTGAACATCTTAAAGAGGAAATGTGCCTAGCATTGGTCTTAGCTATGTCAGATTTCACAAAAACCTTTATTGTGGAATGTGATGCCTCAGGAAATGGAACTGGTGTTGTTTTAATGAAATAATGAAGACCTATTACTTTTGAAAGTCATCCAATCAATGGAAATTATTTACAGAAAGCTATTTATGAGAAGGAAATGTTAGCAATACTGCATGCACTAAAGAAATGGCGACCTTACCTAATGGGAAGATACTTCAAGATAAAACTGGTCATGATAGTCTTAAACACTTTTTGGAACAAAGATTATCTTCAGAAGAGCAGCAAAAATGGGTCACAAAGATGTTGGATTATGACTTTTAAATAATCTACAAAAAAGGGAAGCTAAATGCTTTGTGTAGATGCACTCTCAAGAAAGAATGAAGAGGTGGAAGCATTTCTTTGTGCCATTTCTATTATCCAACTGGATTGGATAACTGAAGCAAGGGATGAATGGAAGAAGGAAGAAGAAATGTGGACACTCATTCAAAAGTTGCAACAAGATCCTAGTACATTTGATACATTTAGTTGACAAAATGATTCCTTATGGTACAAATATCTCTTATATCTTTGTAAGAGTTCCCAATTAAAACAACAGATTCTTTTGGAATTGCACACTTCTCCTTTAGCAGGTCACTCAAGATTTTTAAAAACTTACCACAGTGTGAAGAAAGAATTTTTTTGGGATGGCCTTAAATCTGATATTCAAAATTTTGTAGCGGAATGTTTGGTTTTCCAGCAAAATAAAGTTGAGACAATTAAGACCCCAGGTCGTCTACAACCTTTATCCATTTCAAGTCCATGTTGGGAGGATATTTCAATGGATTTTATCACTGGTTTACCCATGTCCGAAGAAAAGAGTGTCATCATGGTGGTAGTTGATAGGCTTACCAAGTATGCACACTTTTGTGCATTATCTCATCCATTTAAAGTAAGTACAACTGCTACTACATTTATGGACACAATATAAAAGCTACATGGAAACCCAAATATGATTGTGAGTGACAGAGATCCCATTTTTACTGGAAATTTTTGGACGGAGTTATTTTCATGTTTGGTTACTGAACTAGATCATAGCTCATCTTATCATCCTCAATCCGATGGTCAAACTGAGATAGTGAATAAATGTTTGGAAGGATATCTTCGTTGTTTTTTATCTGATAAACAAACAAAATGGGTCAAGTGGTTACCTCTCGCTGAATGGTGGTATAACACTTCCGTCCATACTGCAACAAAAATGACCCCATTTATGGCACTTTATGGATATCATCCACCATCCATAACATCATATTTAAGAGAAAATTCTAAGGTTCAAGCAGTGGAAGATCACATCGAGCATCAAAGAGAAGTTATCCAACTCTTAAAGGATAACCTAAATTTGGCACAAAATCAAATGAAACAACAGGTAGATCAACATCGCAGCAAGAGAAGTTTTGATGTAGGAGACTGGGTATTTTTACGACTAAAACCATACAAAAAAATGTACCTCGAGAAAGCTAAGAAGGATAATAAATTATAGCCAAAGTACTAAGGTCCTTATGATTTGTTGCAAAAGATTGGTACTATGGCATACAAATTGGAGCTTCCTGCTTCTTCATGAGTGCATCCAGTTTTCCATGTTTCATGATTAAAGAAGGTTATAGGTGAAACTATTCCAGTTCAAACAATATTGCCAGAACTTGATGAGGAAGTAAAAATCATATTGGAACCTGAAGCGGTCACGGAAACAAGAACTCGACAACTATGTAATCGATCAATTTCAGAGTATCTCATCAAGTGGAAGAACTTACCCACTGAAGATTCTACATGGGAGGATGAGAATTTTATACAGAAGAACCCAAAGCTAATCAAGCGTTGAGGACAACACTTTTTTGAAGGAGAGGGGCATGTTAGGTCCCTATATTACTAGTTTAGTCCCTTATTGTTATTAGTATAGCCCCCTTATTGTTATTGTTGTACCCCTGTAACCCCAATATTGTTATTATTGTGCCCTTAAATTATTATTGTTAGGTCGGCTAGGATTATATTGTGGCCCCATGGACTCCTATATATAAAAGGAGGTTTTGGTCATTTGTAGCATCCAATAATTGTTCATTTATGTAATGTATTGGAGGTTACCCCCTTGAAGTGGTTGATTTATAAGGTGATGATCTCTCTTTTCTCCTATTTTTGGAGCTGGTTTCACAACATCTCTTCTAGGCCACAAGGTTTTTACTATGGCCCAAATTTTTCTATGAACAATCTGTGATGACCCAGTGCCTTAGCAAATCCATGTTATTGTTTTCAGAGTGTTGGGAATCCTTCTCTTAGTGGATGGAATTGCTAGGGTCCTCCACGTGTACCATTCCTGGCAACCCTAAATTTTCCATATCTATCAAAGTTGGCTAATGATCATATCCGGTACATCCCGGGTTGGCCTCCGGTCCCTACTAAACTTCCATCAGATATTCTGAAATTTTTAAGGGAAGACTGTTGAGGATCCAACCGACCATGTTACCACTTTCCATTTATGGTGGTCAACAAACTCCCTCATTGATGATTCAATTAGGTTGAGGTTATTTCATTGCACCCTAACTGGAAACGCTACAAAATGGTACATTGAGCTTATTGGGGGAACTTTTGATTTGTTTGGTGAGTTGGATACCATGTTTTTGAACCATTTTCAGTTGCTTGTTCCTTATTATTCTCGGACTGAGCATCTGGCCAATTTCCAGCAGGATAAGGCAACGCACATTTTTGACCATATTCAGAAATGGAGAAGGAAGAGACTCATTAAATCCTATATTCCCAATGCATTCCTTCTCGAATGGTTCCTCAAATTATTACATCCAGAAATATCAAAGGATGTATCTCTTTTTGTGGTATTTACTGAGATTCAAGTTATATTTAGAGCCCAATAGTTGGAACTGATCTATTCTTAGTCTAGGATTATTAATAATATCTTGCCTGATTCTCCTCATTCCAAAATATATTTAGCCAAACCAAAGCAAGGTCCTCATGTTGACAAGCTTGTCAGGTCTATTGATAGTAGCATGTCTAACCTTTTGAATCAATTGCAACAGTTGTCTCTATAATATGCTCCTTATATTCAAGCTAGGTCGTCAGTGTCTACTCCTTCCCAACCCTTAATGATTAATGTTTTTCAATCTTCTAACCCCAAATGAATTCAGCAATACGATGGGAATAAGAAGGGACAAAATAGAAAGAATAAAGATAAGGATGGGAAGGGTAATGCAAACAAATCCAACGATAATTTTGGAGAGGGTAAGAGAGAGTCGAAGAAGAAATTCAGGTTTCCTTGCAAGTTATGCACTGGAGGCCATCTCACTCATATCTACCCTAAGATTTAGGATGCTCAGTGCTTGTCAGCTCAGTAGGGTTCCTCTAATTCCTAGGATGTCTTGACTAACCCTTTTCCCCAAGGGAAACAAATTCTTGCTTGCGCGAATGCAAATACTGGAACTCCCATAGGTGGAAACCAGGAGGGGGGGAATTCTTCAAATGTATATATGGTGAGTGCTCACATTGATATCGCCATGAGATCATGTGATTATGGTGAATCCAAATCTTCGAAGGCTAAGGCTGCTCATGATACTTTCGTGTCACTCCATATTGAGAGGCCCATAACTGAGCCTATACCTTGCATGCCAAAAGGTTCTACTAAATGTTTGACAATCAACCCTAATGCCAAGGTAGCCCAAAACTACTCCATTGTAGAAGATATGGCTCAAAGTTCTTGTGCTATGTCTACATTGGAGGTACTCTAGTTGTGCCCAACAATAAGGATTGTGTTTCTCACTGCGATCAGGGCGATAGATCCAAATAAATCTCTTAGGTTCACATTCGATATGTCAAATATTAAGAAGATACTTCCCCATCACATGGCTATTCAGATCAAATCTACGTATCAGAAAATCAATATTTTTCAAACGGTAGTTGATGAGGTCACTTCCACATGTGTCATGTTTATCTTGTGCTTGAAAACTATTGGATCTCCTAAAGCCATTCTGTCACCTACTCTCCTTACTGCATTTGATGGTCATTCTCACAGGCCACATGGCATTGTTCCATATATTCCCATCTGTGTTGGGGAAAAATTTGTCAATATCGGAGTAGAGATAGTTGATTCCAATTTGGACTACAACCTTCTATTGGGGTGGAATTGGATTTATGAGATGGATTCCATTGCTTCATCATTATTTCGCATCCTGTGTTTTCCCCGTGAAGGGAGGATTGTCACTGTTGATCAGATGGAATATTCTTCGATAGATCCTAATGCATCTTCTAACTCTACTGTTCCCTTAGTGAATGATGCCAAGAAACCTGTGGAGAATATAGGAGTCGGTATGTATACCTCGTTGATGGGTACCTTTGATCTTATGCCTCCTTTTATTCATATCAATGCTATTTTATCCTCTAGGGCTCCTACTCGAAGAGAGTTATTCCGAACTCATTATTTTTTGGACCCTTGGACCTTACCTTCTCCTACCACCACAATAGAAGAAGGTTAAGTGGGTGGAATGGCATACCCGATATCTGCAGCTGAGATTGCTTATCAATCTATTTTTTGACTTTGCAGATTCTAATCCAGTTTCTCTTTCATCGGAGGATTTGGATGGAGAGGTGGCTCCGGCTTGAACACTTAACTCATCTTCTGCTCAGGACTACCTCGATATTGTTCTACCATCTAAAGATGCAATCCTAGAGGTAATGACTGGTGTGGAAATATCGTGGGATGATTTGCATCATCGGTCATATTTTATACCTGATTTGCGTGAGGTTGATTCAAGATTGTCTAGCCCTATGTCTACTGGTCTTGTTCACCTGATCCTAAACCCTTTGGCTCCAGTACAAATTTTTGCTGAAGGGAACATGGTTTTCATTTCAGAGACAATTTTGTTGAACATTTCCAAAAATCAAAACGTTATATAGAATGATTTCATCGGAGCTGAATATTCCCTTGAAGAGATTTAGATTTATACCGATATATTTAAATAGTTTCATGATGTGTTCGCTTGGTCTTATGAGGAAATGCGTGGAATTGATCCATCTATTTTCTAGCATGAGATCAAGACTTATGAGAATGCTAAGGCTATACGACAGAATCTTCGTCCGGTCAACCCTAGGAAAGACGAAAATATCAAGGCCGAGGTTGAGAAGTTGCTTAAGGCAGGTTTCATATACCCTGTTCCTTTAACTGAATTGGTTTCGAATCGGGTACACGTGGACAAGAAACAAGGAATGATATATGTCTGCATTGACTTCATAGATCTGAATAAGGCATGTCCAAAAGATAATTACCCCACACCATCTATTATCATATTATTGATGAGTGTGTGGGGAATGAGATTTTATCCTTCATGGATGGTTTCTCAGGATATAAACAAATTACCATCCGTCATGAAGATTAGCACAAGACTACTTTTATTTTCACCTGGGTACATTTGCATACAAGAAGATGCCTTTTGGCCTTAAAAATGCTGGAGCTACTTTCCAGCTAGCCATGTCTTATTCTTTCCATGATATTAAGCATACCATCGAAGCTTATTTGGATGATTTAGTTGCTCATTCTCGAAAGAGAATTGATCATCTTTCTCATCTTCGACAGAATTTTGAAAGATGTCATGATTATAAAATTCGGTGGAATCCGAATAAGTGTGTTTTCACCGTCACATCCGGTCGGTTGTTGGGATTCATTGTGTTTAATGAAGGGATTCTAGTAGATACCTTCAAGGTTGAGGCAATACTTCAGTTGCCTCCCCCATCCTCTATTCTTCAACTTCAAAGTTAACTATGCTGAGGTTACAAAAGGGTTTATGAGATTTTTGAAGAAGGGAATTCCATTCCCATGGGATGACTTTGCTCAATGCTCATTTGATGCTCTGAAAAGGGTATTGACCTCTGCTCCTTTATTGAGTCCACCTGATTATAACAAAGACTTCCTTTTTTATCTCGCTGCGGCAGAATCTACTATAGGTATGGTTTTGGTTCAGGAGGATCATGCTCTTTATGAGCATGTTATTTATTATACAAGGTGAGGCTTGGTAGGTCCTGAATTGCAATATTCTCCCATTGAGAAGTTATCTTTGGCAACCATCCATGCAGTCCAACGGCTTAAGCATTACATTCTTCTTCGCAAAACTTATGTTTTGGAAACTGCTAATCTGTTTCAATTTGTTCTCAATAGACGAGTGCTTGGGGGCAAATACAATATATGGATTTTCATTTTATGAGAATTCGATCTCGAGTTCCTATCTGCCAAATCCAAGAAATTGTTGGTATTTGCATATTGATATTTGAGTTGCCTTGTGGAGAAGAGAATATTTATGGGGAGTCGTTTCCTGATGAACATATTTTCCTCATTTCTCACAAGATCCTTGGTATGGAGATATTATTGTTTATCTCTAGACTTCAAAGTTTCCCCTCGATTTTTCAAAATATGAGCGTAGAAAATTGCGTCACTTGGCAAAAATTTATCTTATCATCGATGACACTATGTATCGTCACGGGGTCGATTCTATCCTTAGACGTTGCTTAAATCTCGAAGAAGCTGAGGTTGTATTGAATGATTGCCACAATGGAGCTTGTGGTGGTAATTTATGTGGGCTTGCTACAACTCAAAATCTTTTTCCTGCCAGATATTTTTGGCCCTCGATTTTTAAAGATTATGTTGAGGTGGTAAAAAAATGTCATCCTTGTCAAGTTTATACTCAGAAGATGCATGCTCATCCAGCTCCGCTCTTTCCTACTATCACTGTCAGTCCATTCAATAAGTGAGGAATTTATTTAATACTTGTAAACCACCTTCGATGAAGGGTCATACGTACATTATCGTAGCAATGGACTACTTCACGAAGTGGGCTGAGGCTATGCCTACATTTTCGAATGATGGTGAAACAACATCCCTGTTTCTGTTCAACCAAGTCATTTCTTGCTTTGGTATTCCCAAAGAGATTGTCACTAACCATGGCAGTCATTTTTAGAACTCGATGATGGCTGAATTGGCTCTTAAACTAGATTTCCCATAGGAGAATTCGTCTCCATATTATCCTCATGCCAATGGGCAGGTGGAAGCCGTGAATAAATCCTTGAAGGTTATCCTGCAAAGGAAAATCAATAAAGCCAAGTCCAATTGGAATGCCATGTTTTATCTTATGCTTTGGGCATACCAGATTTCAGTTAAGACTGCAACCGGGTTCACTCCTTTCCAACTGGTTTATGGATTGGAATCAATCTTTCCTATTGAGTGTGAGATTCCTTCCCTTAAGCTAGTTGTTGAGCTTCTTCAAGACACTTCAAGTCTCGAATAACGCCTTTTTTATCTAGAACATCTCGATGAGCAGCTTTGAGATGAAGCTACGATTAATGAGGCCCATAAGAAAAGATTGAAGGTTTAGTATGATAAGGCTGTAAAACCTAGGGTTTTCTCTGAAGGCGACCTTGTTTTGGTCTACGATCAAGACAAGGATGCCATGGGGGTAGGGAAATTTAAATCCATGTGGTATGGCCCTTTCATCATCAAAAAATTCCTTAAAAACAGAGCTTACGATTTGGTTAACTTTGAAGGAAATGAGCTGGCGAAGCCCAGAAATGAGCTCTATCTTAAGAAGTATTATGCATAGGCTTCTACCTAGAATTTTATTTAGTTGTATATATTGTATTTTTTGCATATCTGTCTATCGATTTTGCTATGATGTTGATATTTTTTATCTTCCTTGGCAGGTGTCTATGGATGATATGATTCATTTTGGCTTTGCCGATGGTGCTAGTCGACATTGATGAAAATCTGGATTAGGGCCTAAATTAGCTAAAAATTCAAAGTGCTCAAAATTGCTTCAAACCTAACGACTGGATAGATGTTTTTTCCAGGATTCTAGTGCAACTCGTTTCATTGAAATATGAGTTAGTATGACTGAGTTATCGTCTGTTGTTCATTTTCCAAAATAGGTAAAAAAAGAGTAGAACAAGTACCGGGATGATGTGGCAGGTACAGTCAGCATTGCAAGGAATATTATCTAGATTGAGGCCAATGGCACTATGACCAGTGTTGCCTTCAGATTCATCAAATGGGTTTGTGAAGAGAGAAATTGTCCAATTACCTCCAATATTCTTCATAAGTTGGAATTTGAAATTTTTTTAATGTTGGAGTACAACCCAACCAGAATACGCCACGTGTCCTCTCTGGTGGGCCCTCTCCAACCCTTGGGTCGAATTATCATTGCACATTATAGGTTTGGGCATTAAACTTTATGGTGGAATTATATATATATATATATATATATATATATATATATATATATATATATATATATATATATATATATATATAGTTTTAAAACCCACCTTTCGGCAGAGTTAAGCAAGTCTCAAGGATGCCACTAACGAACTTGGTGGAGATTTCAAATTGGATACAAGCTTTAAGTATGGTGGGAGAGTTCCGTTGTAACTTTATGCAAAATTATATGGCAAAGTGGGGGTCGAACCCACGACCTTTCGCTTTCCAGCCAAACTCCTTACCAACTCTCCTACTCGGTGGATCTTAACCACTAAGGTCTCTGCATAATGATAAATTTTGCAAGTCCAACGATTGGGAGTTGAAAAGGGTCAGCCTCGCAGGCCAGCCCCCTTCCCATATGTTCAAAGCCAAAGGACCAAGTGCATGACCCAATGAACCGACGAAATATTAATCACGACTAATATATTTTTAAGTGTGGTTTAACCACGTTAAACCATCATTAGCGCTAAGAACGTGCTTATCACTTTAAACTGTACTTATCCGCCTGCCTAATCCAAATTAATGCTAATTAACCCACATTTTAAACTGGCAGCATGTTTGACAGAGCGCGCCAGATTTTGCGGAGTTCCACTTTTACTGAACTTAACTGGCAGTCCACCAAATTTAGTGGCAGTTTACTAGGCTTGGAGTAAATGAGGCCTATATTGGGCAATATTCAACCAAATTGAGCTCAAATAAAGTCATTATTAGCATTTTGGCACGCTGGGAATCCATTGGAATAGGTTTTAGAGGTAGAGTTGGACTTCTCGATGGATTTTTTCCCACGCGAATATTTTTGATGCCAGGGCCACCAAGAGAGGAGGCCATGTCTAGAGGACATGAAGTCCAATTGAAGAACCAGAAGAGGCTACTCAGGGATTTAAGGATGTTTTGAATCTAATGATAACCTTTTTGTTTTTGTTTTGAACACATATTTAAGGTCAATTTGCAAGTTTGACAAAAAGGGTGTATGGATCATTCATCCATTTGAAGCCGTTTTGGTAGCTGTGGATCAAGGAGGAAACCTTGTAGGGGTTGTTCTCATTTACGTAACTGTTGTTGCAGCAGCTATGGCCAACATGGTTCAGTTCTGGTTTTATTTCTTCATTCATTAAGTTTATGAAGATATTTTATGTATGCTTTAGTTTGGAATTGGAATGTATTTGTGAGGGCTTTCTAGCACTCATTGGTGAGATATAGATCATCTCTATGGGAGATTGTTGTATTGTTGTTATATGTGAGAGTTATTTGCAGGAGAACATCATCTTGAAGGGGTGATAGCCACATAGTAAGGTAGTATACTGATATGTACCTTTGTTCACCAAATAGAAGAGTGGTCTAGTCATGTTGATAGGCCAAGGAGATGTAGCCCAGGCAGGGTGAATTCCTTCATCAAACTTCTTGTATTATGGTTTGATGTATATGTATTTTCAGCTGTTGATGTTGGCATGTTCTTTTCTAAGACATTTAAACATTAAAATCCTGGAAGAAACCTGCTCATTACACAAAAAACCATGCACATAAGAAACATATTTCTTATACGAATGAGGGAGATTGCATATAATTAGCAAATTTTCCCTCATTTCAGATCAAGTTGGTATTAAAGCATAAGGTTCATTGTTTCTTTGTGCAAAGAGGGTTGTTTGTTAAGAGGAAAATGCTTACCAGGTTGAAGCTCCGGAGAGGAGAAGAAGAGCTTGATGGTATGACTTCCAAAATAGGAACAAAGAGAAGGAGGCTAAGGTTGCTACTAGCCCCACCTCAAGTTTCATCTTTGGAAAATATTGAGACTTCAAAGATCATACTTAAAGGAGAAAATCCTATAAGTCTCTCAAGGGAAGAAGATAAAAAGAATGGTGTTTCACCACCATCTTCACCAACAACTTATTTGTTTTCTACATATTTGAGGTAATATGATGATGTAGAAAGTCCTTCCAAGATGGAATATGGCGACATTTGTGCTTTCTGTCCACATGATTTGGGAGAAGTTCAATAAGAATTTTATGTTGAGGAATAGGAAGAAGAAGACACAAGATCTAAAGAGGACACCTTGAGAATCCAGAAGGAGTTTGAATCCATCTTTGTGTCTCAATCAAAATATGAGACAAATGGTGAGCATGCATATGCTTCTTACTTATATGCACATATTGATGAAAATTATTTTGCAGCCTTTTAAAGATATAAAAAAGGTATTGGGTCCAAGATCTTGGCAAAGATGCGATACCAAGAAGGCTTGGGTCTTGGTGCAAATCAACAAGGCATCAAGAACCCAATAGAGGTGAAAGAAAGACCTAAGCATGAAGGCCAGGGGTATGTTTCACCAGAAGAATGGTCTTCTGATGACATTGATGATTGGGTATCATGTACCTACTGTCGCAAAAGAGGACATGAGGCAACAAGGTGCTGGATTTTTCATCCAGAGCTCGTACCTGTTTGGCTCTCCAGATAGGCAGCATTGAAATGGTTTGTCTCTTTACTTGTATGATGCAAGATTGCATGTGAATGTTTTTTAGTTGAAGGCATTTCTATTTGTTGCAAAATTTCACCAAGATGGTGTAAAAGATGGGTATGTCACTCATTTATGTTTCAGAAATTTATCATTCAGTTCATCTCTTATGATCATCCATATGTTTTGGGTTTATGTACTTGTTTTTACTTTAAATAGATAGTTGAAAAGTGTACATATGCATGAGATTTTGTATGTGTAAATAAAGAACCTGTGATAGGTTCATTGTAAATAGATACATGCATGAGTGTTGTCAATGTGTATTGTGGGACATCGACTTGTGTTGATTGTACTACATATATATTTATCGACTTGTGTCGATTGTGTCGCACACATTTCATATCGATTTATGTCGATTGTGTTTCATATTTCAGGTCGACTTGTGTTGTTGATCTCGCATGTTGTTTGTCGACTATGTTTGTCAATTATGTTGACCAACTTATGTTTTGGTTGATGGTTTTTGTCGATTGTGAGTTGATATTGGATACACCAATGTGCAAGAATATCGCCATGTTCTTGATTTTACTGGAGGTGATAGTCATTGCTTTGAAGGAGAAAAAAAGAGGTGGTCATCATTTCAATTCTTGCATAATGTTTTCTTTTCAAGATTGATTGTGTGTTCTTGTGACAAGATGTAGCAAGAAATTTGAGGTCCATTCAGTGAGAAGTGGACAAGATGAAAAAAATTTTGCAGCCATTGTAGAACAAGCTGGTATTTTGTGTTTAAGCCAAGAGTTCACTCATATTGCAAGCTTAATTTGGATAAGAGGATTTCCAAGAAGAAGCTTGTATGCATTTGTTGCAAGAGGGACTTGATTCTTAGTGGGAAGGCTAACAGTTTTCCAAGAACATAGAGATCGATTTGGTACAATAGGGTATGTATCAGTCAACAACAATCATCAATGTTGAAGTGGGTCAGCAACAACCAGAGAGTAGTGGTTGAGAGACATAGCCAGTTGCGATGAAAGGCATGTCACGATGATTGTCAAAAGAGACTTTTCAAGTAAAATCAGTTGATATAACTTGAAAGAAGAAGAGTGTTGAAGCTCAAGAAGATAATTATTAGCTTTCGTGGATCCAAAAGCCCGTTAATGGGAAGGTGTGATCAGAATTTGGATCAGGGCCTAAAATTAGCTAAAAATTCAAAGTGCTCAAAATTTATTCGAACCTAAACGACTGGATAGAGTTCCTCGCTAGGATTCTGGCGCAAATTGTTTCATTGAAATCTAACTTCGTATGACTGAGTTATCATCTATTGTTCAATTTCCAAAACAGGCAAAAAAAAGAGCAGAACAGGTACTAGGATGATATGGCAGGTACTATCAACATTGCAGGGAATATTCTCTAGAGTGTAGCTAGTGGCATTGTGATAAGTGTTGTCTTCAGATTCATTAGATGGGTTTGTGAAGAGAGAAATTGTCCAATGACCTCCAATATTCTTCCTAAGTTGGAATTTGAATTTTTTTTAAGGTTTGAGTACAACCCAACCAGAGGGTGCCATGTGTCCTCTCTAGTGGGCCCTCTCCAACCCTTGGGTCGAATTATCATTGCACATTATAGGTTTGGACATTATACTTTATGGTGGAATTATTTTAATATATATATATATATATATATATATATATATATATATATATATATATATATATATATATATATATATATATATATATATATATATATATATATATATATATATATATATATATATATATATATATATTTATATATATGTATATATATATGTATATATGTATATATACATATCTACATATATATATATATATATATATATATATATATATATATATATATATATATATATATATATATATATATATATATATATATATATATATATAATTTTAAAGAATACCTTCTATAGAAAGTTAACCAAGTCTATAGGATGCCACTAACAAACTTGGTAGATATTTAAAATTGGAGGCAAGCTCTAAGTATGGCAGGAGAGATCCATTGTAACTTTATGAAAAATTATATGGCAGAGTGGGGGTCGAACCCACGGCCTTCTACCTGCCAGCCAAACTCCTAACCAACTCTCCTACTCGAAGGATATTAACCACTAAGGTCTTCGCATAATCATAAATTTTGCAAGTCTGATGGTTGGGGGTTGAAGGGGGCCAACCCCCTTCCCATATGTCCAGAGCCAAAGGACAAGGTGCATAACCCAATGAACCGGTGGAATATTAATCACGATTAATTTATTTTTAAACGTGGTTTAAGCACATTAAACTGTCATTAGCGCTAAGAACACACTTATCACTTTAAACTATACTTATCTACCCACCTAATCCAGATTAACGCTAATTAACCCACAGTTTAAACTAGCGGCATGTTTGGCGGAGCACGCCAGATTCAACGGAGTTCCACTTTTAGTGGAATTAATTGGCAGTCGACCAAATTTAGCGGCAGTTTACTAGGCCTGGAGTAAATGAGGCCTATCTTGGGCAATATTCGACCAAATTGAGCTCAGAAAAAGTCATTCTTAGAATTTTGGCATGCTGTAAATCCATTGGAACATGTTTCAAAGGCAAAGGAGGACTTCTTGATGGATTTTTTCCCACTTTTTATGCCCAGGACCACCAAGAGAGGAGGCCATTTCTAGAGGGCCTAAAGTCCAATGGAAGAACCAGAAGAGGCTACTCAAGGGTTTAAGGATGTTATGAATCCAATGGTAACTTCGGTATTCTATTTTGAACACATATTTAAGGTCAATTTGTAAGTTTAACAAAAAGGGTGTATGGATCATTCAACCATTTGAAGCAGTTTTGGTAGTTGTGGATCAAGGAGGAAACCTTGTAGGGGTTGTTCTCATTTACGGAAATTTTTTTGCAGCAGCTATGGCCAGCATGGTTCAATTATGGTTTTATTTATTCATTCATTAATTTTATGAATATATTTTATGTATGATTCGGTGTGGAATTGGAGTGTATTTGTGAGGGATTTCTAGCACTCATTGGTGAGGTATAGATCATCTCTGCAGGAGATTGTTGTATTGTTGTTATATGTGAGATTTATTTTTAGGAGAACATCATCTTGAAGGGGTGATAGCCACATAGTAATGAAGTATATTGATATGTACCTTTGTTCACCAAATAGAAGAGTGGTCTAGTCATGTTGACAAGCCAAGGAGATGTAGGCCAGGTGGGGTGAACTCCTTCATCAACCTTCTTGTCTTATGGTTTGATGTATACGTATTTTCAGCTGTTTATGTTGGCATGTTCATTTCTAATACATTTAAACATTAAAATATTGGAAGAAACTTGCTCATTACACGCAAAACCATGCACATAAGAAACACATTTCTTATACAAATGAGGGAGCTTGCATAACATTAACAATTTTTCCCTCATTTCAGATCAGACATACCCAGAATCTTGCTTTTTCGGCTTGGGTAATCTACTATCGATCCGATCAATTGTTAGTCTCAAGAGGCATATGTATTGGTCATGCTTCGAATAATGTTGCAGAATATACTATTGTGATCAATCTACTTTATGAGGCAATATCACTTGGTTTTGGTTCATTAGTAGTGTACTTGGACTCACAACTTTTGGTTTCACAATTGAATAACATCTATCATGTCAGAGATCCATATTTATATCGTTTATTTCTGAGAGTGTATTTTTTGCAAAGATAATTTAATTATGTTACATACATTCACATTCCATGATCAGAAAAGTCATTTTTTTGATTCATTAGCTAATCAAGAAATCAATTAGCATATAAATCATTCATCACATTAAATATCAAAAATCATCAATAATCATTGTATATATGAGATAGTCACATCATAAAATTGATGTATATAGATCAAAGTCATATGTTAAAAAATATACAAAATTTTGACAATTATGTCCTACAAAATTAGGGCTTATGCCCGATCATGTCCATCATCAAAAAATATCAAGTCATCCAGTCATCCTAAAAATTTTGTGCCTATGGGCCCTGCCCTGGATAAGCATCACGGAAGAACATTATGGGAGTAGCCACACAATGGAATAGTCACACCCAATCACGTGGTACACCGACCACACATCTCTGAAAATCCTTAGGGAGGTTCTCTATTATAGCCATAGGGACCTAGCGAGTCAGACCCTCCAAGTTCCTTTGTATGGCATGGAGGACTCTCTTAGGGTCTTCTATGACATTCTCTACCTCTCTTCCATGGTGCTTGTGCCTCAGTAGACCCTTAGGTCTAACTATTCCAACATCTATAACATGATCAATAATTTTGTAAGTATTTTGTCCTATCAAAAATATTTTTTTTCATTTTCATATTTTTATCGAAAATCTAAAAAATCAAATAATCAACAAATAATTTAAATGTGATCTTACCAATCGCTCCCCATGCAGCTCTGGGTGGTAAGGGAAGATCTGGATCTCCCCTAAAGTCCATACCTACATATGGGTAATCCTCTATGGTGATCACCTACTCTCCCCACCACAAGAAGAACTCATCATCCCAGGTAGTCCTAGGGACCTCGCTGCCCCCTAGTCTCTTCATTAGGTCAGCCGATCGTGCTATACGTGGATCCCGTGGGTTGTTGATTGTCGATATCACCTTTGGTAGAAGCCTAGGTATTCTCTTAAAGAAGAATGTACACAAGATGGTCCCATATCCGAAATGTTTAGTTTTATTCTTCTGGATAAAAGTCAATTGTTTCTTCAAGTTGGTCAACAGTGCAGTGTGCCAATCATATAGAATAGTTAGAAAATCAACTGCCAAACTCATGTTTTCACGTGAGGCCTGGTGTAATGAAGCTAACCCGGCTACTCGGACTATGGTAAAAAGAAGGATTTTCATATGCAATCCTTTCACATCTCTAATATGGATCTGGGTCCCAACCTTCTAAGTATCCTTTGAGCAATATAATCGGATGTAGTCATCTACATTCAGCCCTCCTGGTGCCTTGCCCTACAAATTCACTGGCTCTCCTCTTCGAGAAATGCCATTAATGAAATATATGTCCTCGATTTCAATTCTCAAAGGCATTTGATCTATCATGAATCATCTTCCTCTAGGTCCCAATAATTGACAAGCAACTCCAACAATTTGGTATTATTTTTCATATTGGGCATTTTGAAAATTTGAGCAATCTGCATCCTTGGAGAAAATACATGGAAAATTGATCCTCCATTGCCTCATTATCAATTGCTCTATGCTCCCTCTCTCTCCAATTGATGGTCATCCCAAGTCAATTCAACAATTCATCCATTATATTTTTATTTTGAAAAATTACTCTACGCATACGCGGGTTTCATTTACACACAGTCGCGTCTATACGCAGCTTGGATATTTTCAACCCACATATACGCAGACGGTTAATCTAAAAAATTAATTCCAGTGGTGAAATTGACTTAAAATTACTTGAATTGATAACAAAAGTGATTACTAAGATGATGGATTACCTGGAAAATTTGAGCTGATTCAGCTGAGAATTGGTCCGGGTTAAAGTTGGGGATTTTTTACTCTAGAGCGTTTTCTCAAAATCATCAATGCACAAATGACCAAATGTGAGTTCAAAGGGTATATTTATGCCCAAAATTCAATTTTTTTTCAAAACTCGCTTGTATAAAGTTTTGTTTTTACTTTTTGAATTTGTCTAATACTTTATGACCTTTTGGCTTGTAAGTGGTGGGAAAGGTTGTTTTCAGGACCATTTGACGATTTCAAGATGACTTTTACCGCTTTGATTTCGTGACCACTGACTCGTCATGAAAGGTATTGTGTTTAAAACTGGCATATAGGTTAGGGAAATTCACTTTCCATTGCACTCGTACATTTAGTCTCCATACTAAAAACTTGTCATAGGGTCGACCCCATCATGTTATGATTATTAAACCAATTTCACTCGCTGATTTATAAAATCATGATATGATGGTAGAGCCATACCTTACATGGGCTTCCTAGTTAGATCCTTGCTAGAATATGTTGCCCATGCTACAAAATTATGTAGGCTCGGGATTCCTCTTTAGTCCCGCCATGACTTGTGCGATGAAGCTTCATTCTTCTTCTTCTTCTCTATATTTCTCTCTTTATACCCTAGAGGCTTCCCCTTTTGTTGAGTTGTTTTAATGCATTGCATATTGACCATTTGTATATCTTGGCCTTAATTCGGCTTCACTTTGACTTGTGCATAAGCCAAATTTTTGACCATGTCCTTCTGCAAAGTCAGCCTTGCAATCACTTAGCATTTGCAACTTAACACCCCTTTCCCGTGGACAGCACATTCCTCTGAGTGTCATCTACCAGTTTTGCCACCTTGTATTGAGCATAGGATTGTTACTATCCCAAGAACTAGTGCATCTATTTTACAACACTCCTTATATCCACTATACTATAGGAATTCTTTAATTTTTTTTTAGGCTTTCAATATGAAAAAGAAAAAAAATCAAATATCCCAAAAGGAGCGAGAATGGGACATTACTTCCATATTTGATGGAAGCTAAGAGTAAGTTGTGTCACCCTTGAGAAAAGCACAAAAATCTAATTCTTTTCTCCATTTTGGATGGGATTTAGTTTGACTTAGGAGAGCCATAACCTTGTTATTGTGTTAGTACTCCCCCAAATGGTTATCTCTTCCAATCATATGGAGGGTTTTTTCATGCCTCCTGCACGATCAAATTATACAAAGTTATCATATGCTTCCATAGTAACATTGAGTCGTGATTTTTTTCAATGGAAGTAAACCTGAGTCAGCCTTTATCCTGTCTCTCTTGACTCATTTTTCAGTCGGCCATCCTCGGTCTATCAAAGTCTTGTTCTATCACACTAGCTATTTGGTCCTTTTCTTGTGCTAGTTTGAGAAGGTCTCCACTGAACTATTGTTGGCGGGATTTTCTCTTATCAACTTTGACAAATTTCTCTGAGAGTAAACCTAGAGCCACACCCTGGCCCTATTTACATCATTGATAGGTGACCTTGTGCTCAACATTAGATCAACACCATGGGTCTTTGACTGAGCAGTTTCCCTTGTGTTCAACTTTAGCTTTTATTATCGCACCTGGGATTTTTTCATTACCTTGGTTTCCATTTGACCCTATCGGTGGATTCCTCACCTCTTTCTCAACTTTCATTATTGTTTGGTTCAAATGGTTTCTACCATGCACTAGCTACATTTTGTGCATGCCAGAATGTGCTTCGGGTTGGTTACTTCACTTTTAATTGTCTGATTCATCCAAATCCTGGCCTTCGGGTTACACTCGCACTGGATTGATGTGGGATGCCTTAACGCATTCCTTCCAGTAGATATTTTCCCATTCACTCCGATACATTGCTCTGGGAACAAGGTCTTGAGTCCTTTTGTTAGTACCTTAGGGTTTGCAGTCATTAGTGGCAAACTCCTTCGCTATCGATAGTAAGAATACATCAATATCTCTTGATTGATAGATTCTATCAAGACGTGTTTGACTTCAACTCATTCATTCACACTTGTTATATTTTACTGGGGTACCTTGACTCTCATCATCATTATCAATGAGTTATCTTATGTTTTTTAACGCTATACATCAATGACCGATTATAAAACAATTTCTCACATGGTCGACTTCAGCTCATTTATTCCCATAGTGTAGAATTTTACTATGGTGATCAGTGAAGACCTCAAGTTTGCATTAGCATGCTTTGGTTCACTTTGATAGCTCCTTCATTTTTCTGCTAGTGACACCATCCACCCTTATATATTACAATTCATCACAACATCATCTTATATGTTGGCACCTGAGTTGCGTGCAGTACCATTTTTCCACCACTTATGATTTGGTACTTGGAGATTCATTTGTGACTTCAGTGATTAGATATGTCTTCAACATAATTGATCAGTCTTCTATATGTGATATTTTGACATGATTTTGATATGTACTTTGGGGCAGTGATCAGATGATTCACTGTGTACTTTACAGTTTCTGCTATTCTTCTATACATATTGGATCCTCTCCATACATGTTATGCAGACATGCTTTACTTTCACAAAGAATAGGTATGCCCACCTCAGACATGAGCTTTCTTTCTGATTTCTTTCACTAGTTTTTGGCAGGCTAAAATCTAGTGAAGTGCTCACAAGATTGTTTCTTATGCACATAATACATTTAGGCCATCATGTACCCCTTATGACCTCATATATTAAGGGGAATCTATTATAGTATCATTTATCACCTTTATATAGTTGATGATCTAGGTATTGGCCTTGGGCAACCCTTTCCATTTAGACTTGGTCCTTTACTTAAAAAACATTATTTTGAATTCCATACACAATTCTGACCTATCAAAAACATGTGTAGTCATGGGTCCACTCATATATGACCCGCGTATATAATTTAAAATATTTAAAAAATATAAAACTCCCTATTATTTGGGCTGGGTTTATGGGTTACATTGGAAGCCCACCTACAGGAGCCTATGGCCAAACTATTTCCCAACTGAAAAAACTATTTTGAGGAAGTATAAATACACCTCATGGGAAGGCCTAAAGGGACAAGAGAGATAGATATTGATACTATAGCCTGTTAAGCCCAGATCAAGTCTGATTATCCCTATGCCTCCCGCACTTCCTAGGTTCAAGAAACCCTTGTTTCCTTCTTTGAGATGTTTACCTCCTTTATGTGACATCCTTGTGCACCTTTATGGAAGAAGATTGTTGAGGCTTGGGCTGGATGGATCCGGAGGACATTTTCGCTTGGAGCCGTGGTTGATTTTAGGTGGTATTTCTACACATATTTTACATACATCAATAAAGAAGCTTTGTCCCATTCCTCATGTCATGATATTTAATTCTTTTTATACATGTTAATGATATTGTAATAGTTTATTTCGTGTTATTTTCTACAAGCTTATATGATCTAACCACTGACATCTAGGATATATGATGTTACAACTAGTTTATGTGTTTTTTCTTGAATGAGTTTCAAGTTTTGAAGCATATGGAGAAGCAGAGGGTTTGAACCCTGTGGGAATGACCTCAAACATAGGACATACAGGTAAGGTCATCTCTCCCAAGTTTACTAGTTTAAGCATTATGACCTTTAGTTTTATTTCTTCTTGATGTTGTATGCCTTTCGATCTGTTGGGATCCTCAACCCAGACCCTAGGGTAGTTTCTCCTGTAACACTGCTCCACATTCGAACACTTTGTGCTCTAAGATTTATAATTGAGATTTTGTGCTTGAGAGCTCGCCGTGTGAGTCGATGCATGTCAGATTACAATTTTGAAGTGTTTAAAGAAGCATTCATCTAAGTAGGGCTTGGGCACACAATCCATCTAGGTCTAAGACACACCATGACGACTACACCACCCACAACTGTCACATGGCTGAGATCAACTGAGAAACAGACCAGATAAGTGTCTTATAAAAAGGTGAAGAAGTCAATACTTAGAACATCACCCAGGAAGAAAATTCCAAAGGAACATCGGTCTAAGACGATGCAAAATAGGAAAAAGTAGGCTGTCGAGGTAGAGGAGTTGGAAGAGGAAGAAGTCTTGCCCAAAGGAATAGAATACATTAATGAAAAAGAAGCAGAGCTATCTCCAGGTTTCCCCCATATATTCTGCCATGGAAATTGACATATGTGAAGCCTACGAAGGATCCAGACATAGTGAAATACAATATTTTCACTCCCTTACTGCTTGAATAAGTACCAGTTGAAGGAGAATTTTTGGGAAAAGTGCCACAACTGCACATGAAATATTGGGATTTCAACGACCGGATAAAATACCCCTAATTTGAGCCCAGTTGGTATCTGTGCTCTATATACTATGAAGCTACTAGAGTGAAAAGGCTAGAACTAATGAAGTGGGTAGCCGAAATTTAGAATGTAGGGTTGCTGAATATGTTATATGTTCTGCACTTTGTGAGCAGCATTACCAATACAATCTATGTGCGCCAAATGCTAGCCCTAGTGCACGATGATTGTTGGTGGATGGGGGAAAGAGTCCCCATTGATGCGATGTTGAACATGAAGATCACAACACTTCCTTATCTCGTCTTAGACTCCGCTGAAGCATTTGTGGGAAAGGATCAGGGTAAGAGGTTGGCTGATAAGATGAAGTAGGATTATGGCTTAATGAAGGAACCAAATTTACTCTCTTAACTCCATCAAGGATAGGTCGATGCAATTTTCCACCCATATTTTAGCTAGAAAGATCATGCAGAAATGCCACCCAGAGGAGGTTTCAACGTCGATGGTGTCTTTGGTTGCGTAATGCAGTAAAGGCGTCATCTACAATTGGGTTGGATACTTGTGTAAAAAATTCTTAGATGACTATGAAGAAGCTCAGGAGGAGGGCAAGTAGTTTCACTACATGTGGCTCTTGGTCCTAATTTCACTGATGGACTAGAAGGATCCTGATGTTTCATAGTTCCCCACTATAGACCCAGATCTCTATGAGGCAGTGAGGTATGCCTCACTATGGCTTTCAAAGGTGCCATCTTGGGTGATGGTGAACAAATTATTTTGGGTTAGGTTTGAGATGATTCTACGCACAATGTTCAACCAGAAGCCACGACTATCCCAAAGTATTTTTGCATAATATTGACGGGTCGCGGACTTTAAAGTATATCTCCACCAAGTGCACAGCCGAGTGAAGAATGACCTTGCTAAGGTCTGGTACGATCTGTCATACTTAGTGATAGAGGATGGTGTTGCGTGAATATTAAGTGCATGGCCAAGTGATTGGCTAACTCTGCTGACTGAAGGCACGAAGACTGAGCAACCAGACACAAGTAGCTTGAAGACTAGTGCGCATAAGGGAAAGAAGGACACCAAGAAGCAACCTAAGCATGTTACCTTCACAACTGCTAAGGAGTTTGAAAAAGAAGCTGAGCAGGAAACAAAGAAGGATGCTCCAGAGATGGGAGGGGGCGATGATCAGGAATTATGGGAATTTTGAGGTCTAAAATGGGCCTCCTAAGGAAATTATAAAACAAGATTTGATTACATCATCAAATTTTAGAGGGAAAAAAGAAAAAACTACTTTTTCAACTCTTATTTTCAACTTATCTCCTAATGGGTTTACTCAAATTTGGAGCGAGAACACTCGTTGGATGCATAATTTGATTCATCATCCAAGGAGTACCCATGTTGTATACTTTTGATGGACCTTGCTACATGAAAAATGAAAAATACATGAAAAATGTGATTGCAATCACGGTTTTTCATGTATTTCTCATTTTTCATGTAGCAGAGTCCATCAAAAGTATGCAACATGGGTACTCCTTGGATGAGGAATCAAATTTTGCATCCAATTAGTACTCCCACTCGAAATTTAAGTAACACATTAGGGAGATAAGTTTAAAATACAAGTTGAAAAAGTAGTTTTATTATTTTATTATTTTTTATTATTTTTACATTTCTACCCCAAAAAGGGTGAATCACCCCCCATGGTTGACATCATAATCTTGAATCCTATTATTTCTCATAAAGTTTATTTTTGTTGTACATTTTTCTTAGGAGGCCCATTTTAGACCTCAAAAGTTCTCTAATGGTGGTGATGACACATTTATGGATCCAATAGACCCCCCCTTCCCTTACATTCTAAAGAGACAACTGACACATGGTGGAGGCATGTGGAAGAAGAGACATGTGGAAGAAGGTGAAGTCAAATAGGTCTGTTGGTCCTAAAGGAAGGGGAATTTTATGAAATTGGTGACACAGTTTGACACGTCACCGAACATCTGTGGGGAAAAATTAAGGACCAGTACAAGAAGGTATTGTCCAAGGTCCACCAGGGCCTGAAGGATTTATAGGTTCAAATGAGCGCATTGCAAGCAAGCGTGAGTCAAGCGAGCATGCTTCAAGCAAGTGTGGCTCAAGTGAGCGGGGAACCAGCAATCGCAAGTACAATAGAGCAATATTTGGTGATTACAATTGATACCCACACGGTGCCGATACCTACAGGTACCTTATGTTTTGACACTGCTAAGCAATTGGCGCTGGCGGCACATTGGCAGAACACAAGGCTCAACCTTGTTGTGCTACTTTTGAAAACATTGCAAAAGTTCCACCAGGGAGTTATCGAAGCTTGAAATTTCGAGAGAAACATTCCCTATTGATTATCCAGGATGTTAAGCAAGAAAGGCAGAGGATGGAAGAGGAAATGAAGTAGGTTGTATAGGAGTGTGATGAGGCAGCTACGCAGATACATAAATTGGAAACAACCCTCACCAAGGTTTGCAACAAACTAACTGAGCTGCAGATGTAGGCTGCAACAATAGTAGAGGAAAAAGTGGAAAATCACGCAATGGTAGTCAAGGATTCCAAATATGAGATCGACAAGGTGTGACTCGAGACGCATATGAAAATAATTGAGCTGCAGATGCAATTGCAGCTCGCTACTCCACTAGAGGTCCGGGAGTAGCGCGCGACGGAGATTAAGGATGCTAATGAACATATTAAATCCACAGTCCAAGAATGCACCCAAGTCTTTGAATATGTTATGGATCTCTGAAACTCACTCTAGGAGGACCCTTAGGTGTAGAAGATTGAAGAAGAGTTTCATGAGAAACTGGAACAGATGGACCACATTAAGGTCACCACGAAGACTTTAGCACCAATACAGTGGTATGCCTATCTCCAAGAGGGTAATTTTTTTCAAGAACAGATCGATTAGCTGCGCAGAAAAGAACAAATTATCACAACTAGAATGAAGCCATGGATGGTCTTCTATCACATACTGTTGAGAAAAATTTGAAAGGACTGTGCCAGACGTAGAAGGAGATTGCCACAAGAGTCGCAGGTCTAGCCACTGATATGTTGCTGACTGAAATTTATGAAGTTGACAAGAAGTGCACCAAAATAGTTCCACCTATGAAGGATGCCTTGAGCAGCTTATAAGCAAAGATCAATGGTGCACTGGCAGATTGACTCGGGATGAGTCAGTTTTGTGTTGGGGTTTTTTGGACAATGTACCCCTCGATTGAAGATTTTGAGAAAGACTTCGCAGATCGAGGTGCATAGCGCACAACGCAGAGCTCTATTATAGTCTTAGGGGCTATGGGGTGGATCAAAGCCCCTTATTTTGTAAAGGGATGGGATAATTTTTTATACCTTGAGCTCCGCCCATGGTTTTCCGTCCATGGTATTGTAAAAGAAAAGACTATATAAGGGGTCTAGGATAGTCTTGAAATATAATATCTCATAACTCATGATAGAATGCACTTGGATGTAACGTTATTTTGAGTCTGTTTCTGTTATTTGTGGGAAAGGGAAGGCTCCTACTCCTGAGTGCACGGAGACCTTATAAAGTGTGTAGCTGAATGCGCAGACCCCTACAGCTGAGTGTGTAGGGAGGAAATGGTTGTATAAAGAAGATCTGAGTAATAATAGAAGACTTTGAAGACATATTTGTGTTTTGTGTTTATGTTCTTTGTTTACATTTATTTGGATATCATATATGCTAAGTTAATGGTTTTTATACTTAATTACATTGCGAAGTCTTGTTTATGGCTATATATGCTATTTTATTCTTGTTAAAGTAAAATCGTGCAGTCTACAACATAATTCAATCGGAATGTTGAAAAAAAATTATATAATTAGCATAGTAGTTATGCGAAGCTCTATTAAGTGTTGAAATGAAGATAAGCCCTAAATCCACACTTCATTTTCCCTCTGGATTCAAAAATATGGTTCTAACATCCCCTAATATTTTCTCTGGTGAGACTTCGGTTTGCGCAACATATCGTTATCGAAAAGGATGGTAATAGTGGGTTTTTTTGGTTTGCGTAGTCATATATGAACCTGGTTCTAGGCCCCATCAAGCCAACAATAGATTAAGAGCATTCCTCTTTTCGATGTAAGAAATTCCATAAGCATGACCATATTTTTTAGGACTACCCTCTCAATGCCCCCAAGAAAGCTCCAAGTGAAGAAACAACCAAGGATGATGAAGGTTTTGCCAATATGACTTCAAAGTATGACACAACAATAAATAAAATGGCCCCAGTGCCCCTAAAAGGAAAGAAACTAGGAACAAATTTAATGTGCTAGCATATTTTCAAGAAGATAAAGAAGCCCCAACTCAAAACCCAACAAAGGAAAGCTCCCCATAAGGATTTGGGAAGCAACATAAGGAAGAGGGAATAGCTCCATCTAGCACCAATAGAGCCCAATACACAAGAAATAATGTGGAGGTTGACACCTCGAGGTAGGAAAAGGATACTATCATTATGGAAGAAGAAGATATAATGGACATAGAAGGTATATATCGCTTGGATTTTTAGGATGAATGCAAGAGGAATGACCTGGACGTGATCCCCCAAAAACAAATAAACCTTCTAGAAGTAGCTATATATAAATACAAGGCTACACATTAGCTGGGTGTAAGCCCCATCTCCAAAAAAACCATGAAGGGATCCAAATAATAAAAAAATAGAGGAAGGAAAAATAACTCTCTAACACATTGAATCTCTAGGGAGCCAAATAGTTGATTCTAGACAATATAAGCAAATATCAGAGATATTTGCTTCACCCCCATATTTTTTTTTCATGAAAATCATATCATAGAACATAAGAGGGATTAATATTCACTCTAAGCAATGTATTCTTTGGCAGAGGATCCATTCGAACACTCCGTCAAATTTTCTCATCCAAGAAACCAAATGCATTAGCTCATAGTTTGACAGAATAATTCCCCGCGTCTAGAAAAGTTCCAAGACCATTGTAGTAGATGCAGAAGGCACCTTATGAGGAATTGGAATTTAATGGAACCAATAAAAAATATTCCTAGGTGATTTGGATATATTGTCATTAGTAATCTCTATATCTTTCCATTTCCTAGGTATATAACCCTCAAATTCTAACCAAAATGATCACAATGGTTTGACACTTAAACTCCCTCAAATCAAAGTTGGATAAAATAAAGTGGATAATAGGTGGCTATTTTAACATGATCACCTCCCTAAAGGATAAAAAAGGAGGAAGAATAAACCTAGAAATCAAGTTTGAAGACTTCAAAAGTTTTATTGAAGAGAACGATCTAGTGGATCTATAAACCACCAATGACCTCTTCACGTTGAACAATAAATGTGGGGGTTGTTAGTCATCAGTATTTTTCACCTATTGATGATGAGTAGTTTCTTAAGCCAAGTTTTCTAGAAGTTGATCTCCAAACTGTTAAATCTGTCATCTAGAAAACACCCCTAAACAATTTTTGTCCTCCTACCCATTCTGGTCAGCCTGTGATGAGAAAAACCTATTTGCCAAGTCCTATCTAGTTTTAGTCATATAATCCTGTCCATGAGTTGTCATAACTAAAGGTTATCTGTTGTCATTTACCCTCATTCCCAAGTCATTCATTATCCAAATGTTGATAAAATTTCAACCACCCTATCTCTAGTCATATGTCATTTTGAGATATAATCATACCAAATAAAATACTCAAAATCTGTCAAGATCGCCCCTAAGTTAGGTAGTGGTGCTTTAGGGAATCCCTTCCTTGGAAAAAAACATCCTGAGCCAAAAGCCTTTGTTTAGTACCAGCTAGCCCTGAATTAGTGCTTAATCTACAAAAACAAATCTTGATACATCCATAGGTCGCGCCACTAAGAGGTCTTTTTGTCTCAGTCCAAAAGAAATTCTGCAAAGATCCAATACAGAAAAATATAAGTATGTTCACTGTCTAAGAAACATGCTTAAGGTCAAACAAAATCTCCATCATATCCTAAAAAAGTTCTTTAGAGTTAAAATTCATTGATTGTTACATCTCTGCAGTGGTGTGATTTCATCAATGATCAATCTGCAAACAGAGTCAAAGGAGATTAGTCAAAGGTGTCTAGCAAGCAAGTACTCTACAATTTCAAATCACATGGTTTCTAGTCTAAGGGTTCACAGGGATGTTTTACAAAGGATATATATCTCATATCATGTCTCACAAAGCAAATTGTCAATTTTCACCTTCTGGCCCATTTGATATGATACTAAACAGAGACATGTGATTTACAAAAAGGTAACACAGTTTGGGAATAGGTGAAATATCTTATCTTCAGTGCTAATCTCCTTCATTAAAGTAGATGGTTAAGACCACAGTAAAAACCTCCTCCTTTAGAAGAGCAGATGGTTAGAAGATCAGTATAACCTCCTTCATTAAAAGTAGATGGTTGGAAACAAGATGAGAAACTCTTTCATATAAAAAGGGCAAAGAGTTAAATTGTCAAAGTGATTTCTAGAATTTTCAATCACCTCCTTCCAAGAGATTGGAAAACGATGCATCAGTAGTTTTTGATATGATTTTTGAGAAACTTTCCTTTTTGAAGGATAGGTTTGACAAACAGTGACAAAACAAGAAGAGTTCATAGGTCAAAAACCTATTTCACATCAAACAAAAGATGGCATATTGATATTGAAAATCTCTTTTTCCTCTGTTTATAGAGGCCCCCTACAAGCTGTGATAAGGATGAAACTTGGGCTAAGGACCTTCATCTAAATAGCCAAAGAAATAGAGTAGCTAACTGGGTTTAAAAGTAGCCTCTACATATGCATACAAATAAGACAGTTAAGGTAAGGAAAAGACATAATCTTCAGAAAGTTACATTAGTGATTTTAAAAGTCGTTTCCTTGATGAATGGCAGTAAGAAAGATCTCGTTTTGAAGGAGGCCTCCTCACCATGGATATGAGTGTTTTCAAAAGAGCTCACATAACATTATTTCTATGAGTCTTTTTCAGATAATGGGTCTTTATGGTATTTTAAAAGTGATATAATATTGAGGGCAGTAATTGATATTCTTGTTAAAAAACCTTTTCAAAAGGGCATAAACCCTTCCAAACTAGCTGCAAAGGCATTGAAGCTTTTTCAAATTTCAAAGGAGGAAAGAGCCTTTAAAAGGGCCCATTATCAAATTTCCAAACTCAAAACGAACATTTCTTAGCTCCCCCACAGAAGAAAGAAGTGTTTTTTGGGAAAACTTGAATTTTTCACGCTTGAATCTCAGCGCGGCGCACCTGTATACGTGCGCGGCGCGCCTGTAGCAAGGGCACAGTGCAATTTCTGAAGCTGCGTGGCGCGCTTGTGTCGGGTGTCCAGGCTGACCCGACAGGCCTTTTCTGCGCAACGCGTTTGGAGATAAACGCCCGCCCACTTCAAAACTCACTCCAAACGTTCTACCCACTACACTGACGATAAAGACAACTCAAACATTCATTCTTCAAGGTATTTCTTGCCTTCTTAAGCAAGTTGGATTTCGAAGAAGGTTTTGCTTGGGCTGTGAAATAATTGAGGGTGTTATGTTTGTATAGAGAAGGGTTTTTCCTGCTTAAGCTTCATAGATGAAAAATGGTTAAAGGGAAGGGAGTTAAATATGCCAGTTTAAAAAGTCTGTTTGTGCTTTAACATAGCAAAGAATATGCAAAATCTCCACAAACACAAACAGAGTTGGTAGAAGATCTAATACCCAGCTTGAAGGGGTGTTTTAATAGTGTTTTTCATAAACACATTTTGTTTCAAATTTTCTCGGAAGATCAGTGGTTCCAAAGAAACACTTTGTTTGCTAAATCAAAACGAGAAAACAGTGATTAGAGGATAAGGTCTTTGCCTTCTTAAAAGGGGTTTTCCTTGCTGCATGTTACAAAGGATTAAAAACATAGTTTGCAAGTGAATGAGCCATGTGTCAAAATCAAAGGACATTTGTCTTTAAAATCCACAAACAGTCCTTATAAAACCCTCATTCCTCAAAAACAAATGCTGAAAGGATGAAATGGTTTTCATTAAACTCATACCTAGTTGATAAACTACAAAAGACAGTGACCCTTAAGGGAGACAAATTTTGTTCTTAACAGGCCTACCACTCAATAAAAAAAGGGTGCTTTTATGTTTTGGAAAGTAACAATCATCCAATAGAGAAGCAGTCTTGTTCAAAATCAGGAACAGTGTTTGCTAAAGGGTATATTCTGTGTTTCAAATCAGTGCCTTGAAACAGCTATACCTAAAGTGACAGTGTTTTTCAAAGGGAGCCTCTTTATTGTTTAAACTATAGTAAATAGTCAGATCTGAGGGAAGGGATTTCATATTATCGGAGTCAAAAGAGTTGTTTCATTTGAACAAGTTGATGGGCTAAATAAAAACAGACTTGGTTTTTCTCAAGGGTAAAGGGTGTGTTGTTTGAAGATTGATCACAGTGAACATTTGAGACAGTTTGCCTTGGAGAATCAACCAAAGATCTCAGAAGCAAAATGCCTCCCAGGGAAGATAGCAGAAGTGGTCCTCACAAAAGGTATGAACCTTTTTCAACTGAGGAAGTGAATGCCTATCCTTCAGTGCTTTTTAACTTTCATGAAGTAGGATGTTTGGAGTTTTGTCAAAAGGTTCAGGAGGTAAAAAGCTATCTTCCCTTGACACATCTATTTACTTTAAGGCTGCAAGGGAAACATGTTCATATAGCAGGCTAGACTTCAAGCTCTCTCCTAGATCTATTTCCAGAGCTACCAAAATTCCATATGTCAGAGAAAAATGGTTTAAATAGAGCTACCTAGATTCAAATCAATATAAACCCTTCTTGAAACCAGAACATCAGGATGCATGCCCATCTATTTTTCCTTTTTCATATTTTTTGAACAGCTATGCTCCTCTCATGAAGATAATCATGAAATATTTCACATGCGAAGGGAGGTTTTCCCAGGTTTATGGTTACCATATCAGGCTACTCATGCACTTCACAAGAACCCAATTGCTAAACCTACCCTTTTTCCTCTATAGAAGTATTGAAAAGATGGCTTCTACTGTTCAAAATAAGTCTTCCTCTCAGCAGCAAGCTTGTCTTTTCCATCATTCCCTTATCAAGATTTTCATTCTCCATCAACTTGAGAAAAGGGGAATTTCTTGGGACACTTTCATTTCACATCCCGATTTTTCCACTGCTTCTTCATCCCATGCATCTCCTTCACCATCCACTCATCATATTTCTCCTTCTTCTAGTAAACCCACTCCTAAGAAGCAAAAATATCCTATGATTGATCAAGAAGAAGAGCACAGTGAGAAAGAGCAGCACAATGATGAAGAAGTGCACAGTGATAAAGAGCAGCATAGTGATGAAGAAAAGAAAAGTGAAGAAGAGCACAATGAAGAAGAGCACAGTGAGAAAGAGCAGCACAGTGATGAAGAAGAGCATAGTGAGAAAGAGCAGCACAGTGATGAAGAAAATCAAAGTGAAGAAGAGCACAGTGATCAAGAGAAAAACAGTGAAGAGGGAAATGATGAAGAAAAGGAACAGTTTGATGAGGAACACAACAGTCACAAAGAGGAAAATATTGGTAGCCCACATAGCAGCAAGCATGATGAGGATGAAGCACAAAACATTAAGGATACAAAGCCTAAAATTCCTAAAGAAAGCAGGGACAAAAGTGAACAAGGCAGCCCTCAAGGAGACATGCAAGGTGACAGTCAAGGCATTCATGAGGAGGGTCAAAACAGTCCTCAAAGGGACACTTTTGATGAAAGAAAGGAAAGCCCACCAACCAGCAAGGATGATGATGGGAGTAGCAAAGGCAAAGACCAAATAGATCATGTGCTAGCTACCTCTCCTAGGCAAAGGGCCATGCTTTCTTCTCCAAAGGTAACAAATCCCCAAACATCAAGAAAGAAAGTGGCTCAAATTGTAACTCCAAATGTTACTAGAGCACTCTGAAGCAAAGGGAAGTTTCCCAAGCAATACATTGTTGAATTACCAAAGAGGAGGAGGACCAAAAAGGCCACCCAAAGCAAGGGAAAAGAGAAGGAGGAAAGTAGCCATGAGAAAGAGAGGGATTTTGACATTGTTCAGATAAACAGTGATGAAAGTGACAATGAGGCCAGAATCTCAGAGTCTCTCTTGCTAAATAGAGAAGAAAAAATTCATGATCTAAGAGCGGATCTAGACAATTCTAAGACCCTCATTCATTTTATGCAAACACAAAACAAGCAAATGAGTGTCCACATGGCAGTTTATGAGACACGAGCTATCAAGTATCAAAAAGAAGCCTCCAAAGCACAAATTAAGTTGGAAGAACTCATGCGCGAATTCAATGATAGTGAAGAAGAAGATCAGCTAAGTTGGAAAATGCCAATAGAGACTTTAACCTTCAAAGAAAAATGACCGGGCACTATAAGAAGCTTAATCAATTTGACCAAAGGAAATTGAAGGCTACACAAGAAAAGCTCAAGGAGGCTCGAAAGAGGCGCCCGCCAAAAAATGTGAAGAAAGGCATATCAAGGCTTGAATTTTTGGCCTCCTCTTCTCAGCATGCTTCTGAAAACCCATGAGGGTCATGCTCGCCAAAATTGGGCATAATTCGACAAGTTTTTGTTTTTTTGACATTTTTGGGCTTTTTGCAAAAAATCATGGGCATCGCCATTTTTGTTTGAAGCATCCTCAAAGGATGAAAATGGTATCATTGGATGCCATAATTTCAGCGGCATCTACTCAGCAAATTTTAGATCAATTGAAGATGTTTTGGTCCCCCAAAGTGGCGAAAAACAATCACTTTTTCAACACTCTGCCCCGCATATCAGCAAAGGCTAATTTCTGGGTTTTTCCACACAGGTCAGATTTTCATAGGCTTCCAATGATCAGTTTGGGGAAAACAAATAATTTTCAGAAACTAGACATCTAGGGCTTTCCAACGAGCCATCACGGCCTCGTTTCGACATTGGTTGTCCTCCAAAGGTTGCCCGCAAAACAGGGAATTTTCTGCTGCTATATTTCTGAAGTACTTTTGTAAAAATGCAGTTTTCTGAAGTGGCTTTTCCAAATGTGCATTTAGCCTTTTTTGGCCATTTTCAGTTGGGAGGAGTCATTTTAATTTCCTTTTTTAGCATTTTTAGGATATTTTTATAGATATTTTGTGCCTTGGGCTTCGCAAAGCCTCAAGGACAAAATCAAATATTTTTGATAGGCCAATGAGCTTGCTAGTTGCACTAGGAGTTTCTCCTTCATCTTGGTCTATATATTCCAAGAGAATTCATTGTAAACAAGGCTGAACTTGATGATATAGAGCAATATATGGTTATACAAGCTTGGAAGAAATACTTGTCTCATGCATTGGATAGTTTCTTGAATGTTTTGGATGATGAAAGAGGACTGTGGTTGGATTCCTTGACTTGGTAAAATGGTATAGTGTCCCTCTCTATTATGTTTCTTAGTTTTCATACATATTTCATGTTATTAATTGTTGTAAAACAATAGAGAATATATTTGAGACATGCCCATGGAGGCACATCAGATTCCCTGTTTCATTACAGCTTCTATGTTTTCTTCCTTCTTAGTCATATTAAAGAATTCTTAATTGTTCTTTGATCACTGAAGAAATTGTTTTCTTGTTTCATTTATGGTTTTATGCATGCTAAGTATGATTCACGGTACGCCCTGCTTACTCATGGCTAGTCATAGCTCCACCTCTGAAACCTTTCTTTGAATGTTTGATTGTCCTAGTTGAACCAAAGAGGTCTTGTATCGATCTTGCCCTTTGCCTAAAACTCTGCAATCTTAGTTCAAAGTGCCCGATAACCCAAAATACTATGTTTAGGAGTTCCCTCTTAGTAGTTTGAGTTATTTGTTTGTCTTAATTTTTTTTCCCCAAAGTCTGATAGCGATTTTCTTAAAGTTAGAGAGTCATATATCTCTATGTATCGCTTGAATGTTTATTTCTATGCATCTATCAGTTTGAAGTTACATTTATCATGATTAATGGTTAGCCCTACCATATAAATGTCTGCTATTGAACTATTTATGTTTGAAAGCCTTTGTCCTTCCCAAACTTAGTGTCCATCCCACTTCATTTTACCTTGATCAAATCGGCCCTTCAATATACCTTGTGTCACCATCTAATGCTTTCTCGACCTTTTTGACTCCATAGCCCAGTTGATCTAACAATATTTTTATCTATTTATTCTTTGATCAGTTCCTCCCTCAAAAACCTAAAAACAAAACCAAAAACCTACTTCATAACTAGCCTAAAATCAGAAACATAAGAAGAAAAACACATAGATGTCCCTTACACTAATAGAGAGAGCCCTCTCTGAGTCCAGGAAGGCTAGGTCCTTGGGCTCCAAAGTTGGTTTGATGTTATCCTATCACTTGGCTTGCCAATCAGCCAAATCACGGGACCCTAACAGGGGTAAAGCTCAAATTCCATCCTGTATTGACCATTTCCTCTCCTCTGAATTCCTCATTATAGATGGACAATAAATAACTGTGGAAATCTAGCCAAATTTAGGTTCTAAACATTGACCCATTTTCTTATCTATGCACAATCTAGGAAAACTACACAAAATACCTTTCAGGTTTGAAAATTTTTGGCTCACTGATGCCAAAATAATTATGACAATCCAAAAATGGTGGAAAAATTTAGGATATTCAAATGGATTTAAGATGTATATCTTCCAACATAAACTAAAAGAAATCAAGATCAATCTTAAAAAGTGGAACAAGGAGGATTTCAACAATATATTTCAGGAGAAGCACGTGTTAGAAAAATAAATGGAAACTATGCACCAGAAAATTATTACTAATGGTAGAACTCAATATTTAGAGGAAAAAAAATCCGCCCTAATGACCAAGTTAGAAGAGCTATAAAATCAAGAATAAATGTACTAGAGGCAAAAATCTATAATAAATCGACTCAAATAATGAGAGCGAAACACTTCCTTCTTCCATCACTCAACAATATATTATAGATCCAACATCATAATCACATTTCTCAGATTGTACAATGGAATTAACATTGAAACATAGGAGGAAATAAAGGATGCCATGGTGAGATTCAATTCATATCTTCTCACATTCCCTCTACCATGTCGTCATGAAGTGACCAACAAGATCATGACCAACATCCACAAGATGGTGAAGGCACACAAAAAAGCTCTAATGAGACCTATCTTAGAAGAAGAATTACATGGTTCTATTCATCAAATGTAAAATGGAAAGGCTTTCGGTCTAGAGGGCTTCATGGTCCCCTTCTTCAAACGTCGTTGGATTTTCCATCAAAGTGGAATTCTCAAGATCATAGAAGAGTCTCGCCATAATTGAAGCATCCTCCTCCCTCTCAATGCCTTCTTCATAAATTTTGTGCCAAATGAAAAGTAAAACTTCCCTAGGTAAATTTCTCCCTATTTTCCTCTATAATTTCATTTACAAACCCATCACTAAGGTCATCACAAATCATCTCAATCCTATACTTCCAATCCTAATCTCCCTATAACAAACATGATATGTTGAAGGGTGCCAATTCCTATATGGAATCATCTTGGAACATGAAACCATCCATTCTCTCAAGACTCTCAAAAATCCTGGTATGCTACTAAAATTGGACTTCTCTAAAGCATTTGACAAATTGAACTAGTCATACATATAAATCCTACTCCTCTCCTTTAGATTCTATGAAGAATGGACAACTTGGATCATATCTCTAATATAATCAACCTTATTTTCCATCATGATCAATGGCTCCCCATTATACCTGTTATCTCCCTCCTAGGGCATTATTCAAGGAGACCTGCTCTCTCCTTTCCTCTTCATCCTATTGGTAGAAGGCCTAGGTTGTTGTCTGAAAGCTTATTTCACTAATAGTTCTCTAAAAGGGCTAACTCTTCATGGAAAATCACCCTTAACGCATCAATATATTGTGGATGAAACCCTTCTCATAATTCAACCCTCCATATAAGAAGCTAAAACCATTAAAGATATCCTTGACCTTTTCTTTGAGGCCTTAAGCAGGACCATCAACTAGGAAAAGCCCTTGATATTTTTCTTCAACATCCCTCCAATCACCCAGAGAAACATAACCAAAATCTTGGGTTTCTCGCTCTCAACTCTCCCATCCAAATATCTAGGTTCCCATCTAACCAATTCAACCATCAAGCACTCATCTTGGTGTGATATCCTTGAAAAAATTAAACCACCAACTAGATATCTAAAACTTCTGCTTCCTCAATATATCTAGCATGATTTTTCTCCTCAAATTTGTGCTCCAATATCTACCTCTGTACCTAATTTCTATTCTAGTTGTGCCAAAATGGGTCACAAAAATAATCTGGGCTCTTAAAATGTCCTTCCTATGGGGGGGTAATAGTCTCAAGAAAAAATGGGCCTTGGTCAAATGGGATACTCTCTATCTCACAAAGGATGAAGGAGGGATAGGTCTGTGTAACCCAGAACTTTCCAACAAATTCCTAGGTGCTAAAATATGGTGGATATGGGTCAATTACTCCATAGAGCACTGGGAACGTCTATGGCACAACAAATATTCCAAAGCTAAAAAAAAATAGAGTCTAGTTTGTTTTTCATCCACTCAGCAAGACTCATTAATATGGAACATTTCCAACTATAAAAAAAAAATCATTAAGTCACACTACTTATGGGAAGTAATAAATGGCCATTATACTAGGTTATGGGAGGATTCTTGGCATCATATCCCAAGCCTATAATCCACCTTTCAACTAGCCTCAGTCAAATTTAATGATAAACTAGAAGGTAAAATCCAATTTAAGCACTACTATATGGAGGATGACACCAAATATACCAGTAAATGGATTCACCAAGGTAGAGGGAAGCAAGTTAATCAACAATAATATCCCCTCCCCCTTTGGTTGAAGCTCAACATGCATCAAATTAAAAGATCAAAGGGACCTGACATCCTCAGATGGGGATACAAACAGTTTGGTTCCTTCACTATTAAGGAAGCTTAACATTTAACCAGGCCAGTGCCTCCGAAAAATCTTGATCCTACTTGGAGGGAGTTATGAACTTCAGGCATGTGGCCCAAGGTTACTACCTTTCTATGGATGTTGGTATGAAAAATAATTCTCACCTAGGATAACCTACTCAAAATGGGATTTATTGGACCATCATGGTGTTGCATTTGCAAGAAACAACTAGAAAATATTGATCACCCATTGGGCACATGTGGGCTAGCAAGAAGTATTTGGACTAAAATATCAATAGGATTCAACAACCTGATCACAAACCTTGAAGATTTTTTCCTCACCCTCAAATGTTGGCCCAAGGACCTCTTCCAAAGTCCTCTTCTCAATGAAATTTGGAAGTTAACCCCTAGGGTTCTGTTCTAGGCTATCCGGAAGGAGCATAAAACCAAACCTTTTTAATGAAAAACACTCACACATCAAAAGCCTTTGGATCCTTCTCCACAAGCAAATTGAAGAAAAAAAATTTCTATCTACTTGGGACGCAAAGTATTTCCCTACACTCCCTCAAGAAAAACTAATCCTCCACGATGGGGTTTCTCCTGTCCTCTCACCACTATGAATTCTCCTCGCCCACCCCTCTCTTTCTAGTCTTGACTACTAGTATCCTCCTCCTAACCAAAAATTCAAGCTAAATTTTGATGGGGCCTTAAAAGGAAACTTGGGTGAAGTAGACTTTGGAGGTGCAATTTGGAATCACAAGGGGGAGATTGTATGCAGCTACAATGGATATTTGGGACATGAAAAAAACAACACAACTTAATTAGAAACTCTAATATAAGGAATTATCCTCACGAGAAATAACAACCTATTCCATCCCATCATTGAAGGGGATTCAAAACTAACCATCAATATGGGAAAGAAACTCCAATCAAGCTCCTCTCTTTCCAGATATTATAGTGGATGGAGATTGGAACTCTGCACTCAATGTCAAGTTAAAATCATTTCTCTTCAGGAATCCATCATCCTCTCCCATGTTAGGTGAAAGGTCAACACCCTAGATGACATTTTAGCCAACAGAGTATAGGAATGCCTCCTAATAGGAGAAGTTACTTAAACCCACCCAAATCCCAATTATGGGCCTCCTGGTTCTATGAATTGGCTCATCATCATCTCAAACCCCCATATTTGGGTGTTGGACAACAGATCTACCACATTAAGTAATCTCATGAATTCCCCCCCCCCCCCCTAGTTCACACAAAGAGGGACTTTGGATGCACCATGAGCTGATCATCCATAGCACTTCGAGATTAGGAAATGGAGGTGGTGACAAGCCCACCCTCTCCCAACATTTATAGAGAACTATAAGACAATACGCTCATATTGGAGCCTAACGAGAGGACCACCACCTTATATCGCAAGGTAATTCACCACCACATCACTTAATTGTTACATTATAGAACATGAGGGAATTCAAAATCTAGGTAAGGATATAGGTAATAATATTTGTAGAAGGAATTCACGTGAGGAGTTTGAAGACACATGCAAGAGAGGCCATGATGCGTGAATGGGGTTGCCCACAAAGAGGAGGCCATGATAGAGGAAGACCTCCCCTCCCACCTTGGCATGAGTAAAGAGATGACCATTTTGACAACATCATCCCCCACTGTGTCATTATATGGTAACAAAAATGGAGGCTCAATAACTTAGGGTGAAAAGTGACCACCTTTGGGCCCTCAGAAACCTGCTTGGTTGTCACTTTAGAGACCAGAAGGACATGAATTTCCTTTTGGAAGGCAACAACTTGGACATGGAATTCCACCTGCACCATGCCAGGGTGTCTTATTAGTGCATTAGAGGTCTTATGGGAATGTAACTTCAAGGTTTTTTTCATCACCCTTGACAGACACCATTATAGATTCTTCCTCACTCTCTCTGATTTGAAAATGGAAAAATGATCATCCTCAGACACTTTGCAAGCACGATAAAATTGGGTGTTTAAATGTAAAATTAGTTTTGCAACTTCTTCAAATATCAGTGGTTAAGATTTCACATGAACTTAAAAGTGGAACAAATTCATATGTAACTTAATATGGTAAACATTAAGAGAAGAAACCAATAAATGATAATGAAGTTCAACCCTCCTAGGATATGTCTCTCGACCTTGCTCCAATGGATAGGCCTCTTTATTTATCTCAACAACAAATGAGCACATCACAAATTGTTGACTCTTGGTGTGGTAGTGTTTCTCCTACAAATAAACATTCTTCTACAAAGAATTCTCACTCAAAAATATGACTCCGTACAACAAGTCATGATTGTGTCAACAGAAAAAGGAATCTTCCACAATAGGTCCTTGTACTCCACCTGAAATAAAAAAATCATAAACATAAAAATACTTCATAATGAAGTGTTGGGAACAGATTTTACCATAAGCACACTAAGAAAAATCTGAAATACTTGCTCTACTGGTGTAACAGTTGCTGCATATGTAACTGGAAAACCTCTATCTTTTCTTTTTCAATGCTCAAATATGCCTCCATGTGACCTCAAAACTCTCTCTATCTCTAACACTAAAGGACTTGACTATACAAAATCTCCATCGTACAGTGCTCAAATTAGAAATATGATGCTTCCATTGAGTTTAGAACACTCAAAAACCCATGTCTAGGCTCTTATTGAGGTCCAAAAGATTGAAAATCTGCCAAGTTATACCTCGTGGAATTTTTTCCTACTAATTGTCCTAAAAAATGGAAAAAATGGCTAAATGTGCGATAAATTCTCCCTTTTGACAGACTACCATGTGATTGTTTAGCCTATGACTGATGCTGATTTCACTGCAAAAAAATGTAATGTTCTGCCTCTTTAAAATGTGCCATAAGTCCTTAGCGCCAAAGTTCTAGCCCCAAAGGGAGGTCATGTGGGTACATACAACTAGAGGCTAGGCTAATCTCCCACCCCTACCATCTAAGCTCTCGCTCCACTTGATCATGGTCACGTAGCATTAATGTGGTTAGGGGCTAGGGCTAATTGCCTGCCCAACGATTTAGCCTCCTCTATACCTCTATGCGTGGTCACTTGTGAAGTTATGAGACCGGGGTCAATGGCCTATCTGCCCACCCCCCTTCGTCGTATCTCTACTGGTGGTCATACATTATACCATGGAACTAGGGCTAGGAATTAAATCTTCACCCCCGCTACTTCTGCTCATCTGCCATGGACATGTGGTATATAATGATCGAGGCCAAGGCCGGCCGAGCAAACTCGACCCCTCCCACCAACACTGGTGACACATAAATTAAAATATAAACGAAAAAAACCATATAACAATAATTTTAGCCAACCACCAAGTGCCATGTGGCACCCTCTCATTGGTCCACTGCAAATCCCAACAACCAATAAAATGCAACACCTCAACCAATACGGTACTGCCATATGGCTTCATGGGATTGGCCCATACTACCTACTGTGCTTTCCTAGTCATTTTTTGATGTCAACATATGACCTACCCAATCAACAACCTAGTAACCCCTACAAGTTGACTTTTTAGTTGTTGGGAAAAAACTTCAGAATGCCATAAATCTCTCATACGACGTCAAATTGAGGCAATTCAAGTGGTGTTGGAATCAGGACGATGAACACTATGATCTGGCATGGGTTTAGGGAGATTATGAGCACTTTCATTTTTTAGCCTATTTTTTGATGTCTGGATCATACCTCACCACTAGGAAATTATGGACCTCCAAAAGCATATTTTTACTTAGAAAATAAGTGAGGAAAACCCTCCTTCAATTTTCCAATATCTATCCACCTTGCTCTACTTGGATTGGTACCTTTGAGCCCCACTTGAAGGTATTCCACATTGCCTTCGTGTGAAGTACTTATCCTCCTCTAGAGAATTGTGGCTTACTTCAATTACTCTGAACATCCATGAATAAAATATTCAATAGATGGAATCTGAACATTCTCTTCATGGCCATATTTCTTTGGAGGTGCTCATACAATATTCACCTTGAAGTCTTTCCTTGCTGAAACCAAACTTGACATTCTACTTGGAAATCATAAGCAACTCAATGCTTTCCATGCATTGATTTGTACTTTGATTTGATTTCCTCAAGATGCACTTGTACTCTTTGATTGTTGAGATTCAACGAGATGATGAGCTTAGTGAAAAGAGTCGCCTTCACTAAGTGGGCTCGCAGGATATTTTTGGCGCATAGTCTATTTTTAGATTATGTCTATTTTTAGACATGTCGATCATATTCTATGAGTTGCAGGATGCTATTTGTGGATGGTTGGTCAAGTTGGAAAAATATATGGACTTCTATTTTTAGACATATTGGGCGGAATTTATTTTTAGATTTCCAGTCTAAAAATAGATATGTCGAATATTATTAGCTCTTAATAATATTTGGACTATAAACATTATCTTATTCTCTTGGAGCACTTCAGTTAAGTGCACAGATGTGGCACAGGAGCTGAGAGAAGGAATTACGCTATTCCTGAGGGTTAATTGGAGCTATTGCATGGAGAATTTAGTTAGAACTCATGTGACAGAGTTTGGTGGAGTTATTGAGGTAGTTGGTGGAGTTGTGTTCAGTTTAACTCAGTTAGACACAGTTGAGCTAGTTGTATCTAGTCTAACTGATTGATACACTAGTGAGAGTGGTGTGAATTAATTATTAATTAATTCACTAAATAATAACTCATTAATCAACTGAAGAATACATCAGTTAACTACAGTGCATGGACAGTTCAGTGGAGACCAGTGGAGAGGTAGGTGAAAGAGCAAGTGTGACTATCAGTTGTGACTATAGTGATGCATTGATTGCATCCAACACTCAGTGGAGATGCCAATGAGGATTGCGCAGTGCAAGCTTGGTGGATTCGAGTTCATTCAGAGCCATTCTTCAGCAGGGATTGCGCAGTAGAGGTAGGCTAGCAGGTGGCAAAGATCGGTGCATGGATTTGCAAGATCAGGCCTGATTAGTGTGTAGCGATTGTATTGTACTGAGAGCTTGATATGATCAGCTTTGTATGAGGATTTTTACATGATCTCTATGACATATATTATATACATATAGTTGGGGTTTTTAGCTTCAGGCTTTCCCGTTAAACATCTATGTTAATGTGTGTGAATTTTTATGGTTTCATGTGTGCATTGCAATTGATTTAATTTCTGCATGTGATGATCAATGGTGGAATAGATTCTGTATTGTGCATGAAATTAAAATAGTGTGTGATCAGGAGAATATTGGATATATAACACATAAGTTATATAATTTCTACATGGTATCAGAGCGATATTGATCAGAGCAGATTGCAATTATTGAAGCGCTTGAGTTTTGTGCTGGTGGTATTCGAATTTGCTACAGTGTTTTCTTGGTGTCGAAGTTGAGAATTCATTGAAATGTCTTTCAACGGATTGCGATTGGAGTATGCCCTTGATGGCAGCTCAAATTATATTGCATGGAAGGACAGGATGGAGGCGGTGCTGGATGATAATGGGTTGAAGGAGTTCATAGACGCTGAAATTCCAAAACCTGCTTTTAGCGATGCAGCCGCACTTGATGCATGGCAAAAGAAGACAGAAAAATGTCGAAGGATTCTGTTGGAAGGTGTGAAGGATCACATAGTGTCCAGCCTTCATAGTAAACCTTCTCCCTTCTTAATGTGAAAATATTTGACAGACTTGTTCCAAAGCAGAAGCGACCAGAGGAAGTTGGCGCTTAAAGACAAGCTCAGAAAAATAAAAATGGAGAAAGGCGACAATATACCAAAATACCTCACGAAGTTTGTCCACTACAAGGATGAGCTGGGAAGTGTGGGGGTTACTGTAGATGAAGAGGACTTGGTGAGCTTGGTTCTCCTTGAGCTTCCGAAGAGTTGGCATAGCTACGAGGACTCTGTCAATGGTTAAGAGAAACTGCCAGGATGGGAGCGACTTTGGTCAGACCTTGTGCAAGAGGAGATAAGGCGGGGTACCAGGGATGGATCTTCATCGAACAATGAAGATGAATAAAATTGTGCTTTGGCTGCCAAAGCAAGGAAAGGGAAGGGAAATAAAAATCCTTCTCAATTCGTTGCGAAAGGCAAGAAGCAGAACTTGTCTAAGGTGAAGTGCTTTCACTATCACCAACACGGACATTACACCACTAATTGTCCACAGAAGAAGAAAAATAAGCAGGCTGCTAGATTTGCAGCTGGAGAGGCCTTAGCCTCGCAGTTTGAGTTGGATTTTTCATTGATCTCATGCTTGGTTTCAAGTGTGATGGGATCAGTGTGGTTTCTTGACAGTGGTGCGTCTTTCCATATGACCGGAGACAAAGATTTGTTTAGTGATATGGATGAGAAGGATCTTGGAGTGCACATCGAGATGGGCGATGATGATAGATACAGTGTGACTGGTATCGGGACCATTTCCTTTGAGAGGGAGTCTGGTAAACCTTTCATATTGAAGGGTGTCATGCATGTTCCAGGATTGAAGAAGAATCTGATCTCTGTGGCGATGTTGGAAGACAAGGGTTATGATGTTGTTTTTAGTGAGGGAAAGGCTTTCCTGTGCAGGAAAACAACTGGTGAAACCCGGAGGATAGGGGTTCAAGTTAAGAACCTTTATCAATTGCAGGTAGATCGCTGCGCAGCAATGGAAGGCAAAGCAGAAGGAGTGGTGAGTCGAGATGAGGGCGAATTGTGGCACAGGAGATTGGGCCATCTTCACCATGGCACTTTGAAAATTTTGTAGCAGATTTCTACTGGGCTTCCCAAGGGTACACTTGCGCAGTTAAATCAGTACAAGGGATGTACTTTGGGAAAATTTGTGAAGACCACTTTTCATGAGAAGGATAGTCACGCCACGACGATCCTTGAGATAATTCACACAGACATGTGTGGACCTTTCTCAGTAGCTTCGACAGCAAAGCACAGGTATTATGTGATATTTTTTTATGACTTTTCTTGTAAGTGCTGGATCTTCTTCATGCAGAAGAAGAGCGAGACATACTCAAAGTTCTGTGAGTTCAAGGTGCTGGTTTAGAAAGAGTCGGGGATGCAGGTGAAAGCTCTTAGGAGCGATAATGGTGGTGAATACATCTCTGGCGAATTCAAAGGCTTTTGCAGCGTAGAAGGAATTCGAAGAGAACTCATAGCGCCTCATAACCCATAGCAGAATGGGGTCACGGAGAGAAAGAACAGAACGATCGTGGGTGTTGCACGGGCGATGTTGCATGATCAGGGCCTTCCCATACACTTGTGGGCTAAGGCATGCAACACTGCGGTTTATGTGCAAAACCGTTGTCCTCATAGAGTACTTGGCATGAGTACAACCGAAGAGGCGTTTTATGGTAAGAAGCCTGATATTTCTCATTTGAAGATTTTTGGCTCACATGTTTACATTCATGTGACGAAGGATGCCAGGAAGAAGCTGGAGCCGACCGCAGAGGTTTGGATATTTGTGGGGTACACAGAAACACCCCACAATTATCGTGTGTATTTGCTAGACATTCGGATGACTGTTGTGCGACGGGATATCAAATTTCATGAGGAGAAAGCCATGAAGTTGTCGCTTGAGAGGGAGCTGCACTTACATGTAGATGAGGAGCTACTTGTTCTTAAAGATGAGCCTCAAGATGTGGATCAGCCATAGGAGGAGGTTCATGGAGTGGAAGAAACCACTCATGCAGCGCCAAACATCAGAGGGCAGAAGCACACTACAGAAGTTGAGCGACTGAATCTTGCTGCAGCGCAAAATGTAGGAGCACCTACATCACAGCGCAGACAAAGACAGTCACCTGACTGATTTACTGGATACATGGTCTGATGAGCAAGTGTATCATGACAGAACCATCCTCTTTCAAGGAAGTTTTGGAGGATCCCGCATGGGTAGATGCCATGGTGGAAGAGTATGATTCGATTGTCAAAAATAGTGCATGGGAGATTGTCCCAAGGCTAGAAGGGAAATTAGTGGTAGGTTCGAGATGGATCTACAAATTGAAGCAAGCTGTTGACAGGAGCGTTGAGAAGTACAAGGCAAGATTTGTTGCCTGAGGCTTCTCACAGATCGAGTGGATTGACTATGAATAAACCTTTGCACCTGTCGCAAGGTATTCGTCCATACGAACCATCCTTGCTCTCTCAGCACAGATGGGTTGGCACATTCATCAGATGGATGTGAAGACTGTGTTCCTCAATGGAGTCATTGAGGAGGAGGTGTACATAGAGCAGCCTAAAGGATTCGAAATCTTCAGCAATGAGTTGCATGTGTGCAGGCTCAAAAGAGCGTTGTATGGGCTGAAACAAGCACCTCGTGCTCGGTACACATGGATAGATAGTTATTTCACCGGACTTGGATTCACCAAGAGTAAGGCGGATCCGAACCTATACCAAATTGTGGTGGAGGGTAAGTTTCTGATCATTGTACTTTATGCAGATGATTTTATACTGACGGGTGATGAACTGTTGATACACTCATGCAAGGAAAATCTTGCAAAGGAGTTTGAGATGAAGGACTTGGGCCTCCTTCATTATTTCCTGGGATTGGAAATTTGGCAGCGGAAGGGTGGACTGTTTGTGTCTCAAGGAAAGTATGCCCGAGAGATACTGGAGAAGTTTCACATGCAAGGTTGCAAGCCTATTGACACTCCTCTTCCTGGTGGTTGGAGGAAAGAGGATGCTACATCGACAGAGGTAGTGGATGCCACTGTTTATCAACAGTTGGTTGGTTCGCTCATGTATCTAGTCAATACACGATCGGACATATGATATGTTGTGAACCAGCTTTCACAAGCGATGGTTAAGCCTACCAAGCTCTTTTGGAAGGCAGGAAAGCATGTCCTAAGGTATCTTGGGGGCACATCTGGGTATGGATTGTGGTACAGACAGTCGGATGAAGTGAAGCTGCATGGCTTCATGGATGCAGTTTGGGCAGGGAGCCCAACGGACAGAAAGAGCATATCTGTAGGGATATTCAGTATCGGGCCTACAACAGTTTCTTGGTATAGCAGGAAACAAAGATCTGTGGCACTCAGTTTAGTGGAGGCCGAGTACATGACAGCAAGTTTGGCTGCATGCGAGGCTATATGGATGAGGAAGATCCTAGTTGGGTTGTTCGGTTCACACTTAGATCCTACTGTGATATATTGTGATAATCAGAGTTGCATTAAACTCTCGGTTAATCTAGTATTTCATGATAGATCTAAACATATTGACATCGATACCATCATATTAGAGATTGTGTGCAGCGGAAGATCATGTTAATTTCTTACATTCCTACGGAGAATCAAGATGCAGATATTCTGACGAAGGCGCTCACCAGGAGCAAATTCGAATACCATAGAGACAAGATCGGGGTGGCAGATAATCCCTATCTTGTTGAGAGGGAGTGTTGAGATTCAACAAGATGATGAGCTTAATGAAAAGAGTCTCCTTCACTAAGTGGGCCCGTAGGCTATTTTTGGTGCAAATTCTATTTTTAGACTATGTCTATTTTTAGACATGTCGATCATATTCTATGAGTTGAAGGATGTTATTTTTGGATGGTTGGTCAATTTGGAAAAATAGATGGACTCATATTTTTAGACATATTGGGTGGAATCTATTTTTAGATTGCTAGTCTAAAAATAGATATGTCGAATATTATTAGCTCTTAATAATATTTGGACTCTAAACATTATCTTATTCTCTTAGAGCACTTCAGTTAAGTGCACAGATGTGGCACAACAGCTGATAGAAGGAATTACATTATTCCTGAGGGTTTACTGGAGCTAATGCATGGAGACTTCAGTTAGAACTCATGTGACAGAGTTTGGTGGAGTTGTAGAAGTAGTTGGTGGAGTTGTATTTAGTTTAACTCAGTTAGACTCAGTTGAGATAGTTGTATTTAGTCTAACTGATTGATACACTAGTGAGAGTGGAGTGAATTAATTAGTTAATTAATTCACTAAATAATAACTCATTAATCAACTAAATAATACATCAGTTAACTACAGTGCATGGCAGTTTCAGTGGAGACCAGTGGAGAGGTAGGTGAAAGAGCAAGTGTGACTATCAGTTGTGACTATAGTGATGTATTGATTGCATCCAACACTTAGTGGAGATTCCAATGAGGATTTCACAGTGCAATCTTGGTGGATTCGAGTTCATTCAGAGCCATTCTTCATCAGGGATTGCGTAGTAGAGGCAGGCTAGCAGGTGGCAAAGATCAGTGCATGGATTTGCAAGATCGGGCCTGATTAGTGTGTAGCGATTGTATTGTACTGAGAGCTTGATATGATCAGCTTTGTATAAGGATTGTTACATGATCTCTATGACATATATTATATACAAATAGTTGGGGTTTTTAGCTTCAGGCTTTCCTGTTAAACAGTTGCGTTAATGTGTGTGAATTTTTATGGTTTCATGTGTGCATTGCAATTGATTTAATTTCCCCATGTGATGATCAATGGTGGAAAATATTCTGTATTGTGCATGAAGTTAAAATAGTGTGTGATTAGGAGAATCTTGGATATATAACACACAAGTTATATAATTTCTACATTGATACACTAGCTGCATTTGTTCAATGACATGCTTGAATTTTTCCATATTTATATGGCCATCTTTTGCAAAATATTTACCAAAAATAAAATTCAAAAACACTTTAGTAAATAACCCAAACAAGCTTCACATGGAAATACTCGTCTAAGTGAGTGCTAGACATAATTGTAGCATACTGAATGTGATGCAAATTCTCATCCTTAAAGTTTAGGATGATTAATACAATGTCCATGAAGGAAATGCATCTTACAATATGGAATAAATTAAACTCTTCAAATTCCATACAAATTGAATCATCAATTAGCCAACATAACATAAAAATGACAAAGAAAACAATCTTCCATATGCGTTATTTATTCACAAACATCACTTTAAAAAAATACCCAACTATGGGGATATGCAACATGTGAAATACAAAAGAAATGCATTCTTTAACTAGACAAATATTCCAACCATTTATTACCCAACCATGTTAGGGAATTTTATTTATGCACTTCACTTCCTTTTGGAACTGCTTTTGGAATGGTTATGGTGTGCCTTGCACATTCCTCTACTTTATCCTTCTCAGGTGATTCCATTACCAGTTTGTCCTTCTTTGGCTGAAGATGTGGATGAAACTTCCAACATTTTTCAATCCAATGGCCACTTATATTAGAATGAGTACAAAATTTTTTGTGAGCATTTCTTGGCAAAAAGGTCTTTGAAATTGGATGATAATTTTCCTTCTTGGTCTCACTTCTAATTGACATATTCATTTTCTTGATTAATGATTTCCTTTGTGACTCTTAGCTACATAATGGTTAGGTGCATGAAAAAAAGTGAAAGGAAAAATATTCCACAACATGTTATTCAAATCATCATGTTGTTCATAATCATAGAAATCCTTTGAATAATCCGGACGCTTACACTTCTTATGGTTTTCCTTTGGCTTATGATTTTTGCGAGGAGCACCTGATTGTCAAGGAGAAATTGACTTAGTTCTTCCTTTGAAGTGCTCATCTCTCTTTGGAGATGTATTGACTTCAAAATCATCATCATGGCATGATTCTCCCTCAAATTGCAAGATTTATTTCTTCACAAATTTCACACATGAAGAATTCTTTGAATTTTCATCTTTGGATCATTCTCCAAATTCATCTTGAAAATAGCCTAATCCTTCATGTCGAGTTTGTGCTCTTACGTCAATGGGATTAACAATTCCATTACTATGGATTCCAAGACCCTTACCTTTATACCCCATTTTGGTTAACAATTTCATACCAATACCCTTGGTATGTTTCTCAAATTATGCAAAAGAAGCACGATAATTGTTTATGGAATGAAATGAACAAGAATTATATTTTACATATTTTTCTGCTTGTGAATATTGGTCCTCTTCCTGAAGTTTAACCATCTCCTCCTTCTCTTTTGTAGATGAAGTGGTAGATGAAGAGTCAAGGAAAACACCATTGTGATTTAACATGTAAGCAACGTTCTTCATTTGACAAAGGGTACAATTAACAACCATTCCATGACCACAAACTTTTTGAGTCTCGGGGTAAGCTTCTATAGCTGAAAATTCCCCAGTTTTCTCTTCAAATACCTTCTGCAACATCAGGTGCAATTCCTTATTTTCATCCTCTGTTACTTTAAGAAATCTTCTAAATTCCATCTTCTCCACGTGGAGCGAAAATTTCATCTCCTCTAGTTCTTGGAGCCTTGCATGCTGCAAAATTTCACCCATTCTTGCAATCTAGTGAGAACCCGCTCTAATACCGCTGATATGAAAATGGAAAAATGATCGTCCTATGACACTTTGCAAGTGTGATAAACTTGGGTCTTTAAATGTAAAATTAGTTTTGCAACTTCTTCAAATATTAGTGGTTAATATTTCACATGAACTTAAAAGTGAAACAAATTCATATGCAACTTAATATGTTAAATATGAAGAGAATAAACCAACAAGTGATAACAGATTTCACCCCTCTTGAGCTACGTCTCCGTACCCTTCTCCAATGGCTAGGTCACTTTATTGATCTCAACATCAAATGAGAACATTACAATTTGCTGAGTGTTGGAGTGGTATTGTTTCTCTTACAAATAATTCTCACTAAAAAATATGACTCCTACAACAAGTCATGCTTGCGTCAATAAAAAAAGGACTCTTCCACAATTGGTCCTTGTACTCCACCTGAAATAAAAAATCATAAACATACAATTAATTCACAATGAAATGTTGGAAAGGGACTTTCCCATAAGCACATTGTTAAAAGACAAAAAATAGATGCTCTACTGAAGTAAAAATTTCTCCAGATGTAACTGGAAGGCTAGAAAACCTCTATCTATGATTTTTCCATGCTCAAATATGCCTCCCTCTGGACTCAAAACTCTCTTTGTCTCTAGCACTAAAGGGTTTGACTCTGCAAAAATTCCATTATACAGTGCTCAAATCAGAAATTGTATGCTTTCATTGAGTTCAAAACAATTAAAAACTCTTGTTTAGGCTCTTCTTGAGCTCCAAAATATTGGAAATCCACCAAGTTATGCCTCCTATAAGTTTTTCATGCTAATTATCCTACAAAATGGCAACAATTGATAATTGAACGATGAATTCGCCCTTTTGACAGACCGTTAGGCGACAATTTTTCCTGGGACCGAAATTGATTCCATTGAAAATGGTGCAATTTTTCACCTCTTTAAAATGCACCATAAGGCCTTGGTGTCGAATTTCTAGCCTTAAAGGGTGGACATGTGGGCACATACGACCAAGGGCTAGGCTAACCGCCCATGCTTGTCGTCTAAGATACCGCTTCACTCAGTCATGTTCACATAGCATTAATGTCGCTAGGGTCCATGGCTAACCACCCACCCCTTCCAAATTTGCCTCTGATATACCTCCGCACATGGTCACCTGTGAAGTTATGGGACCGGGGGAGAGGGCCTATCTGCCTGCTCCCCTTCGTCGTAGCTCTGTTGGTGGCCATACATTATACCATGTAATCGAGTCAAGGGATTAAATACCCACCCCTTCTGATTTTGATCTTTTATTGTGGACACGTGGTAAATAATGTGACTGGGGCTAGGGCCATTCAGGCAGGCTCACCGGCCCGGCCCATCCCCCCAACACCTCTGACACATAAATTCAAATATAAATTAAAAAATTCATATAACAAGAAACATGAAAATGGTGTGGTGGTAATTTGGAGAATTTTTCAACCAGACTTCATGGGGTCGACCCCCTTTAAGGTCGGTAGTCTCACCTATAAAAATTTTAGCCAACCAATAAGTGCCACGTGACACCCTCTCATTGTTCCACTGCAAATCCCAACAACCAATAAAAATGCAACGCCTCAACTAGTACAGTACTGCCACATGGATTCACATTTTTGGCCTGTACTACCTACTATGCTTGCCCAATCAACTGTTGACGTCAAGATATGACCTGCCCAGTCAGTAACCCAGTCAACTCTACAAGTTGACTTTTTAGTTGTTGGGAAAAAAATTTAGAACATCATAATTCTCTCATACGACATCATATTGAGGAGATTCAAGCGACATTGGAGTTAGGACGACGAACACTATGATATGGCACCGGTTTCTGGAGATTCCAAGAACTTTCGTTTTTTAGCCTATTTTTTATCTCTAGATCACTTTCTAGCACGTGTAGACATGCCGCTCGAATTGCATCACAACCCCTCACCGAAGCATTGCAAGACTCGTAGTGATACCAAGGTAGCTCACAATGGAACGAGTCCCTCCAGCAAGTGAAGTGTCCACTTCAGCAGTCAAGGGGTCTTGTCTCTTTAGCAACACTCAGTGCAACCAACGTCTTCCAGCCAACTAGCTCCAATGGTGCATCCTCTCCTCGACAACATTGAATGTTGAAAAATGCAGCAAGAAATTCTCATTTTTATTTTTCCTTTGATTAAATTGAGAAAATTCAAATTTAAACATCAGAAAACAACTTGGATGATCTGTTAACTTGAGTGACATGGCTTGTGTCACCCAATTTACTTAGTAAATTTGAGTTGGAGGATTTATTGTTCAGTTTAGCATGTGTGATTTCTAATTTGTAGCAATCAAGGTCAATTATCTAAGGTTGTTTTCAGTTAAACTAGTTCCAATTGTTAGAAAAACTAGTGAATTTTCAAGTTGTGCAGTGATACTTTAGTCTAAGTTAGTGATCATCTAGTTAATTGATCAATCAACCCAAAATATCTAGTGCATGCAGAGACTTCGAGTTACCTAGTTGAGATGGAGATTCCAAGGTAGTGTAACATCATTTGTAGACTAGTTTTGAGTGTACAGGAGTTGCATGTAGTCATATGATAAATATAAAGGATTTATCAATCTATTAGAGGAATTTCCTAAATAATAGGGGTCTAATTCCTCAAGGAACAACGCAAGGAAATGGGAGCTCAAGCCAAGGAAGAGCAGAGAGATAGGTTGTGCACTTGCAGGGAGAGCTCAGTTGAGCAAAGAAATTCTATTACATCTCTATTTCATCTCATTAATGCAAGAGGCATTGGGGTTTTTAGCAGATTTCTTTCCCTAGATAAAAATACTTGTTTCATGTGTGTTATTTCTTTGTGCATGTCTGAATTTTTTATTCTAAATTGTGAAATAATGTCTCCAGAATAGTAGAGTAGGTTTATGTCTTGTGATTTTGGTTAAAACTTCATGATCAATTACAAATATACAACATAATTTCTATATTGAATACTACAATCCCTGTCCCGTGGTCGAGGAAGACCCTCTCGGAAGCTAAATGGGAAATTTTTTACTTCCAAGGTAGCTCTTCTCATGGTCACATTACTCCTATGCTCCCACGTCTATCTACGTTTTTCTCCTAGTTCCTTTTGTATCTCACTTTTGGTTCCTTTTGTATATCGCTCTTGGTTCCATCTATAATGTTGTTTTATAGTTAGTAGGAGGACCTCTGGTTTCTCCTCTATGGGTAGAGGCCTCCACCTGTTTCCATCATTTTCTTTGGTTCACAACCTATAGCTCATGTCCATGGCTAGATTTTGCAGAGCCTTAGAGCTCATATGAATATACATTTTGTACATCTATGATACACAGATTTTACTTACAAACAAAAAACTACAAAGTTGAAGTAGTAAAGGGAATGGGGATTGCATGCACAAGTGTTAGCCTTAATGCTAAAGTAGTCCAAGAAGCATGTCCATAAACTTGGGTCCCATATCTAGGTGCTCATGTTGACTCCTAACAATGACACTTAAGTTTGATGAGTCATTGAGTGTTGTGCTTCAAATTCCCACCACATTCATGTGGCTCTAAATAAATAGAACCCTATAGAGAAAACAATTCCTCAATATAACTCTAAAAGGAGGGTGCTAAAATGAACTCTACCATTTTAGAATAAATGTATTGGAAATTGGCAGGAACTGCCTTTTTCTATATTTTCTAAATCATGATGTTCTATTCATATGGTATTTAAGAGTAATATAAAAGAAGGAAGTAGCTATATTTGTAGAAAATGATAGTTGTCGATATACTAGTCTTTAAAAGCTTCTTCTAAATCACTCTAGGCAAATATTTCTCATGTGTACTCCCCATTGATGATCTAATGTAAGCATACTCTTTGTCACTATATAATGTCTCCTTAATATTTTTACGCATTTCCTTTAGTTGGTTTGTGTTTCTCTTAAGTATGGTTGATCCTTCAATCATTTGTTTCAATGTTTGGTTCCATTCCTCTTGAATGTGTCTCAACATGGTAAGTTTTTATTTTTCTAGTGTTTTAGGGTGAAGTTTTGCAATGGTTGTAACACACTGAATTTTCATCATAAGAATATCATATTTTTGGACTCATTATTGCTATTAGAGAAAAACCCACATGCGTTAGTCTCTACTACAATCAACAGAGTTAGGATCCATGAGGGGTGGTTAGCTCATGTCACGAAACACACGGGGAGCACGAAACCCAGTGTCCAACAATTACTCCCTAGTGTGAGCTTGACATGTTTCGAACTCAAGATCTATCGCTTTGATACCACTTGTTGGACTCATAGTTTCCACTGGACCAAAATTTGTAGGTGTTAAGACTACAATCACCAAATTTAAGAACCATGAGAGATAGTTAGTCCATGTCACGAAACACACGAGGAATGTTAAACCCATTACCTAACACATATAATATACCCAATCAAATCCCCAAAAATTCTCTATAAAATGTCATTAGATTAACAGTGATTTGAGACTATCAAAAAAATTCTTCTTTGCAATACCTGCAACTCTCATTAAAAATCCCTAAAAAATCAAATTTCAACTCCGTATAAACTCTAATTTGAACATTTTTTAAATTTTCATAAGTTGTGAGGAGAAATAGATTTATAATTATTTTATAAAAATTCTATTAAAAATAGTTCTCATAAATAGATTAGAGTGTCACAACTCACACTTTGCAAAAAAAAATTAATAAATGGAAATTTCTTTTGCGATTAGGCTTGAGAAAATGCTCTGATACTAATTTTAATGTATCTTAAATTTAATGATGCAATGACAAATAAAAAATATAATAGTAGATGAACATACTTCATATATCAAAATATCTTTAAAATAAGGCAACATTGTAAATATCCACCAAGTGTTCACTCACCTCTTAAAAGAGACACCATAAACAAGTTTAAAGAAACTCGAGTTTACTCCATATAAATCATTTTATATTCAATCAATTAAAAAGGGTGGGAAGAGGAGAAAGGAGGGGACAATGATTAAATGTGATGGAGGGAAAATCCAATTATGTGGCTTGTTATTTAATAATTAAATCTACCTGCTGATATTAAGCATCAATGGCATTAGAAAAAGTTTCACAATAATGAATACATCAATCTAGTCAATTTTCGTAACATTTACTTATATTAAACATCAATGAGAACAACTTGTAATGGGTCAGCAATGCTATTGATGAATATATTAATACAATCAATCTTATCTAATGAGATTTAATGAAAAGTATTTATTAATTATGATTAAATTTGATGGAAGGAAAGTCCAATTATGTAGTCAATTATTCATTAATTAAGTCCAACAATATGGTAACAACATGTACTAATATTAAATATCAATGACGTTGTCAATGACAACAACGTGTAACACGCTTTTGAAAAAGGAAAAAGTGCCATATTAATTGATATATCAGTATATTCATTTTTAGTAACATTTATTAGTATTAAATATAAATAAGAACAATCTATAATATGTTTAAAGAATTTTATATTGATAAATATATTCTTTTGGTTTAAGTTGTCTGTAATTTTTTAGGTTTGTTTTGTGATTTAATAAGTTGTGACTCAAAGGTATCCAAGTCCTTAAAAGTATTTAGAGATTGCATTCAGTTTGGATCACACTAGTTTTTAGTTGAATGGTTTTTAGCATATTTTTCTCTTGTAGCACAAGGCACAACCATTTTCAATCCATCTTAATTTTAGATCGCTTTGCTGACAAGACCCATCTTCAACTAATTATACTAATAAAACTAAACTATATTAATAAATAAATTAATATAATCATTTTTTAATAAAAATATTTATTAATTTTAATATAATTAATTCAATTCTATACATTTATATTTAATTAATATGAATTTATAATTAATATAATAATACATATATTTTAAATGTTTTATAATAAACAAATAAAAACATTATCCACTGAGACCCTATGGCTTGTGCGAGATATGGATTGACAATTACAATCTATGGAGAAAAGTCCAAGAACAGCTATTGGAGAAATGTCATCTATTATAATAGGTTAAAGTGAGATATAATTAATTCAATTCTATACCTTTATATTTAATTAATATGAATTTATAATATATATATAATGTTTTATAATAAATAAATAAAAAATATTATCCACTTAGACCCTATGGCTTGAGCGAGATATGGATTGGCAATTACAATCTATGGAGAAAAGTCCAAGAACAACTATTGGAGAAATGTCATATATTATAGTTGATTAAAGTGAAAGCCTTTACTTCTAACCTACTACTTGTCCCACCTAACCAATTGGAGGTGGTCATAATTGAATGTGCCATTCATTATGTATAGAAAATCCCTCGTACGTGAGTGCTCTCAACTCGTAAATTAAGATAAGATTGATGACAAGTGTGGAAATGTGAATATAATGTAATAATGTCTGTATTGTTGTTTAAAAAAATTAAATAGTTATGTGATAAAGAATATGAAACAAAAAAAAGAGATTGATTGCGTGTTAATTCGTTTTATGTTGTAATATAAATAATACATATAAATTATTTTAATTATAAAAATGTATATTTAGTTTATCGAAGATTTTGATTACGTATTTGTTGATGGTCATGGTTGAGTTTTTTTTTTCATGTCACGTGTTATTATGTTACTATTCCGCAATGATATATATGATTTATTTTCTTGTATTATTTTGCTCGTACTAGATCGTTTTTGGTGTTTTATAAGGTAAATTTTGTTTTTTTAAATAAATTTTTGGTAGACGTAAGTTTCGCTGCTAAGTTATGTAGAAAATCTACATAGATTTAACTGATCTTGTAATATACTAAAACAAATACTTGAATATATTTTACAAATTGCAAAAATCAATTACAATCGCACAATCACATGTGTTGGGGTTCCCATGTTTTGGCCAGATTGGCAAGACCAAGAGATGAGACAACATCAGAACCACTTTCAGACCCTAGGATCTAGCTCTCCTGGGTCCAGAGAGGGATCTCTCTATGTAAGCAAAGGTTTTAAGTCTTTGAAGCTCAAAGTTTAAGATGTTAGGCTAGTTATAGGCACGGGGTTCTTTGTTTGATTTTTAGTTTGGTTGTTGGGAATCAGGAAGGAAGGGTTCAATATAAGACACGGGTGTGCAAAGAAGATTTTAGGCAAAGGAGGGATGATTCAGAGAACATCTTCAGTACTCTTTGGATGAAAGAGTGGTCTTTGTCAGGCTGCAATTTACTCCAGGTATGTCTTTGATGTACTTGCCGTAATACCTTTGCAATACTCTGGTGAACTAAACAAAAACAGATCAATGACTTTGGGTCTTCCGTACTATGTAACAAATGCTTTTGATAGCATAGCACTGTTCTCAGGGCTGAGATTTCCTCAGGAACACAGTATAGAATGAAAATAGTATGGGCACTTCGTCCTTTCGCGAGTAGGAACATTCTGCTGATGGTGACACTGATATATATCGTTTTGTGTGCCCTAGGTCTTCTGTGTGATATTTTGCCTTTAATTATTGAGTTAAGGCTCACAATCTTCAATTACTGGCCTTACATTCTCTGTTCTTTCACTGATACTCTTTGCCACTCCATTTACTGTCTCTGTCTGCGAAATTTGCGCTTTAATGGTGCTGGGAGGTTTGACAGTGTCAAGCCTCGTACAATGATGAAATCTTTGCTGTTGAATCCTTCCCAAACATTTTCCTGCAATATTAGCCTCGGACAATGGCCTTCTCTGCGCTCTATGTCACTGGAACAGTGACCATAAATCATGGCGTTTTCCGCTCGGCTGTAATCCTGCAAAACACACAAAATTGTTAAGAAATCCATGCTGGAGGGGGATGGATGCAGTGGAAGGCTTGCGGAATGGTGGTGCAGCATGGTGGAAATAGTGGGTAAGAACGCAAAATGGCGAAAAAACAGAGAAATGGACCAATTATAGACCAGGGGTGGCGGAGAACACGTGGTGAAAACCTGGAGGACAAGTGGCGCAATACCAAGAAAATGGGGAAAAAGCGATTAAAATGGGTGACATGGAGTATTGGCGGTGGGGCCGGTCAAAGGCGGGGCGTTGGTTTAATCCATACCGTCCGATCTCAGGAGGAGATCGACAGCTGAAAATGCATCAGAGGTCGACTGATGGTGGGCCAGGGGTCCCTTTTTGCTTTGGTTATCGTCGAGCATCTTCGTGGCACGATCACTGTTGGATGGATAGCTTCAGATCGGACGGTGTACGCGCATATCTCACCGAGTCCACAGTCGAACGTTAATGCGCGATGACAGTGGTTTCCCAACAGTGCTCGGAGCCACGTGTCGGCTAGTGTATGGCATCGCTGTCAAACAAAAATTACCGCCTCCTTCCAAAGGCGGTGCGATAGAAATCGACGGTTTGCATAGGACTGTGACGCGGGGACCACCAGGGCGGATGAAATGTGGACCGTTGATCTACGGACCAGATCGACGGTGGATATGCGATCGGAGGGGTGAACGGGAAAAAACGGATACGATGAGACTTTGCAACAACCATTGGATTACGGGAAATCAACGGTGGGTAGCGCTTCGAGACTTATTCATCCAATCACGATAAGCGCCTTTCGGGCTAGTGCTTGGTTCTAGTGCCCAAGTCATGTGGGGAAAAGGTTAAGGGGCTGGCCAAAGGGGGCTAGGCCCGATAGATGTTAAAATGTGGGTTTTCGGCCCTTTAAAAGCAATTTTGTGGCCAGAACTGGGTAACAGCAGAGAGAGTGGGGGCTATCAAACCAACAAAGGTTATTTGAATGGTTTAAGAGGGGCATGGGGATGATTTAAAAGGTTTAGGAGGGATTTGGGGGTAAAAAGGGGGATTTTGACAAAAAGGAAACAGGTCATAATGGGGCATTCTATAGGAATACAAGGGGCAAATAAAGGCCATCTTGAGCACACCTTTTTACAATCAGTGAAGCTTATTGACTTAGAAAAAACAGTGGAAATTAATCAAAGGGCAGAGGGCATGAAGAGGCTTTCAAGGATGATGTGTTTTCAGGAGAAATGCATTCCTTGAAGGCTCAACAAACAATTTAGCCCCCTGTTTGCTTGTCAAAAAATTCATAGGGGGCTAACAGTGGCTCCACATGGGGATGGCTTCTTCTTGAAGAAGTCAAGAATTCAAAAAAGGATCTTTGGTGTAGGCCGGATGCCTGCTGCTTGAGCCATTCATTTTCTTTCTTGGATCAGCTGCCACAAATCATGAAGTCATCAAACTAGCAGAAAAATTATCCCAAACAATCTACCTACCCATCCTATAATCCTAACATTTTTTCTTCCAGGGTGCATTTGGACTAGCAGACCCTTTACATCATTTATTTTTTACAAACAGGAAAATAAACCTATTCTATTCCTACCCTTATTTCTCCATGAGACCAGATTAAGATGTTGGCCTCATATGTTTCTCTACCTAATCTAATATCTGTCGGGATTAATCTGTCCAGCAGATTTCTTCTCTACATTCTACAACAGAAATTTAAAAACAGTCAAACTAGGATTAGACAGTCTAGTTTGCTGTGGATCCAAGGCATAAAGACAGTTGCACATGGACAGAAATTTGCAGAAAACTGAAAACCAAAATCTTGAAGGCTTGAGATCTGAAACTTTGTAGCATCTTTATGCTCTTTCTGACTCAAGTTTTGAGCTTGTTAGAGTCACCTTTTATTTTTCATTTCAGCTTTGGTTTTGGGCATGTTAGAGCTGATCATGTTCCCTTTGCTGGTTCAGATTTTGGGCATGTTAAAACCAGCTGTCTTCACTTCCTTTCGCTCAGGTTTTGATCATGTTAGAGCTAATATTTTCACTTCAGAGGTTCATGTTTTGAGCATATCTGAACCTCTCCTTTCTCTCTGTTTTTGAAACATTTTTCTCTTTTTCTTGAAAACATAACACAACAATGGTATTTACAATGGAAATGGAAACTGGAAATTGGAAATCAGCAGTAGTAGTGTTTGAGCATCCTACCATTGACAGGACCCCCAAACAGCTCTGTACCATATAGCTCTTGTAGAAAAAAGGCATTTGGACCAACAATGGCGTGGATGATGTATGGACCCTGCCACAAACTGTCAAATTTGCCATGCTTTCCTTTGTCTTCTCTCCTGGAGTCCCATTTCAGAACTTTATCTCCAATTTTGAAGTCACATGCTTTTGTTCTTTTGTCAAACAACTTCTTTATATTTTCCTGAACTTTGATAGCTCTGTTATATACCTCTTCCCTTGTTTGTTGGAGATGAATTGTCTGATTTATCCTCCTTACCATGTTGTTTTCTTCTGTCTGAATTTCTTGGACAAGTTTAATCACTGGTACCCCGAGGCTGGTAGGAAATACTGCTTTTGTTCCATAGACAAGATGATATGGTGACATGCCAATGGATTTCTTTGTTGTAAGCCTGTCAGCCCAAAAAGCATGCACTAACTTGTTATGCCATGACTTCTTATTCTCTTCAAGAAGTTTCTTGATGATGGTCACCAAGATCTTGTTTGATGATTCAACTAACCCATTACCTTGTGGGTAATAAGCAGTTGAATGACCGAGTGCTATTTGATACCTGTGACAAAAATCAACCATTTTCTTGGATCCAAAAGCAGCAGCATTATCAGTGATTATTTTTCTTGGGCAACTAAACTGAGAGAGGATGTGGTCTTCCAGGAACCTAATGATGACAAAATATGTGGCATTCCTAGCAGGTATGGCCTCTATCCACTTTGTAAAGTAGTATGTGGCTGTAAGGATCCACTTGTGTTGTGCAGAGGAAGCAGGGTGTATTTCTCCTATGAAATCTAGGCCCCAGTGCAAAAAGGGACCTTCAACAGTGATGGGTTGTAGAGATAGAGGTAGGACCTTTATTTTGCCTTCAAAAATCTGGCATTTATGGCAGGCAATTATCATCTTATGGATGTCATTAAAAAGTGTGGGCCAATAATAGCCAGCTCTGAGTATTTTATTAGCAGTGGCTTTCCAGCTAAAATCGCCTCCACACTCTCCTGCATGGAACTCCTATTTAATCCTCTCTGCTTCAGTTTCAGGCAAACATTTAAGCAATAGTCCATTTGTACTTTTCCAGTATAAACATTCATTCAGTATGCAATAGTTTCTGGCCTTTAGCTTTAGGAATCTGGCCTTAGTCTTTGATAGTTCAGGAGGAGCATTGAGGTTTATGAGCACATACAGAATGTCAGAATACCAAGGAGAGTTTTGAAACTTCTCCTCAACAGTGGGCTCAGGCAATCCTTCCTGCTCATCCAAGGCATCTACCATGTTTATGTTAAGGGCTTGTAAATTTGATTCATCCATGAGTTGAGCTAAGCCCTAACCTTTGATCAGTTTTGTGGGTTTTATCTCAAGGTTATATTCTAAGATTACAGCAATCGATTTGCCTCTCTTCCCATCCAGGTCTTGGGACAAAATGTCTTTAACCACTATGTTTGGCACGTAGGCTATGGTGTGAGAATGCAGTATGTACACCCTAAAGTCTTTCAAGGCCTTTACCAGAGCATAGGCCTGTTTTTCCATTATGTTATATTTCAAGGGTGCATCCCTCAGAGCCTTGCTGAAGAAAGCAAGGGGTTGTTCCATTCCCTCTGGATTCTTCTGCAGTAAAACTGCAGCCACTGTATGTTCGGAGGCGAATGAAAATATCAAGAAATCTTTTGAGAAATCAGTGTTGATTAGGACAGGAGCTTGGGTGAGAGAAATTTTAACAGATTCAAAAGATTTTTTAGCCTCAACAGTCCACTTAACCCCTACACCTTTTTTCAGCATCTTAGTCATATCCCTGAGGTGTTCAGCTAAGTCGGGAATAAACCTCCTTAGGAAGTTGATTTTCCCAATAAAGGACTGTAACTCTTTGATGTTTCTCGGGTGTGTGATTTGTAGTATTCCCTCAACTCTTTGTGGATCTGTCCTAATCCCCTTCTCAGATATAATGTGGCCGAGAATTTTACCTTCTTGCAACCCAAATACAGTCTTTTTAGGATTCAATGACAGACCAAACCTTCTACATTTTTCAAAAACTCTCCTCAGATGTTTTAGGTGCTCTTCATCAGTCTTGGAATAAACTGTTATGTCATCCAGATAGATGAAAATGAAGTGCCCTATTTCATCCAAAAAGGCTATGTCCATTGCTCGTTGGAAGGTGGCACCAGCGTTCATCAGTCCAAAGGGCATTTTTACATACATAAAAGTGCCCCATGGAGTGGTAAAATCTGTCTTGAGTTGGTCTTTTGGGAGTACTAAAACTTGGTTGTAACCTGAAAAACCATCTAACAGGGAGATCCTTTTTGAGCCTACTACCCTCTGAAGAATGTGTTCCATTTTTGGCAAAGGGTAATTGTCTTTGAGTGAGGCTCTGTTAAGGTTCCTGAAATCTATGCACAATCTGATCTCACCTGTTTTCTTTCTCACAGCTACAAGATTTGAGACCCAATCAGAAAACCTCACAGGAACTATTATGCCTGCCTCATACATCTTCTTTATTTCCTTTTCCACTGCAGGAAATTGTTTTGGGTTTATTCTGTGAAGTTTCCATCTGAAAGGTTTTTGGTTCTCTTTCAAAGGTATTTTGTGCTATATGATTTTTGTGTCATAGGCCTTTAAGTCTTCATAGCCCCAGGAAAACACATCAATGAATTCTTTGAACAAGTCAATATATTTCTTTTCATGTTTGCAGGTAGGGATTTAGCCAATTTAATCATCTTGGGCTTATCTTCTGTGCCTATGTTGCATTCCTCAACATCAGAGTCTAAGTGTTCTATGGTGGGATTTTTCGCTACATCATCGAAGTTGAAAAGATCTTCTAAAGGTGCCAGACCTCGGGGTATGTTCTTATCTTTGGCCTGCAGCACCTCTACTTCCTCTTTATCTGCGTTCTCATATTATTTGGTTGGATTTCCAAGTTGTTCAGTTAAAGTGTTTATTTCTATGTTACAGGGTGTTTCTTGCTCGTCTAAGGGTTCTTCACTTAGGCAACTATCTTCGGATTTCGAATCTGAGTCTGAGCACTCAAACTCGTTCCTGCCCGTCAGGAAATCTTCAATTTGCTTATCCCCCTCAAAAACCTGCCAATATTTCTCATTATCAGGTACTGCAGGTCTGAACTTGGTCTGAATGATGATTTGTTGATCACTGGGAGGCTTTTGATATGAACTAGCTATACAAGCTAATCCATTTGCAATTACGTTCCGACTCCTAGGGATAAACACTAGTTCATATTCCACAAAGATCTTCAATAAATCCATGGCATCATTCATATACGCTCTCAACCTAGGGTGTTTAGCTATATACCCACCGTTCACTTGTTTTATGACCAACTCTGAGTCTTCATGCATAGTTATCCTACGAGCTCCTAATTTTTTCAACAGATTCAAGCCTAGGATAAGAGCCTCATACTCTGCGATATTATTTGTGCATTTGAAGTTTAGATTAAAGGCATGGCTCTCTGCATAGTCACTCTTTGTGTTATGTATCCACACTTCTGCTCCTGCAGTCTTCCTAGTGCAGGATCCATCAAATTCATTTCCCACAAGGGGTCGTGTTCATGTTTATCATCCTTCTCTTCCCTAATGTGGGTTTCACTGGTCTGTTGATGGTTTTGCTCTCCCTGATGTGTATGGAATTCAGAGAGGTGACTAGTCAACTGATTGCATTATATTTCTTGTTTACTCTGAATTTCTGTTTCAGTGCACTGTCCAAAGTTTTTTTCTTTGTTCTCCTCTGAGTCCAGAGTGGCCATTATGTTAAAATCTATGGTCTCAACCCCTTTGTTCGTATCTCTGTTTTCTGATTCTGGCTCTCCCAAGGATTCATCGTTGCAAAAGATAAAGAAGTCCAGATCTGTGTGTACAGAGTCTAGGGGTGGATTTTCAGGTTTTTCAGGGCTGCTGACCAAGAATTTCATTTGTGCCTCTCTATACAGCCTCCTAAGTTGGCTAAAGACTGGGATTGTGGCATATGCCCCATCCATCTGCATTGTACCTTGCAGCTTGGCTCCCCATGACCTAGATAGTAACATGCCATACTTAGGCGACACATCTGCCACTACAACATCCATGACCATACACTTGGCAGGGATCTGGGTAAGGTTTACACACAGGTCTTTGATTAAACCCAGGCATTTTACTCTACTAGAGTGGAATGAAAATAAATCCTTATAGGGATGGGTTATCTCTAGGCCTAACCTTTCCATCACTACCTTAGGCATTAGGTTGTGCGAGGCTCCAGAGTCATGCATTGTGTTGTAAAGGATCTTGTCATGGATATTGAGACTGATATAAAAAGGTGGTACTACCCCTTCCTGAAACTTCCCTTCTATCTTTGGACCAAACAGAAGGGCTGGTTGATCATCACTCAAATTGACAGTGTCACTATTTCCCCCTAGATTTAAAGCTTTCAAAATTTGGCCTTTATATACATCCTGAGTGGCCAGCTTAGAGAGTGGGACAGAGATCTTGATTTTAGCAATCTCACTCTCCAAATTGAAGGGAGATTGACTCTTTGTAATACTCAATTTTGTTTTGTTAGCCACCACATTAGTGGCTGAATCAGTGGGCTGATTCTTACTATGTACAGGATTAGGGACTGTTTTATCAAGAGCACTAACTGCAGTGCTAGTGCTGCTAGTTGGTTGACTTTGTTTATCAGTGTTTTGGTTGTCTTTTTCTTTGTTCTTCCCAGAACTCTCAGCTATTTATTTGTTACTTTCAGCAGTCACTTTAGAAGTTTTCTCAGGCCTTTTCTTAATGATAACCTCAGAAGCCTTTAGTTTGGAAGTGTCTAGGCTCTTTTTGCTTCTAAGTTCATACTGTTCTCTGACCTGCATGATGGCATCTTCAAATCCAAGTCTGTAATCCTCAGATTCTAACCTTTCCTCATCCCAGTATGAGGATGAGGGCTGATCTTCCTCTGTGGAACAATTGTGGATTGAGTTTTCTATTCCAAACATGTTTATTGTGGTTCCCTCAGACTCTTCTATGATTCCCTCATCTTCATCAAGATAGTTCTCTTGAAATGGGGGAATAATTTGTTGATCTGATTCTCTTTCTCTGTTGGGAGTGGTGTTGTTTCTTCTAAAGTTCTGATTCTGGTTATGGTTTTGATTTCTGTTTTGGTTACTGATTGTGACAACCATTTTTTCCATCATTTGCTGTAGCTTTTCCATGTTTTTAGATAGGCGGTCATAATTGGGATCAGATGTGGAAGCTACATTGTCATCTCTATATGTTACCCTCTTCTCATCTCTCAATCTTGCTTTTTCCTCAATCAGGTTAGCCTCTACACTCACTGCTCCCTTTTGCATATCTTCCAGTGTGTTGTAATCCCTCTCCCTAAGCTGGTAGGCCATGTCAGCATCAAAGCCTTCCGGATATTTCACTAGAGCCATACCTTGGGGATGTTTCATATGTGGAGGAAGAGTGTTATAAATGCTGTTAAACCTTGTAGAGTAGTCATGGACACTCTCTCCTATGTTTCTTTTCAGGTTCTTGTATTCTGCTAAGATTTGGAGAGGGTTGGCCTTAACTTCCCATTTTTTTATGAAAATTTGATATAAAGCAGGAAGGTATTGGATACTATTAGGAGGTAGGCCTTTAAACCATTTCTTCACATCACTTCCTAAGCTCTGGGAAAATATTCTCATCTTGACCGTATCATCATCTATCTCCATGTAGTCAAAAGAATCCTCCATCCTATCTACATGGTGCTGAGTTGTGGTAGACTCTTTTGAAGTGAAGTGTGGGATCTTTGATTGGTAATCGTTGGGTAAGGGTACTAGAGGCTGGGGTAAAACCAGGGGTGCATACCAGGCTGCCATGATGATGTTTAGGTGAGGTAAAGGGTTAGCTTGAGCAGCTGGTATGTGGAGGGTAGGGATACTAGGACCAGCAGAAGTCTGCTGAGCAGATTTAGGGTGGCAGAGCCCCAAGTTTTGAATGAAGTGAATATCAGGAGGTGTAGATGGAGGGGTCTCTCTGTCCCTAATGTGTTTACCACTTGGGGTTGGTGAACCAGGTAACTCAAGGTCTGGCTGGTCTAGGACACTGAATGACCTAGTTCTAGGTACACTGTTTTGAGAGTCTAGGTCAAAAAGTGGGTCTGATAGAGCTGTAAAGTCTTTTGGTGCAGAGTTAGCCTTATGGACGTGTTTGGAAATAGTTGGTCCTGTAAGTGTAGGGGATTTTCTGAGAATTCTCTTGGGGTTGTCAACTATTTCAGGTGGGTTTGGGTCTGGATAAGCTCTTGTATGAATAGCTCTTGAAGCCAGAATGTTGTCTTTGAATCAAGTAGCTTAATCCCTCTCGCTACTTCTATTATGGCTGATGTTGTAATGGGCTCTGGTCTCCCAGTGGAGTCTTATGTGAACCAAGATAATCAGCAGGCCTACTGATCACTAGTGGAGTCTTTTAATCATTTAGGAGCTATGGAGTCGCCAGGTGGAAGGTTTAGGATGTTTCAAGAGGGTATACTGTCCACCACAGTGTTTCTGTAAAGTCCTTTTTAGGGAAATCCTTAAAACACAACAAACTCTAACTAGAGATGTACTGGGAGGGCATTTACAAGATATTTCACCTCTGAAAGAAGATGAGATCCGGAGGCTGTCTGGCCCTTTCCAGACTCTGTCTAAGAGTGTGGGAGAAAACACAAGTGGTATAGAAGTTAATTTTGTGAATAAGAGTGTTTAAATGCCAACCTGACCAGAGATTGTAGGTTTCTAAGGCTCTTGTGATGTAGTAAGATGGGAAATACTCAGAAAGTCCCCAGCGAAGTCGCCATTATGTTTGGGTTCCCATGTTTTGGCCAGATTGGCAAGACCAAGAGATGAGACAACATCAGAACCGCTTTCAGACCCTAGGATCTAGCCCTCCTGGGTCCAGAGAGGGATCTCTCTATGTAAGCAAAGGTTTTAAGTCTTTGAAGCTCAAAGTTTAAGATGTTAGGCTAGTTATAGGCACGGGGTTGTTTGTTTGATTTTTAGTTTAATTGTTGGGAATCAGGAAGGAAGGGTTCAATATAAGACACGGGTGTGCAAAGAAGATTTTAGCAAAAGGAGGGATGATTCAGAGAACATCGATACCATTGGGCAATGGAGTCAGGAAAGGGTTTACTTGCTTTTCAATGTGCAGGCTTTCAGTTGGGCTAGTCATCTAAATAATTGGATCTTAAAGATGATAGTGTGGTGGGAAAGGCAAGAAAGAAGGTGAAAGCAAGGAAACCTCCAAGGTGACCTTTCAGGAATCAGATCCAGGGATAGGCACGCCATTGGACAACCTGTGATCCAAGACCTAAAAGTTTAACTCTTCAGACAAGGAAACATGAAATATTTAAACACAAAGGTGAAAACCTAAGATCAGAGAGAGAATTTGAACTCTTAATGCTTTGGCATCCAACTTAAGGGATATTAGAAAGGTTCAATTAATTGAAAAGGATCCTAGTGAGACAGAGATATATTTCTAGACTCCCAGTATCCCAATTCATTCAATTAAAGCCTAACAAGAACATCTAAGAATAGATTCATTAATTCACACATCAGCTAGCAGTATATTTGACCACTACACTAGTTAAATTAGCTTGAAATCAATCCTCAGATAACACATACAGCAGAAAACATTGAAGGCAGGGAGAGCAGAAACATAGGGTACTTAACAAGGGTAAATCCTATGTTATATTTCTGATGCGTGCCAGAAGAAATAAAATGTAATGAACTAAAAAGGAAAACATAGACAAAGACAGAAAAACATCACCGCTGCTTGAAATCAGGATCCAAAGAAATGTTCTTGTCATATTAAAGAGCAACACCAGTCAAGTACAACATTGCCAATAGCTTGATATTCAGTCTAAAAACATCTTCCTTGGCCTATCTTACAACTTTACACAGAGAATATGTCTCAAGAGAAACAGCTTGCAATTCACAGATAGCTGATCAACAACCTTTACAATGAGTTTCTTCATGAATTTTATAGCTGAAAAAGAGGCTGAGGAGGTAGATGGAAAACTAAATGTAGCATTAAAACTCAGAAGAGGAAGAGGGCCGAGGCCCCATTCTGTTTTAAATTCTGGGCATTTATCTTTAGTACTCTTTGGATGAAAGAGTGGTCTTCGTCAGGTTGCAATTTACTCCAGGTATGTCTTTGATGTACTTGCTGTAATACCTCTGCAATACTTTGGTGAACTGAACAAAAACAGATCAATGACTTTGGGTCTGCCATACTGTGTAACAAATTCTTCTGATAGCATAGGACTGTTGTCAGGGCTGAGATTTCCTCAGGAACACGGTATAGAATGAAAACAGTATGGGCACTTCGTCCTTTCGCGGGCAGGAACATTCTGCTGATGGTGACATTGATATATATTGTTTTGTGTGCCCTAGGTCTTTTGTGTGATATTTTGCCTTTAATTATTGAGTTAAGGCTCACAATCTTCAATTACCAGCCTTACATTCTCTGTTCTTTCACTGATACTCTTTGCCGCTCCATTTACTGTCTCTGTCTGCGAAATCTGTGCTTTAATGGTGCTGGGGAGGTTTGACAGTGTCGAGCCCCGTACATTGATGAAATCTTTGCTGTTGAATCCTTCCCAAACATTTTCCTGCAATATTAGCTTCGGACAATGGCCTTCTCTGCGCTCTATGTCACTGGAACAGTGACCATAAATCATGGCGTTTTCCGCTCGGCTGTAATCCTACAAAACACACAAAATCGTTAAGAAATCCATGCTGGAGGGGGATGGACGTAGTGGAAGGCTTGCGGAATGGTGGTGTAGCATGGTGGAAACAGTGGGTAAGAATGCAAAATGGCGGAAAAAATAGAGAAATGGACCAATTATAGACCAGGGGTGGCGGAGAACACGTGGTGAAAACCTGGAGGACAGGTGGCGCAATACCAAGAAAATGGGGAAAAAGAGATTAAAATGGGTGACGTGGAGTACTGGCGGTGGGGCCGGTCAGAGGCGGGCGTTGGTTTAATCCGGACCATCCGATCTCAGGAGAAGATCGATGGCTGAAAATTCATCATAGGTCGACTAATGGTGGGCCAGGGGTCCCTTTTTGCTTTGGTTATCGCTCGAGCATCTTCGTGGCGTGATCACCGTTGGATGGACAGCATCAGATCGGACGGTGTATGCGCATATCGCATTGGGTCCATAGTCGAATGTTAACACGCGATGAGAGTGGCTTCCCAATAGTGCTCGGAGCCACGTGTCGCCCGATGTATGGCATCGCTGTCAAACAAAAATTACCGCCCTCCTTCCAAAGGCGATGCGATAGAAACTGGAGGTTTGCATAGGACTGTGACGTAGGGACCACCAGGGCGGATGAAATGCAGACCGTCGATCTGCGGACCAGATCGACGGTGGATATGCGATCGGAGGGGTGAACGGGGGGAAACGGATACGATGAGACTTTGCAACAACCGTTGGATTACGGGAAATCGACGGTGGGTAGCGCTCCGAGACTTATTCGTCCAATCACGATAAGTGCCTTTCGGGATAGCACTTGGTTCTAGTGCCCAGGTCATGTGGGGAAAAATTTAAGGGGCCGGCCGAAGGGGGCTAGGCCCGATAGATGTTAAAATGTGGGTTTTCGACCTTTTAAATGCAATTTTGTGGCCAGAACTGGGTAACGGTAGAGAGAGTGGGAGCTATCAAACCAACAAAGGTTATTTTAATGGTTGAAGAGGGGCATGGGGATGATTTAAAAGGTTTAGGAGGGATTTGGGGGTAAAAAGGGGGATTTTGACAAAAAGGAAACAGGTCATAATGGGACATTCTGTAGGAATACAAGGGGCAAATAAAGGCCATCTTGAGAACACCTTTTTACAATCAGTGAGGCTTATTGACTTAGAAATAATAGTGGAAATTAATCAAAGGGTAGAGGGCATGAAGAGGCTTTCAAGGATGATGTGTTTTCAGAAGAAATGCATTCCTTGAAGGCTCAACAAACAATTTAGCCCCCTGTTTGCTCGTCAAAAAATTCATAGGGGGCTAACAACATGGACAAGAAAGAGAAGTAATTTCAATCACACAACACAAAGATTTATCTAGGGAAAGCCTCAACAAAAAACCTCACTATTTTTATATTGCATAAGTCAAAGAATATGAAACAATACAATGCTTCTCTCAGGCTTGATAGCTCTCTGCACTATCTATGTCTATCTCACACTATTTTAGGCTAAATTTGGTTCAATACTTAACCAATTTCTTGCCTTTAGATGCCCTGCCTTGCTTTCACAGTCCCTAGGGAAATTTATCCCCTATTAATTAGGAAATTCCCAATTAATGATTATGCAATACATTTAAGGCCTTCTGCTGACTCCATGCACCACTTGTACAATTTTCTAATTATACAACTGATAGTACACTTCCCTTTAACTCCAATCTCAACTTGGTCTTCCTCAGAACTGACATGCATCAACTATTTATAGCGAATTATCAGTTATCTGATTGATCATGGCATGTGAATTAAATCAGATTTAATTCATTTGACCTCTCACTAGTTCCTCCATCTGTTAGAACTAGTTAAACTGATTTCAACTCAAATAATTAAGTTAAATAATTACAACTCAAAATAAACTAAAATTGGACCCCCTAAAACTTAGAGAGAACTCTACATGGCTCTAGTTTTACCCTCAACTCGAATTGACTGAGCTAACTAAGTCTTTGTGACTTAGTTAACTCGTACAAGTTGTCATGTAATGTGGAATTACAATTTCCTTATAATTTAATTAAGGGAAAATTAAATTAGAAACGTCTTCTTGTTTCCATTTTAAACACTCCCTCTCAACAAGAAAGGGATTGTCTGCTACTACAATGTTCCTTTTTCAGGATTTCTCATAAATCAAGCATCAAAAACTCATTTCCAGCAACAAATGCAATAAAACAGTAAAATGGACTCTTGGATCCCATAGATTAGTCAATATAAATTCTAAATCCAATATTAGAGTTGAAACAAAGCAAACTAGGTGGGTTAAACAGATCTCCCACACCTAGGATTGCCAAAAAGTGCTAAAACCCCAAGACTGCAAAATGCCGGAGTAGCTGCTCAAGGGACTGCGCAGTATAAGAGAGGGTTTACACATAAAATGATAGGAGAACAATAGATATAATCATATATTTATAATAATGATGAAGAACAGAGATCTAGTCTCCTCATACAAAATACAAGATAACCCGGCAAGGGTTTCTTGTCAAACACTCTGCATACAAAATGGGAGATTCAGTAATTTACTGAATAACCACTGCAAAACTGAAGTAAATGCGTGTAGAAGGCTGAAATATGTCTAATCTGATGTATATACCTCAAAGGCTTCCTCCCATGAAATGATGAACCTCTCAATCACAAGGAAACTCAGCAACGGAGCCACCAAACCATGCAATCAACACTGCCTCCAAAATAACACTCTCCCTAGCAGAAACAACATTGGGAGGGTATGAGAAATGTGTGGTATGATACCACATATCTGAAATAAGCTCTGTATCTCTCCAAAAATATCTCTCAAGTGAAGGAAAGTTTCCTCCAATGAGAAACTAGCTCAGAGGCCGGGATTCCAATCCCTTCCACTGCCGCACCCAGCAACACTACACAATCTCTGGCAAAGTTGTGTTGATGAAGATGGCTGAAGCTTGGCCTGAAAAATTGATGTGTAATGATGAATAAAAACTCTCCCAATGAGCTCCTCAAAGGAAAGAGGTGGGATTCCCGCCCGGGAACATCCAGTGCTAAACAGCACTGCAGCTTTGCTAAGCAGCAAAGCAGCAACAATTCTTGGCAGCCAAGAATAATAATCTGAAACATGATGAATAATGCTGCCATCCTCTTCCTTATATAAGACATGAGTTTTCTTACCCTTGGCCCCTCTCAATTAGGTTACTTCTAACCCAAGTTACATCTCCCTCCAAAATTGCGTTATTCATCCTTGGATTCCTCCTCCACTAAAACTACGCTGTTGACTTAGTCAAAGCAGCTTCATTTTAACCTTGTTCACACATGGAGGTGTTTTATTAGGCTTGAAAGAGTGTCCCATTTCACAATTGGAGTATTTTATTCCTCCTTAGGAGACTTATGGGCTTTCCTGCCCATTTATTTACCGGCTACAGCTGCTGCTAACTCTAATGTTCCATTTAGCTTGTAGGCTAAAATTTTGGAACATTATAGTCCTCCCCTAAAAAATATTTTATTTTCCTCGAGAAAATTCATAAGGAGAACAAAATTTCTCCCCTTTTCCTCATGTGGCCTCCCCTCAATAGCCTCCATCACTGCATCAAGAGAATCTGCAAATAAATTGTCATCCAATGCTTCCTCCCAAGTGTGCAAAACCAAAGTGTCTACATAAATCAAAGGTGGAAAGTGTGAATGGAAACATGCTAGCTATCTCATGGCCTCCAAAAAGTAGGAGTGATGATCAACATGGTGAATGAGTGCCTCCCTCACCCATGCAATCATCCAAATGAAGTGAGTCACCCTCCAACATGGTAACTCATGAAAAGTCTCCTCCACCTTGTGCTCCTGAAATGTAGGTGGGCTAAATAAGTGAACATGATAAGAAAGAGGGCCTATCCCACGCTGTCCTCCTCTCCACTCATGATAAGTGTAGAGGGCATGCTGATCTTGGGCTAAAACATGATGGCCCTCCAATGGAAAGAAGAAGATTGAGCCTCCAAGGACTCTTCCTCCAAAATCACGAGACATGCCAACCCAAACCATTCCATTCAAGATGAATGGCACATCATCACCACATGGCATCTAAATAAAAAAATGGTTGAAATTTATGTGCAAGTTTGGATGATACATATGGTCTCTCTGGTGGATACAACAGAGTTCTCCCAACTGCTGATTGAGAATGTCATAAGGCAAGTGGTCCTGCAACAAGTTACAAGCTGTATATGTTTGTTCTCCCAACATGGGGAAGTAAGCATCAATGTATATCAGTTGTACATATATAAAATAACAATATACTTGCCCAAAGTCATGTATAGATGGGCTACTATCATCATAAACATTTTCCCTAAAGTGACCATGAAACCCAAAAATACTCTTGCTCTTTCGAGGAGCAATGCACTGTTCAAACATGGTGGGAAAGTACAAATACTCAATGGAGTAATAAACAAGTATAGAAATGCATTCCCTACCATACATAGTGAGTAGGTTAAAAGTGAGGTCCATGTATAAGCTCCCCCATGAGGATTCCCTCACAAAAATCTGCAAGAAGAAGGGATACAAATACTCTTTGGAACACTCTATCAATAAAAACATACTCCCATGTGTCAGCGCTATAGGCCTTAAGAATAAGGCTCCATGACTTCTCCCTTTGACATTCCATATGCCAAAGCCATCCACCATCATGCTGCTATGTGAGAATATCATCTTCCGACATGGAAGTCTCTCATGGTCCTCCAATGCTGAAGGGTAGCCTCCTTGCACCATGAATGTGCCTTCCTTCTTTCCGGAAATATCATGAAAAGTATGGGAAGAATTTTGCCCATACTCTCCCAAGTGTAACCATAGCAACAAAAATTTTTTTTGCTGCCTCATCTCCCCCTCATACAAGTCACGAATTAAGATCATGATGGTCAACTTGTATGATGCCCCATACCAACAAGTCTTATGCTGCTCTATCATATGGGTGCCATGCCAACCAATTGGTTTTTCTCTCCATACAAAGCTTCCCTTGAACAAAAACACATTAGCAATACATGGAAGCAAAATACAATAAAAATAGTTACCAAATGACAACTGGAGAGTGAATCATGGTTCCTCTCATGGATTCAACACAATGCATCCTTGGCCTGCATCAAAATAAGAAATAAAAAGTGTTTTTCCAGCCACTTGTTTGCTGCCATAGTCATCTCATAAGATGAAAACACGAAGTTACAATATGGTGTCAATGGTGCACACCAAGAAACATGTGGCTTCCCCCACAGCTCAACAAAAGGATAGCCAAAGTCAATGCCACAAGTAGCTGCAAGTACATCATTATAAAATATGCAAGAAGAAGCAATTCTTCTTGATACATCATGTTGCTCAAATAAGGAAAAGAAGTACAATACAAAATGTAAAAGTATACCTCCTCCATCATGTACTTGAGGTCTTGAGTTGAAATGGCCCAACTGGAAACTTTCCCTTACTCCCAATGAGTAGGAAGGTAGTTGTGACATCCTCTCCATCACCATCCGGGCTATGCATCTCTCCATATGCTGAAATATGTCATGCTGAATGCCCTCCCAAGTGAACTCCTCCATCAAATGGAAATATGCATCAAAGTGCATAGAAGATGTTGCTGCCTGCTACTTTGACATCCCCCATGCTAAAATCTTCCTCTAGACTCTTCACCTCTCCAAAATCTAAGAGTGGTGAATCCAAAGACAAGATGTCCTCTATCAACTCTAGATCAGGTGGCCTCCTAGGTGGAATGCCTCCATGTAGTGAGACATCAATGTTAAAATTATACTGCATATATGATTGGGAAATCTTGCCCCTGCCTTGACTGTGCAAATCAGATTGCCTCTTTCTTGCATTGGCTCTCTGAAATAGAGAAGGGTGTGTGCCTCTCATCAAGTGATGTTTCCCTTCCTCCCTTCCTTATCCTTCTAGCTGCAATGCTACACAATCATGCTGCTCATTGATTGTGCTTGGACCTCTATGTATGAGATCCTGGGGAAATTCTTACAAAGACACAAGAATCCCTCCTGTGGGAGCATGTGCTCCTTCTCCCTCTGCATGAGGCACTAGATGTGCTCTAGATATGACAACGATGTTTCCTTCTCCTTCATCAATGTGTGTAGGCAACATCTCAACCATTGGATCCCTTTCTGAAAAAGTGATCCCCATGCCCTCTTGTTCAAGAATATGAACTGGAGGTTTTTCTTCCGGCAATGTGTAATGCAAGACATCAGCTCCTCCCATGGTTTTCTGAAATGGAGTTTCCTCCATCACATGCAAGGTTTTTGTTTTCTCAAGTTTTCCTTGCTCATGTGTCTTAGGAAGTTTTTCACCAAACATCTCCATCAATGTTTTTATGAATCTTGCATAAGAGAAAGTATTGGAATTTTTTAAGGAACAAGATTCAAAAATCCACCATGCATGAGCCGTACCTCTGAAATGCAGCGCTGCAACTCTGATAGCTTCATCTCTGGAAATATGGTGCAGTTGCAACTAGGAGTTTAGCTCCTTCACCCAAGCTCCAACTGAACATGTAGGTGATCCGACAAAAGTAGATAGAAGAAATCTATCTGCATCCTGCTGCTGGCTCTTCTCCATTTGGATCTTGAAAAACTCTTGGAAATCAGTATGATCTCTAAACCTTTCAGTTTGAGATTCATACTCCTACAACAAATCACTAAGAGTCATTCTCTTAGGCATTCTTCCTCCTCCCATCCATCTCAGGATAGCTCTGGGCATTTGACTGCGTTGTGCATCATGGAGTGTAGCTGCATGCTTACACTCACCATGTGAAAATCTAGTTTCAACTCTAGATTCAACCTCCTTTGGAGATTTCATCTCCAATCTCATTTTCTTCAACTCTCCTTTAAAGCTCTTCATAGATTTTGGAAGAATATTTGTAAGCTTGTCTTCCTTTCTTCCTGCACACACTGAAGATTTCTGGATTCTGTCCATCTCTCCTTCTTCTGATAGCTGGATCTCACAGGCTGGGCCAGAGATCATGCTTTGATACCACTGTAATGTTCATTTTTCAGGATTGATCATAAATCAAGCATAAAAAATGCATTTCCAGCAAAAAAATGAAATAAAACAATAAAATGGACTCTTGGATCCCATAGAATAGTCAATATAAATTCTAAATCCAAGATTAGAGCTGAAACAAAGCAAACTAGGTGGGTTAAACAAATCTCCCACACCTAGGATTACCAAAAAGTGCTAAAACCCCAAGACTACAAAATGACGGAGCAACTACTCAAGGGACTACGCAGTCTAAGAGAGGGTTTACACATAAAATTATAGGAGAAAAATAGATCTACTCATATATTGATAAATAATGATGAAGAATAGAGATCTAGTCTCCTCATACAAGATACAGGATAACCCGACAAGGGTTTCTTGTCAAACACTTTGCATACAAAATGGGAGATTTAGTAATTTACTGAATAACCACTGCAAAACTGAAGTAAATGAGTGTAGAAGGATGAAATATGTCTGATCTGATGTATATTCCTCAAGGGCTTCCTCCCATGAAAGTATGAACCTCTCAATCACAAGGAAACTCAGCAATGGAGCCACCAAACCATGCAATCAACACTGCCTCCAAAATAACGCACTCCCTAGCAGAAACAGTGCTGGGAGGGTATGAGAAATGTGTGGTCTAATACCACAGATATAAAATAATCTCTGGAGCTCTCCAAACAGATCTCTCAAGTGAAGGAAAGTTTCTTCCAATGAGAAATTAGCTCAGAAGCCGAGATTCCAATCCCTTCCACTGTTGCACCCAACAACACTACACAATCTCTGGAAAAGTTGTGCTGATGAAGATGGCTGAAGCTTGGCCTAAAAACCTGATGTGGAATGATGAATACAAACTCTCCCAATGAACTCCTCAAAGGAAAGAGGTGGGATTCCCGCCCGGGAACACCCAGTGTTAAACATCACTGCAACTTTGCTAAGCAGCAAAGCAGCGACAATTATTGGTAGCCAAGAATAATAATCTAAAACATGATGAATAATGCTGCCATCCTCTTCCTTATATGAGAAATGAGTTCGCTTACCCTTGGCCCCACTCAATTAGGTTACTTCTAACCCAAGTTACATCTCCCTCCAAAATTTCGTTATTCATCCTTGGATTCCTCCTCCACTAAAACTGCGATGTTGAATTAGTCAAAGCAGCTTCATTTTAACCCTGTTCACACATGGAGGTGTTTTATTAGGCTTGAAAGAGTGTCCCATTTCACAATTGGGGTATTTTATTCCTCCTTAGGAGATTTATGGGCTTTCCTACCCATTTATTTACTAGCTACAGCTGTTACTAACTCTAATGTTCCATTTAGCTTGGAGGCTAAAATTTTGGAACATTACAGCTACCTCGAACTTGCCTCTATGGAACTCAAATTTTCCTCTTGACAATGCCTTTATCAAGATGTCTACATCCTGCTCCTCTATAGGAATGTACTCTAATGACATAATCCTCCTCTATACACAATCTCTAAGATGGTGATACCATATATCAATATGCTTGGACCTGTTATGAAAATCTGGATTAACCGAGAGTTTGATGCAAATCTAGTTATCACAATAAATCATCATCAAATACATCTGCTGGCCAAACAACCCAATAGGTATATTCCTCATCCAGATGCCCTCACAAGCTGCTTGATTATCATCCATGTACTCTGCCTCTGCTAAAATTAGTGTAAATTATCTCTTCTTCTTGTTGTACTAGGAAACTACTACCGATCCAATACTAAATATGCCCCCTAATGTGATCTTCCTGTCAGATGGAATCCCTTCCCAATCTGCATCTATAAAGCCTTGAAGCTTCACTCCCTCCTTCTGCCTGTACCATTTCCCAAACTGAGTGCTTCCTCTGCAACACATGCTTGCCTGCATTCCAATAGAGCTTGGTAGGCTTAACCATAGCTTGACTAAGTTGGTTAACCACATAACATATGTATGGTCATGTGTTCACCAAGTACATGAGTGAACCCAAAAGCTTCCTATAGATGGTAGCTTCTACCACATGACCTAAAGTAGCATCTTCCTTCCTTCAATTCCCTGCTAGACGAGTCTCCATGGGTTTGTTTCTCTCCATGTGAAACTTCTTCAGAATCTCGTTGGCATACTTTCCCTGAGATACAAATAGTTCCCCATCTCTTTGCCAAGTTTCCAATCCAAGGAAATAATGCAATAGCCCCATATCCTTCATCTCAAATACTCTTGCAAGATCCTCTTTGCAAGATTTTATGAGCCACTCATTACCTGTCATAATCAAATCATTGACATAAAGTACAATGATCAATAATTTACCTTCTACCACAATATGGTAAAGGTTCACATCTGCTTCACTTTTGGTAGTGAAGCCCAACCTGGTGAAGTAGCTATCGATTTTGATGTACCAAGTAGGAAGTAGTAGTTTCAGTCCATAAAACATTCTCTTGAGTCTGCACACATGCGACTCTTTGTCGAAGGTCTCAAAACCTTTCGGCTGCTCAATGTATACCTATTCCTCAATCACTCTGTTGAGGATGTTTGTATTTACATCCATCTGATGTATCTTCCATCCCATCCGTAGTGAAAGTGAAGGGATAGATCTGATTGACGAGTACCTTACAATTGGAGAAAATTTATTGTTGTAATCAATTCCCTCCACTTGAGAGAACCCTCTAGCAAAAAATATGGCCTTGTGTTTCTCAACACTCCCATATGCTGCCTGCTTCACCTTATAGATCCACCTTGATCCTACAACTGACTTGCCCTCCGGTCTTGGGACAATTTCCCATGCACTGTTTCTTATAATGGATTCATACTCCTTTTTGTAGCTCCTAGAGACAGCCTTGAGTTGTCAAAGACCAGTGCCTAGGACATCTTAAGAAAAGAGGTTTCAGAAAGACTTTATTATAGCTGATAATACAGGGCCTCTTGTTATGAAAAGAAATTAAAGTTTTCTGGTGTCGGACCAAGACATCAGAGACAGAAAATGGATAATAATTATTTCTGATGATATATCATAAGGGTCTATAAGTGAGCGTTAGAAGCAGACATAAAACTAATTGTTGTGAAGAGGGCCGAGTGTGAGACTAGTAAACAGTTACCAAAATAAATGAGTGTGGAAACAATGGAAAAACATGAAAGGAAATATTAGCTTAAGGTAGGATTATACTAGCATAAGAATCCACCCAACTAACATCGGAAGAAAGACGGTGATGTAAATAAAACGTGAACAGAATATCGTGCCTCGAGCCATATTTAAAGTGTAGCAGACAAGTAGATATGAGTACCTTTCAATATAAATTCATATCTAAATAATCAACACTTGCAATCTGAAAGCTTACGATACAAGAAAAGTGACGGAAATACAATGAACATTTGTATTAAAGCATAACTGAGAAAATACACACTGTAACTCATCTCATTTGGAATCCATTGCACAAGAGAATAGCTTCATTTCTATTACCCAACGGGATCTTCCAATATACACTATGAACGTATCTCAAAAGTTTACAAAAAGAAAAATTCACAACTAGCAATTCTGCTCTGAAAAATCTGGAACCCTTTCTCAGCGTCAGATTTCATTTCTTATAGCTTTCTGCTGAGCCTTGCGAAAAGATATTTTTAGACAGAATATTTCCCCTCAAAATATCTTTCTGTTTGGGGTCTCTTTCAAAAACCAAAAATGATGATGAGGAAAAAGGCCTCTCATCATCTGCGTAGTTGCCTTAATGAAGGCGCTAACTAAAAACATAATAGCTAAGTGAAAAATAAAAGTGCAGAGGGTGAAACAAAGATTTCACCCGATTTTACAACATTAAAGAAATAAAAGAAGATTGGCCACTTGGGCCAGAATATGAGTGTCATTTTTTAAGACGAAGAGGAGTGTCTGCTGCTAGCTGACTTGGAAGTGTTGATGACGTGGCCAAACCTGTTTTTCCACTGAGAGGAGGTAGCGACTGGCGAGATGATTTGGAGGCTGGAGTGTTGATATATTCATCGCATTTCTGCCATATACTCTCTCCTGGTGATGGAATAGTGACGAAAGTCTCTAATAGAGCCTGAATATATGTTAGCTTGGTGTAATCCACTTGGATGGCCAGACGCTGTTTAATTTGGAAAAGAAAGGAGAACTCCTTGCTTAGAGCACCAATTATTGTTTTCGCCTTTAGACGGGAAATGTTTTCCATAGGTAAATCAATCTAGTTCATGATGACTGTCAGCTTCTGTTCGTAGACCATTAGCTCTAAAAATGCAGTCGTTTCAGGTTCCCAACATGATGGAAGACCTGCCTTTACCAGCTCATCCCACTCCTGATCGAACTGTTCAACTCCCTTGGCAACTTGCTCTAAACCACTCAATGCATTTGCACGCGTAGTCTCCCTTTCGATCACTCTCCTGACTTCCATCACTCCTCTGAAACGGTCTTCGATTCACTGAGTGAGAAGCTCTTCAAGGTCCAACCCATTCAGGTAACTGATATACCTTTTAGCCATTGCCACCTTTGCTTCTGCTTCCTCCTGCCCCTCCTGTAACTTCACTTTGAATAAAAAAACTGTGATCTTCTTGTCATCCATCAGAGTGAGATATTTCCAGTGTTTTCTCACCTCTGATATGATTTATGTCCAGATGAGGCACTGGGCTTCTAGGAGGGTCAAATTTCCCTTCATCCGAGTGTTCAATTCTTTGATGGCTTTCTCCTGTATCAGCTTCTCGCTTTTCGTTTTCTCGACCTCGTCCTGCAAGGCCGTTACCACCTTATCATTTTTTTCTAGCTTAGCTTCCAGTTCTTGTATCCTGTGGCATGCTGTTCTGGCTTCATTTTCTAAGACCTACAAGTCTGACAAGGCTTTAGTTAGCTGCTCTAGAGTAGTGCCAGGCTCATTGGAAGTTGGGGTCACGCATACATGCTTGTCCCATTTTCCCTGCAAATCAAAAAAACTCTGCCTTAAACCAGTCATCTCCGCAGTCATCTTGGCATTCTCTTCTTGCTCTTTAACCAATGAATCAGCTAGAGTTTATTTCTCTCTTTCCACCTGGATCAACTCGTTTGTTTGTACATGTTCTCTGTGGGGGATGTTTAGTATTTTCCTCAGCTCGAAATTATCTACCTCCAGATCAAGGATGAGCTTCTTCTGAACTACATCCTTATCGCTCCCTTTTCCCTTACTACCCTCCTGAGATTTTACAGATTGTTTTTTATGGCTCTAGCACTAGCTCTTTCTTTCCTCTGATTTTCCAACACTGTGTTGTACTTATCTTTAAGTTTCCTCAGAGAGAGCACAAGCTTTACCACTTCATCTCTCAACATATCTCCAATACATTGGTGCAGACCGAGTTTGTCTGTTATAGGGATGTTAGCCAGATTTAAAGCGAATTCCAAAGCTCGGTAACTAGCTCCTTCGGTTGTAGGCTCCAGCACTGCCTCCTTAATAGCGATTATCAGTTGTTCTTTATCCATATCTAGCTCAGTGGTGAGCCGAGTATGGTATTTGTTCACGAATTTGGCCAATTCTGCTGACAGTTTCTCCCGTGTAGTTATGTTTCTGTTGCCTATTTCTTCCCTTACCTCAAATCTGTTAACTGAAAAGGCCTGTGATAGCCCAGAGAGTTCTGACGAGGAAGCAATGTCATAAGTAATTGTGAAACCGGGCTTGCTTCTGTCAGGCTCCCCGTATCGGACCAACTCCTCTTGTGGGGGCTCTCCTTACTATCTCCACTTCATCAGTTATCTATTTCTTGGAGGGATGGGATCCCTCACCCATGTCCATGCCTTCTTGTCCTCCTAAAGCATCTGCCTTATCAGCTTTCCCTTTTCTTTCTGTTCCCCTAGAAGTCGTGTTGCTTCTTCCTTTTGCAGTTGAAGATTCGGCCTCCATCTGTGAAGCCAAAGGCCACGTATCAAGGTTAGCTCTCCACTCAATGAAGGGCCTAGTCTCATGTACATAAGAAATGGACTTTATTTTCCTTTTTGTATTGGAAAGGATCCCTTTCGGGTCATAGGGCCAAGCTTTTCCTTGTATCAGATCCATCCCTTAAAGTAGTGTTTCCACTGTGGAGAGGGCGTGCCTTGAATTTATGGTGAAGGGGCCGACAGAGGTAGGGAGCTTGAGAATGTATCCTTTCTTAGCAAGGACGAAGTAGAACTGGTTGGCCTTCAGGGTTTGATGGATGTACTCAAGGGAAAAAATCTACATAGCAGGAAACACTGGCAGGCGGTAGGGGGGTATGTATGTGCCATAGACCCTAATCTTAGTGTAGTCGTCATACAGTTACCAGTCCCCTATGCTATCTTCATCATCGAACTGCAGCCAGTCCTTCTGCTCGGGAAATATTTTGGGCGAAGGGTTGTCATGTATGATGGTGTAGGCTATGGACATGAATTCATTCAAGAACTTCATGTAACCCCTCCCATTAGGTTGTTGACAAACATAGATATTCCACTCAAAGACAGTTCTTGGCTGGACGTTTGCCTTCGAAATATTTTCGAGGCCTAGAGTCTCAATCCTGTTAGCATGCTCAAACAGGAAGAGATAAAACACTAATGAACAAAAATAGAAATACCCAGAAGAGGGTAGCTCTTGGAACTGGGTTTGAATCGCTAAGGCCAATAAAGTAGGGATATCCAAAATAACACCCTTTTGAGACATGAGCCAGAGGAGAGCTATAGATTATTTTGACACTCACTCAACCTCCCTGATACCTATTAACCCTGAAATGAAAGCAAGGATAGGTTGGAAATTATCTCTGAAAGTGGCCAAGGGAACCATATCTAAAGGTGGGATAGTTGCAAGACGAGAATCTGAAATAAAAATGAAGAATTCACTCTGTTGCTTCTAGGGAAACTTTGAAAACTATCAGGAGAGGGATAACTCAGTGAAATCGATATAACTCTGACTGTGGGGGAAGCAAAGGTCTTCCTTTATGAGCTTGGGAGATATGTGGAAAATCTTATTTTCCTGTGCCGATAAGAATAAATCCTTGCATTCATCATAGGCTTCGCTGAGCCAACTTATAAAATTGGAAACTGGCTATGTGGGCGGAGCAATTTGGTAATATAGGTGTGATTGAACGACTTTGAACTGGTCTTGGCCCTTCACATAGAATTCAAACAACTCGGGTCTAAGACGGGATACACTGAAAGGGTATAACGGGTCGTGAATCCGCGCGTGAGCGTTAATGAGGGGTTTAGGTCTAGGGACAACCCTGACCTCATGGGCTTGAGGGGTTTCAGGTTCAGACTTTTGGTATTTTGCTTTCCCCATTACCATTTTGAAAAATAAAACAGAAGGAAAATGGTGAGGGGGGAGAAAATGACTAAATACCTACAAACTGTGAGAAATCCCGAGGGGAAAGCGACGCGGGGGTTGAAAGCGACCTGGTACTGGAGTTCAAGCTGCGCTGCACGATGGATTCATAAAAACCAATATTTTACTAAGTGTGGGCGTAAAACAAGGTTAAACAGGCCAATATTTGCGGAAAACGAGGTTAGGGTGACAATTGTAGGGCTGACGTCATAAGGACATCGACAATGGGACGCGTGGCGATAGGTTATTGGCTATCAGGAGCCAGGTAGGTGCAAGCCATGCGCCAGGTTAATAATAGTACTGGTCTTGTACGGGGCTCCCTAGACTTACCTTACCTTTTGTTCTCGTAGCACCAAGTGTACTTATTTGACGGGCCCACTTAAGTTTCCGGTGGGGGCCTGTGAGACCCTCCCGTAACACTCCATCACCCCACGGGAAGCTTAAACCTTGTCGCGCCATTGAGTGACGTCATATGCTCCGATGGGTAGATCTCCGCCTTTTTCCTTCCATCCTTAGTACCCCTAGAATCCCTGCACATGGAACTCCCTTTTGGCTATCCAACATATGTATGCAGCCCCCTTTTTGTTTAACTATTTTAGTGCCTTCAGCCTTTTGTCTAGGCTCTTATCATGAGGTAATTTGCGTGCCATACTACCTTTATATTCACTTACCCCGCTTATCTTTATGTACCCTTTCTTTGTTTGTATTGGATTTTCTCTTTTTTTCTTAAGGTGTGGATTGACCAAACAACATTGGCTCCACCTGGGGATGACACATTCATCCTCGAACATGTCGAAAACTCCGCAGACCATTTGTCATCTATTCCTTGAGAGCCAGAGCCTCTTAAAGATTTTCAAACACTCCTATGGCAAAAGTAAATAGCAAAAGCTAATGTGAAAACAATAGATACATACACTATATACAACGGGCCTCTGAGACCTTGGTCAGTATTGAAAATATGGTCTTAAGAACTGCCCATTTACGGGCGCCTCGATCAAGTCCCCCTCCAGGTTTTCTAGTATAAAGGTGTTGTTTCCTTTCACCTCGGCAATATTGAATGACTCGAACCACAACGGGTCAAACTTTCCATGCTTACCTTTCTCGGCTCTTCTGATGTCCCATCTCAGTACTAAATCCCTGAGCTGCATTTCTCTGTCTTTTTCATGTTGATCAAACAAGCTCTTCATATTTTCTTGATATTCTGCTAATCTGTCATTCACTTGACTCTGAGTCTCTTCTAACGCAACCAGCTGGTTCATTCTTCTTATGAGATTGTTGGGATCTTCTTGGCTATCCTGGAGGAACCTAGCCACAGGCATGGCTAGCTGAATTGGAAAAACAACTACTCGGCCATAAACCAGTTCACATGGTGACTTTCCTGTGGACCTTTTACTAGTGACTCTGTTCTCCCAGAGCGCAAATTTTAGTTGAGAGTCCCAATTTTTCTTACTTTCGTTTATGGCTTTCTTTAATGCCCTTACCAATGTCTTATTTGAAGACTCGGCTAGTCCATTTCCCTAGGGATAATAGCCTGTAGAGTGTCCCAAGGTGATGTTGTATTGCTGAAATAAATTGGTGAATTTGGCAGACTTGAAAGCCTGAGCTTTATCTGTCACAACTTTGGCTGGCAGCCAAATCTGGATATGATGTTCTCCTCCAGGAACTTTATGACAACTGTGTCAGTGGTGTTTCTTGTGGGTATTGCCTCTACCCACTTGGTGAAGTAGTCAATGGCGGTGAGGATCCACTTGTGTTGACCACTTGACACCGGGTGAATTTCTCCGATAAAGTCGATTCCCCATTGCTGAAAAGGCTCTTCTATATGTACTAGAATCATAGGTAAGGGTGAAATTTTTTATTTTTCAGCAAACCTTTGACATTTCTCGCATGCCCTGACCCGAGCATGTACATCCTCGAACAATCTAGGCTAGAAGAAGCCCACTTTCAATATCTTGTAAGCTGTGGATCGCCAACTATAATGACCTCCACAGATGTAATATTCCAAATTAGGAAAATGCTACAACAATGAGAATATCTCAAGATATTCTAAAGTTGGAGACCCAGCAATATGAAAACACAAAAATGGAGCAGCAGTAACACTCAACTCATAGAAACATGAGAGAAATCCATAGCCATATTATTAAGAAATAGCAGCAACAAATGAATACAAGATCTTGAGGAAAATTATACTCAAGAAAAGTAATTCTCAAGCTCAAGAGACTAGTACATAAATCATGACAAAACCACTACTACACATGTATGCCCAAGCTATGACAGCACATTTTTATAGAGAAAATGCATGCTACATATGTCAAATACATGGATGTACAATTATATGGCCCAATACAACATTGGGAGTGAAGATCTCAGCTCCCAAAGGCTACCTCATGTCAATCCTGGAAGGATTGGCTATAAAATACAAACTCTGCAAAATGCCGGAGTTGCTGGGTAGAAACTGCAACTCAGAAATAGAAATGGATGGATATGGTTGTAGATGATGCCCAAACTGAATATGCCTCCTCCAATGGATCTTTCAAGTGAAAGGCTGATCCCTTCACCAAATATATCACCCTCTAACAATCTGCAAGAGCCCCACTACAAATACTCCACTAAAATAATGTAGTCACTGGATGGAACTGCATTGTAGGGCTAGGGAATGAGTTGGCCTTGATGCCAAAATCTGAAATAAGCTCCGGATGCCTCCAATCTGATCTCTCAAAGGGAAGAGAGACCCCTCCTCTGAAAAATAGCTGATGGAGATGGTGTAGTGAACCCTCACTGCAACACCCAGCAACACAACATTATTCTGCTGCAAAAATAACACTATCTTGATGGAGGATGCTTGGCCTCAAGCCTAGATGTGAGGAAAATCAAAGAAATCGCTCAAGAGGCCTCTCAAGAAGGAGAAGGAATCCTAAATAGGAATTCCCCCTGCAACTCTTGCTAAACAGCAAAGGATGCACAATGTTTGAATAGACAATGAGATGAATAATACAAGCATGAGAAACAATGGCTGCCTTGCCCTCCTTTTAAACAAGTGAAAGCCCCTCTCCATGGGTCCCACTCCTCTTAGGGTTTCCTCCACCAAATAACCCCATTCCCATTCATACTGTGTTGTTTCTCTAAGTGTTCTCGACCTCTTGGCCCAGCGCTATTGACTTGGTCAAACTTGACCTTATCCACTTGCAAATAATCCTGTTCACACATGAGGGTGTGAAAACTAGCTCCAATGATGCTCCCCTTTCATACTATGAGGGATTTTATTGAGATTATCACTATGCATGGGCCTCCTTACCCATTTATTCTCCTCCTAGGTGAAATCAGCAAAAATTAATATTCCAAATTATTGTAGGAAAATTTTGGAATATTACAGTCCTCCCCTCCCAAATGTTTCTTGTCCTCAAGAAATTGCAAGGTCAGAACTGGAAAGCCTCCTCCTAAAGCATGGAGTATATGATGTGTTTGAGGAACATCCTCCTCATGTGGATCCTCCATCTCCATGCTTTGAGCCATGCAAAATGAGTCACCTTCCAACTAGGCAACTCTTGGAAACTGTCCTCCACCTTTGGCTCCAGAAAAGTAGGTGGGATAAAGATCTGCTCATGGTAGACAATGTAGCCTACCCCACACTGTCCATCTCTCCAATTATGATAAGTGTAGAGAAACTGATGATCCTGGGCTGCAAAATAATCTCCCTTAAGTGGCAAGATGAAGACTACATCTCCGAGGAACTCTCCTCCAACGCTGCAAACCATGCTGGCCCAAGTATCTCCATATATGATGAGTTGGAAGTCATCATCATATGGCATCTCCTCCATCGTATGGCTCACCTAAAAAAGTGACAAATGTGTTGTTAAGGTAACCATATCATGTCCCATGTTCTCCTTAGAACATGTAGGGCAAAAAGTGTGAGGAATTCCTCCCTCAAAGGACACATTCACCCAAGGTGTCTCTCTCCCAATCATGCTCCCATGAAAAGAATTCGAAATAAAAACCAAGGGAACCACAAGGAGAATCATGCTAGCTTCCATGTGAAGTAAGGGAGAAGGACAATGGCCCCTCAAATGTAGCCAGTGCAGTTTGATTCTCCACTGCCATAGAAAATAAAATGATGGGTGGCCTCCCCACCATTTGATTGCTGCCCCAATCTCTTCACATTCTGGAGAAAGTGAATGATGTAATGTGCAATGTGAGTATATTCTCAATGAGAAATATTCTCCCCATATCCACTTAGGGAGTGATCACCCATAATGGCCTCATGTAGACCACCAAATCTAGAAGGAAGAATATTCTTCCTTTGAGCAATTCCCTGCACATATATGGTTAAGAGATGCATATATATAGACAAATCACTATGCAAGTCAATAATAATCTTACCATATGTTTTGCTCATATAAATGGAGTGGCTCATAGATGAGTCTCCCCTCATCCTCCAAGGGAAAAGAGTTGACTGTGCTAACTCCTCCATCTTCTCATGATCCATGGAGTGCCTCCTCAAGTTCTTCAAGTGGTTACTCCCACAAGAAGAAAAGGAATGTAATGTGAAATTCATGGTTAGCCCATAGTCCCTCCTGAAAGGTACAACATGTATAGTAGGGAGAATCATGCTCCCAATGGGCATCCTCAGTCTCAAGCCCACTCTCTAATCAAAGCTACCCATGAATACAAACATACCAGAAATACATGGAAGCAAAAACCAATAGAAAAAAGTTGTCACATGACAACCGGAAAGTGGATCAAGGTCCCATACAAGGAACCAGCATAGTGCATCCCTTGCTTACATCAAATAAAACAAAAACAAGTGCTTTCCCAGCCTCTTGTTTTCTGCCACAATCATTCTACAAGATATAAACATGAAAGTACAAAAGGGTGTCAATGGTGCACACCAAAAATCATGTGGCTTTCCCCACAACCCACCAATGAGATAGCCAATCTTAATGCTACAAATGGCTTCAAGTACATCATTATACAATATGCAAGAAGGAATAATCCTCCTTGGTACAATATGTTGCTCATAAAAAGACAAGAAGTACAAAACATAAAGTGAAATTGTACATTCTCCATTATGTACTCGAAGACTTGAGTTGAAATGGCTCAACTGAAGAAGCTCCCTTACTCCTAATGAGTAGGAAGGTTGCTGTGACATCCTCAACATCATCATCTGGGTTATGCATCTCTCTATATGCTGAAATATGTCTTGTTTAATTCCCTCCCAAATGAACTCCTCTGCCAAGGCAAGATATGCATCAAAATGCATGGAAAAGAAGTCCTCATATGCTGCATGCAACAACTTCTCCTTGAGCTTAGAAGCTCCAGTCAAGAAGAATCTGCCATGTGAATAGATGACCATATCATCCACCATATACTCATCATCTCTATCTGGGTCATCGAGAATCATGCATGCATCAAGATCCTTGGAGTACTCTACCAAGAGCTGAGATCTCCAGTAAGGATCAATCCTCCTAAGAGACATTGCTGGTGATCTGGCATGTGAAGCTCTCCTCATGCTGCTGTCTGCTACTTTGACATCCCCCGTGCCATATTTCTCCTCCAAACTCTTCACCTCTCCAAAATCCAAGTGCAGTGAATCCAAAGACAAAATGTCTCTCATCGATGATAGATCTGGTGGCCTCCCTGGTGGAATGCCTCTATGCAGTGAGACATCAATGTCAAGAGTGGACTGTCTATATGGTTGGGAAACCTTCCCCTTGCTCTCACAACGCAATACAGTCTACCTCCTCTTTGCACTAGCTCTCTGAAATAGAGAAGGGTGTGTGCCTCTCATCACATGATGTTGCTCTTCCTCCCTTCCTCCTCCTTCTAGCTGCAATGCTACACAATCATGCTGCTCACTGATTGTGCTTGGACCTCCATGAATGAGATCTTGGGGACTTCCTTGTAAAGATGAAATAATACCTCTAGTGGGAGCAAGAGCTCCTCCTCCCTCTGCATGAGGTGCTAGATCAACTCTAGAAATGACAGCGCTGTTGCCCTCAGCCTCCTCAACATGAGTGGGCAACCCTCCAATGATTGGATCCTCTTTTGGAAAAAGGATCTCTCTGCCTCCTTGTGCCAAAATACAAGATGAAGGTCTTGCCTCCAATAAAGCATCATGCAAGATATCAACCTCCTTCATGGTCCTCTGAAGTTTTTTTGAGTCAATGGTTTCCTCCATCACATGCAAGGGTTTTGTTTGTTTGAATGTGTTTGTTTCCTCCACATGTGTTTCAGAATTCCTCCTACCAAATATTTTCATCAAAGTTCTAATGAACATTGCATAGGAAGAGGTATTTGCATTTTTCAAAGTAAATGACTCAAATAACCACCATGCATAGACCTTACCTCCCAAGTGCAGCGCTGCTACTCTGATGGCCTCATCTTCGGAAATCTGATGCTGCTGCAAAAAGGTGTCTAACTTTTCTATCCAAGCCCTGGCTGAACAAGTAGGGGAACCATCAAAGATAGATAGAAGAAATCTATCCTCATTATGCTGCTTGCTCCTTCTCACCATGATCTTGTAAAACTCTGGAAAAGTAATATGATCTCTAAACTTATGAGTTTGAGACTCATACTCATGCAAGAACCCGCAAAGAGTTCCTCTCTTCGGCATTCCTTCTTCTTCTTCTTCTCTCATGGAAAAACTGGCCATGTGACTGCGTTGTACATCACAGGGTGTGGCTGCATGCTCACACTCCCTATAGGAAAATCTAGAGTTTGATTCAGTTTCAAAACCTCTTGGAGATCCTGTACATATCTCCCTCCTTATCTTCTCAAATTCTTCATCAATGCTCTGTACAAATCTTGGAAGAAGCTTTGTAAGCTTATCTTCCTTTTTCTCTCCACACAGTAGTCTTCATCTTCTCTCTCCTTGATAGCATGATGGCTGAGATCCACCGGCTAAGCCAGAGATCATGCTCTGATACCACTATAATTCCCAAATTAGGAAAATGCTACAACAATGAGAATATCTCAAGATATTCTAAAGTTGTAGACCCAACAATATGCAAACACAAAAATGGAGCAGCAGTAACACTAAACTCATAGAAACATGAGAGAAAACCATAGCCATCTTATTAAGAAATAATAGCAACAAATGAATACAAGATATTGAGGAAAATGATACTCAAGATAAGCAATGCTCAAGCTCAAGAGACTAGTACATAAATCATGACAAAACCACTGCTACACATGTATGACCAAGCTATGACAGCGCAGTTTTATAGAGCAACTTCATGCTACATATTTCAAATACATGGATGTACAATTATATGGCCCAATACAACATTGGGAGTGAAGATCTCAGCTCCCAAAGGCTACCTCATGTCAATCTTGGAAGGATTGGTTATAAAATACAAAATCTGCAAAATGTCGGAGTTGCTAGGTAGCAGCTGCAACTCAGAAATAGAACTGGATGGAGATGGCTATAGATGATTCCCAAATTGAATATGCCTCTTCCAATGGATCTTTGAAGTGAAAGGCTGATCCCTTCACCAAAGATCTCACCCTCTAACAATCTGCAAGAGCCCCACTGCAAATACTCCACTAAAATAACGCACTCACTGGATGGAACTGCGCTGTAGGGCTAGGGAATGAGTTGGCCTTGATGCCAAAATCTGCAATAAGCTCCAGTCCTCCAATCTAATCTCTCAAAGGGAAGAGATAATCCTCCTCCGAAAAATAGCTGATGGAGATGGTGTAGTGAACCCTCACTGCAACACCTAGCAACACAACATTATTCTACTACAGAAATAACGTTGTCTTGGTGGAGGATGCTTGGCCTCAAGCATAGATGTGAGGAAAATAATATAAATCCCTCAAGACACTTCTCAAGTAGGAGAAGCAATCCTAAACAAGAATTCCCCCGGCAACTCTTGCTAAACAACAAAGGATGCACAATGTCTGAATAGACAATGAGATGAATAATACAAGCATGTGAAACAATGACTGCCTTGCCCTCCTTTTAAACAAGTGAAAGCCCCTCTCCATGGGTCCCACTCCTATTAGGGTTTCCTCCACCAAATAACCCCTTCCCATTCATACTGCGCTGTTTCTCTAAGTGTTCTCCACCTCTTGGCCCAACGTTGTTGACTTGGTCAAACTTGACCTTGTCCACTTGCAAATAACCCTGTTCACACATGAGGGTGTGAAAACTAGCTCCAATGATGATCCCCTTTCATACTATGAGGGATTTTATTGAGATTATCACTATGCATGGGCCTCCTTACCCATTTATTCTCCTCCTAGGTGAAATCAACAAAAAATAATATTCCAAATTATTGTAGGAAAATTTTGGAATATTACAACAGATGCCTTCATGGAATTCATCCATGACCTCCTCCATCTCCGACTTTGTGAGACATAAGAGCAAGATTCCTGAATGGTCTTTCCAATGTAATCGACCATTTGCAACGATGTATTTCTGGGACTTCAACCTCAAGGTTCGATATTTGGTCTTATCAAAGTTTAATGGACACATGAGAGTTAAAAGGTATTGTATAATATCTTTATAACAGGTACTGAGCAAGTACTTCATGTGAGTTTTTTGTGGAGTAGTTTCTATCCCAGGCTGCTCATCTGTACTTTCAAGTAATTCTCCACCCTCCATGGATAAATTTATGCCTAGAGCCTGGAAGTTTGACTCGGACAAGATTTTTGCTAAACCCTGACCTTTGATAAGCTTCGTGGGGCGAATGTCCAATTCATATTCTTGAATCTTAGCGATCCATTTACCTCTCTTGCCCTCGCTATCCCCTTGAATCAAGATGTATTTCACTGTGGCTGTGAGCATGAAAGAAGATATGGATGACTGCAACACATACATTCTGAAAGCTTTTAGGGACTTTACCAGGGCATATTCCTGCTTCTCCAAAATGTTATACTTTAAATCGGCATCCCGAAGCTCCTGACTGAAAAAGGCGATGGGCTGCTCATACCCATCTTCACTTTTCTGTAATAATACCATAGCTACAGTATGTGGGGATGAAAATGAGAAGATTATAAAGGGATTACCATAGTCTGGTCCTGCCAGTACTGGGGCTTCTGCAAAGGCACTTTTAATTCTATTGAATGCTTCTCTTTACTCGGGCGTCCATTTTACATCATTGTTTTTTCTAAGCATTTCAGTGATATGAAAAAATATTTCTGCGTAGTTCGGGGTGAATCTTCTCAAAAAATTTATGCATCCAAGGAATACCCGAACCTCCTTCTCGTTTTGAGGTAAGGATATGTCGTTAATTACCTCTACTCTTTTTGGATCAATCTTTACTCCAGCTTTAGCTACAATATGCCCTAATAATTTTCCTTATTCTAAAGAAAACAAAGATTTTTGAGGATTTAGGGACAGACCATACCTGTGACATTTGTCAAAATTCTGGCGTAGATGTTCAATATGTTCAGAGTCATCCTTCGAAAAAACGGTGATATCATCTAGATATACCACCACAAACTTGTCTTTCTCTCCTATGAAAGCAATGTCTATCACCCGCTGGAAAGTGGCTCTCGCATTTATCAGGACGAAAGGCATTCGGGCGTACATGGATGTACCCCATGGTGTGGTAAATGCCATCTTCTTTTGATCTTTGGGGAGGACTACCACCTGGTTATATCCAGAGAAACCGTCCATCATGGACATTTGAGAGGATCCCACCACCTTCTGCAGTATGTGATCCATTTTAGGGAGAGGATAGTTATCTTTAAGGGATGCTCTGTTCAGATTCCGAAAGTCTACACATAGCCTTATTTCCCTGTTCTTCTTTCGGACCGGTACCAGGTTGGCTACCCACTATGAATATCTCAGAGGCACAATGATATTATCCTTCAACAACTTCTTGATTTCTTTCTCTATGGAAGGGAGAAACAAAGGATTGATTTGCCTCAAATTTTGCTTATGTGGCTTGGCATCTCCTCTCAGTGGGAATTTATGTTGTATGATGTTGGTATCAATTTTTTTTAGATCTTGGTATGACCAAGAAAAAACATCTATGTAGGAATGGAACAATTTGAAGTATCGTTCTCTATATTCTTCTAGAACACTTTTAGACAATTTTACAATTTTAGGATCCTCTTCTGTCCCGATATTTACATTTTCTACTTGAGCTTCATCGGTCAATTTGTTAGGGTTGACAGGGACATCATTTTTATCGAATAATATTTCCAAAGGTACCAGACCTCTAGGGATCATGTTCTCTTTCAGTTGCAACACCCTGTGCCCAGCCACTGTCTCTTGCCATTTCTTCTGAGGCTTTTCTTTGGTCTCTTCTTCTTCTCCAGTATCAATGACCAAGTTAGAAAATTCTCCGTTAGTCTCTATGAAGTGCTTCATTTGCTCCTCATATTCAAACACCTACCATTTTTTGACGTTATCTAGGATAGAGGGATGATAACGTACTTCTACTTCATATCTCAAGAGTGGATTCTGGGGTGACCATAAATCACTTGCTGCCACAGCAAGGGAATCAACCATCCTGTTCTGATCTCTTGGCATAAAATGTATATTTAACACTAAGAAAAATTTCTCCACTAGGTCCCATACTTCATTTATGTATGCTCTTAATCGAGGGTGTTTGGCTTGGCACTGATTTTAAATCTGCCTCACTACCAGCTCTGAATCTCCAAAAACTTTGAGAGTCTGGATGTTCATATTTTTGGCAGTTTGTAACCCCAAAAGAAATGCCTCATACTCTACCAAATTATTAGTGGCTTCATACTCCAATTTAAAAGAGAAAGGGACCAATTTTCCAATAGGGGAGATTAAGAGGACCCTCGCTCAATTTCCTTCCCTTGAATTTGCTCCATCGAAGTGCAGAGTCCACATCCCCCTTTCTTCATTAATTGAGGAATGTTTCAGTCTCAATAGACTGAATGTTGGTTCCTGTAAAAACTCTTGGTCTTCCTTGAACATCAGACAGGAAAACTCCCCCTCTTTGCTGTATACCGGGGAATTGATTGAGCCATCAGCTCTGGTCACCATCTTCACGAACTGTGATTCTCGATACAATCCCCTTTCTTTCCCCCCAAACACCAGAATGGTTGAATAAGTGAGGTAAAGCTTGATTGACCCTCCAATTTTAGTTCCCCATGATCTCGACAACAACATTCCAAACCGGGCTGGGATATCAGTGACCACTATGTCCATAACAACGCTTTTGGCTGGGATCTGGGCCAAGTTCACCGCTAGGTATTTAATCATCCCTAGGCATTTGACCCTCTTGGGATCAAAAGAATAGAGGTCCTTATATAGATGAGTGATCTGCAACCCTAACTGCTCCATGACTGACAGAGGTAACATACTATGTGATGCTCCTGAGTCCAACATACAATTGTGCAGCAACAAATCATGGATGACCAGGGTACATAAAAGGGCGGGGTTGCTGAATCTAGTTCTTCCACATGTGGGCTGAATACTACCATAAGCCTCTCCTCTTGAAGGTTCAGACTATCGGGTGGAGGAGTTACACCATGAGGAAGCATGAACTGAGAGACCTAAGCTTTATAAGAGAGCTACTTCAAAAGCTCAACTAAAGGGACATGGATCTTAACTTTCTCTAGGTCTTTTTGAAGGTTAAACACAGCAGGACACTTCTCCATGATAGTCTCCTTTGGTTCTTTAGGAAGGACTGGAGGCTTCGCATCAATAGGAATGTATTTAGGACTTGCAAGAGGATCAGGTACTGACTTAGATGAAGAGGGAGGGGTAAATTTCTGATGTAAGGGCTCTTTGACAGGTTTCTTACCTCTGTTATCCACCTTCTGAGAGACCGACTCCTTTGGAGGTGACTCTTCATCTTGATCTTGAGTACGATTCCTTTTCCTAGAATATCAAAGATCATATTTCTTGTGGAATTGGGCTTGCATGAAATCCACGAACTGTCTACAATAATCATCAATGTCAAGATCTTCAGTGGAGTTCGTTTTCTCTTCCTCTTCTTCCTCTTATAGAGAAAGCTCTACCTCCTCTTCTTCCGAATAGACAAGGTACTGATCATCTTGTCCATTAGGAACATCTTCGGTAGGACCCTCCATCTGCCCTTCCAAATATAGAGGGGGCTGTATGTGGTCTTGTTGCTCCTTTCTGTCCCTTTGCAATATCTACAGAGGTGGCTTTCGATACTGTGGGTTATAAGCCCTGTTAGGAGCAGTCTGAGATGGCCGGGATGATGCAATATTTGCTTCAAACTCCAATTTCACTAGTTTATTTGAAATATTCTTAATCATCTTGTTCATTTCCTCGATCCTATAATCTGCTACCTCTCTTTCTTAGTTTGAAAAGGAAGCCTCTTCTTTACCCCTTCGTCTGAAGTCATGGTCCAGCCTTCCCTTCGATTTCCCTGTAGAAGCGAAGTTGGCTTCTACCTCTAATGCATCAATCTGAGCTTGGTCCAGAGAAGCAGATTTCCTCTCTCTTAGGGTGAAACCGAAATCAGATTCAAATGCTCCCAAAAACACTACCTTAGCAGCTGTTTGAGGAGGCTTCATATCAGCCAGTAGGTTGGAGTATAGCTTGTTGAATATCTTTATGAATTCAAACACATCCTCATTATGTCTTTTCTTTAATGCATTGAACTCTATGAGACAATAACCATGGTCTCTTTTCTCTCCCCACTTTCGAGTGAAAGCATTTTCCTTCTCCTCCCAATTAGTAATGGTGTGGTCTTCAAGAGTCTTGAACCACTTCCGAGCTTCCCCATCTAGAGATTGAACGAACAACCTTAGCACTACGTCCAGATGTTCCACATTGAAATTCTCTGCGAAGGCGCAGAAATCTTCCAGATGCTTCTGAGCAGCACTAATGTCTTCCCCAGAAAACTAGGGTAAGAGCTTCATGTAGACTTGGGGCATGTCAGTTAGAATCTGTGGCAATGCCAAGGGGGCATATTTATTTAACAAGAAGCCAAGAACTACCATGGGAGACCATGGTGGAGCTAGAGAGGGATTTTGATGAATGACAATGGGAATGTGATGAAAGGTGGTTTGTAAATTGGCTTGGGCAAGTGGAATCTGAGGGATAGTCACTTGCTTTATTTCTTCGGCTTCCGGAGTGGGATGCAAGAAGGATCTAGAAGTGTCTATTGACTCTGATTCATATTTTATTTCTGAATGTTCAAGGAAAGGGTTATCTGCTGGGTATTCAAGTACTATAGTAGTGGAACCAGGGCCCTGAACTTGAGCTTGCTGAGAGGATGACAGAGAGTCTTCTAATGAGAACCTAGGTATATCAGTGTGTGCTGGCTACTTTTCCTTCCAAATTATTTTGAACAAAATTTTCTCCGGGTCAGACACGGAAGGGGTTCTTAACTGAGAGGTATATGACATTAGGTGGGGCTTATGATAAGCCAGGATTGCAAATGGATTTGAACTTTAGAAGGCAATGGAGTCGCCAAGGTGAGAAATCTACAACTCTCAACCTTTTGTGATCACCTGATTCTAAAGGGTGAATGGGGTTTTGTCGTATCCCAGGGACAAGATCTTCAAATTCAATCCCCAGAAACAGTGCCAAAAATATGTTGTAACTCCTAGAGACAGCCTCGAGTTGTCAAAGACTAGTTCCTAGGACATCTTAAGACAAGAGATTTCAGAAAGAATTTATTATAGCTGATAATACAGGGCCTCTTGTTATGAAAATAACTTAAAGTTTTCTAGTGTGGGACCAAGACATCAGAGACAGAAAATGGATAATAATGATTTCCAATTATATAGCATAAGGGTCTATAAGTGAGTGTTAGAAGCAGACATAAAAATAATTGCTGTGAAGAGGGCCGAGCATGAGACTAGTAAACAGTTACCAAAATAAATGAGTGTGGAAACAATGGCAGAACATGAAAGGAAATATTAGCTTAAGGTAGGCTTATACTAGCATAAGAATCCACCCAACTAACATCGAAAGAAAGACGTAATGTAAATAAAACATGAACAAAATATCGTGCCTCAAGCCATATTTAAAGTGTTGCAGACAAGTAGATATGACTACCTTTCAAGATAAATTCATATATAAAGAATCAAAACTCACATTCCGAAAGCTTACAATACAAGAAAAGTGACGAAAATACAATGAACATTTGTATTAAAGCATAACTGAGAAAATACACACTATAACTCATCTCATTTGGAATCCATTGCACAAGAGAATAGCTTCATTTCTATTACCCAACGGGATCTTCCAACATACACTATGAACGTATCTCAAAACTTTACAAAAAGGAAAATTCACAACTAGCAATTCTGCTCTATAAAATCTGGAACCCTTTCTCAGCTTCAGACTTCATTTCTTATAGCTTTCTGCTGAGCCTTGCGAAAGCATATTTTAGACAAAATATTTCCCCTCAAAATATCTTTCTATTTGGGGTCTCTTTCAAAAACCAAAAATGATGATGAGGAAAGCAACCTCTCATCATCTGCGTAGTGGCCTTAATGAAGGCACTAACTAAAAACATAACAGCTAAGCGAAAAATAAAAGTGCAGAGGGTGAAACGAAGATTTCACCCGATTTTACAACATTAAAGAAATAAAAGTAGATTGGCCACCTGGGCTAGAATATGAGTGTCATTTTTTAGGATGAAGAGGAGTGCCTGCTGCCAGTTGACTTGGAAGTGGTGATGATGCGAATGAACTTGTTTTGCGACTGAGAGGAGGTAGCGACTGGTGAGATGATGTGGAGGTTGGAGTGTTGATATATTCACTGAATTTATGCCATATACTCTCTCCTAGTGACGGCATAGTGACGAAAGTCTCTACTAGAGCCTGAATATCTGTTAGCTCGGTGTAATCCACTTGGACGACCAGATGCCGTTTAATTTGGCAAAGAAGAGAGAACTCCTTGCTTAGAGTAGAAATTATTATTTTCACCTTTAGGCGGGAAGTTTTTCCATAGGTAAATTAGTCTATTTCATGGTGACTGCCAGCTTCTATTTGTAGACCATTAGCTCTAAAAACTTAGTCATTTTAGGTTCCCAGCATGATGGAAAACCTGCCTTTACCAGCTCATCCCACTCCTGATCGAACTGTTCAACTCCCCTGGCAACCTTCTCTAAACCACTCAATGCATTTGCACGCGCAGTCTCCCTTTCGATCACTCTCCTGTCTTCCATCACTCCTCTGAAATGGTCTTTGATTCCCTGAGTGAGAAGCTCTTTAGGGTCCAACCATTCAGGTAGTTGATATACCTTTTAGCCATTGCCACCTTTGCTTCTACTTCCTTCTGCCCCTCTTGCAACTTCACTTTGAATAAACAGACTGTGATCTTCTTGTCATCCATCAGAGTGAGATATTTCCATTGTTTTTTCACCTCCGATATGATGTCTGTCCAGATGAGGCACTGGCTTCCAGGAGGGTCACATTTCCCTTCATTCAAGTGTTCAATTCTTTGATGGTTTTCTCTTGTATCAGCTTCTCTCTTTTTGTTTTCTCGACCTCATCCTGCAAGGCCATTACCACCTTATCATTTGTCACCATCTTAGCTTCCAGTTCTTGTATCCTGTGGTGTGCTATTCTGGCTTCATTTTCTGAGACCTGCAAGTCTGACAAGGCTTTAGTTAGCTGCTTCGGAGTAGTGCCAGGCTCATTGGAAGTTGGGGTCACACATACATGCTTGTCCCATTTTCCTTGAAAATCAGACAATCTCTGCCTTAAACCAGTCATCTCCATGATCATCTTGGAATTCCCTTCTTGCTCTTTAACCAATGAATTATCCAGATCTAATTTCTCTCTTACCACCTGGATCAAATCATCTATTTGTACATGTTATTCGCGGGGGATGTTTAGTCTTTTCCTCAGCTAAGAATTTTATAGCTCCAGATCAAGGATGATCTTCTTCCGAACCGCATCCTTGTCGCTCCACTTTTTCCTTACTACCCTCCTAAGATTTTGCAGATTATTTTTTATGGGTCTGGCACTAGCTCTTTCTTTCCTCTAATTTTCCAACACTGCGTTGTACTTGTATTCAAGTTTCCTCAGAGATAGCGCAAAATTTACCACTTCATCTCTCAACATATCTCCGATACATTGGTGCAGACTGAGCTTCTCTGTTATAGGGATGTTAGCCAGATTTAAAGCAATTCAAAAGCTTGATAACTAGCTCTGTCGGCTGTAGGATCTAGCACTACCTCCATAATAGTGATTATCAGCTATTCTTTATCCATATCTAGCTCAGTGGTGAGCCGAGTATGGTATTTTTTCATGAATCCAGCCAATTCTACTCACATTTTCTCCCGTGTAGTTCTATTTCTATTGCCTATTTCTTCCCTTACCTCGGCCTACAATAGCCCAAAGAGTTCTGACAAGGAAGCACCGTCATAAGTAATTGTGAAATCGGGCTTGCTTCTGTCAGGCTCCTCGTATCGGACCAACTCCTCCTGTGGGGGTTCTTCCCATACAATCTCCACTTCATCAGTTCTCTGTTTCTTGGAGGGATGGGATCCCTCGCCCATGTCCATGCCTTCTTGTCCTCCTGAAGCATCTGCCTCATCAACTTGCCCTTTTTTTTTCTGTTCCCACATAAGTAGTGTCGCCTCTTCCTTCTGCAGCTAAAGATTCGGCCTCCATCTGTGAAGCCAAAGGCCATGTATCAAGGTTAGCTCTCCACTCAATGAAGGGCCTAGTCTCATGTACATAAGCAGTCAAATTTATTTTCCTTTTCATATTGGAAAGGATCCCTTTTGGTTCATAGGGCCAAGCTTTTCCTTGTATTAGATCCATCCCTTGAAGAAGCGTTTCCACTGTGGAGAGGGCATGCCTTAAATTTATGGTGAAGGGGCCGATAGAGGTAGGGAGCTTGAGAATGTATCCTTTCTTCGCGGGGACGAAGTGGAAATGGTCGGCCTTCAGGGTTTTACGGATGTACTTAGGGGAAAAAATCTGCATAGCAGGAAACACCGGTAGGTGGTAGGGGGGTACGTCTGCGACACAGACCCTGATCTTAGTGTAGTCGTCATACAGGTACCAGTCCCCTGTGCTATCTTCATCATCGAATTGCAGCCTGTCCTTCTGCTCGGGAAATATTCTGGGCAGAGGCTTGTCGTGTATGATGGTGTAGGCTATGGACATGAATTCATTCAAGAACTTCATGTAACCCCTCCCATTAGGTTTTTGATGAACAAAGACGTTCCACTCAAAGACAGTTCTTGGCTGGGCGTTTGCCTTCGAAATATTTTCGAGGCCTAGAGTCTCAAACCTGTTAGCATGCTCAAACAGGAAGAGATAAAACACTAATGAACATAACCAGAAAGACCCAGAAGAGGGTAGCTCTTTGAATTGGGTTTGAATGGCTAAGGCCAGGAAATTAGGGATATCCAAAAGAACACCCTTTTGAGACATGAACCAGAGGAGAGCTATACATTCTTTTGACACCCGCTCGACCTCCCTGAGATCTAGTAACCCTGAAATGAAAGCAAGGATAGGTTGGACATTATCTCTGAAAGTGGCCAAGGGAACCATATGTGAAGGTGGGATAGTTGCAAGACGAGAATTTGAAATAAAACGGAGGAATTTGCTCTTTTTCTTCTAGGGAAACTTCGAAAAATGTCGGGAGAGGGATAACTCAGTGAACTCGACATAACTATAATTGTGGGGGAAATGAAGGGATTCCTTTATGAGCTTGGGAGATATACGGAAAATATTATTTCCCTATGCTGATAAGAATAAATATCTATATTCATCATAGGATTCGCTGAGCCAACTTATAAACTCGAGAACTGGATATGTGGGTGGAGCAATCTAGAAATATAGGCTTGACTGAACGACTCTGAACAGGTCTCGGCCCTTCACATAGGATTCAAACAATTCGGGTCTAATATGAGATACACTGAAGGGGTATAACAGGTCATGAATCCACACGTGAGCATCAATGAGGGGTTCAAGTCCAGGGATAGCCCTTACCTCATAGGCTTGAGGGGTTTCAGGTTCAGAATTTTGGGACTTTGCTTTCCCCATGACCATTTTGAAAAATAAAACAGAAGGAAAACGACGAGGGGGGAGAAAATGACTAAATACATGCTAACAATGAGAAAGCCTGAGGGGAAAGCAACGCGGGGATTGAAAGTGACCTGGTACTGGAGTTCAAGCTGCGCTGCACGACGGATTCGTAAAAAATAGTATTTTACTAAGTGTGGGCGTAAAACAAGGTTAAACAAGCCAAGATTTGTGGAAAACGAGGTTAGGGTGACAACTGTAGGGCTGACATCATAAGGACGTAGACAATGGGATGCGTGGCGATAGGTTGTTGGCTATCAGGATCCAGGTAGGTGCCAGCCACGTGTCGGGTTAATACCAATATTGGTTTTGTACAGGGTTCCCTAGACTTACCTTACCTTTCATTCTCATAGTGCCAAGTGTACTTCTTTGATGGGCCCACTTAAGTTTCCGGTGGGGGCCTATGAGACCCTCCCGTAACACTCCATCACCCCACGGGAAGCTTAAACCTTGTCGTGCCATCGAGTGACGTCATATGCTCTGGGGGGTAGATCTCCGCCTTCTTTCTTCCATCCTTAGTACCCCTAGAATCCCTACATATGGCACTCCTTTTTGGTTGTCTGACATATGTATGCGGCCCCCTTTTTTTTAATTGTTTTAGCACCTTCAGCCTTTTTTCTGTGCTCTTATCATGAGGTAATTTGCGTGCCATACTAACTTTATACTCACTTACCCCACTTATCTTTATGGACCCTTTATTTGTTTATATTGGCTTTTCTCTTTTTTTCTTAAGTTGTGAACTGACCAAACAACACTCCTCAACCCAAAATGGTTGCAACACTGCTTACCAAATGAGGATGTCTTAGTCTCTACACTCTTGCTCACAAGAGCCATGTAACCAGCGTACCAATCTGGGGTCCTTCTCTTCCTATGCTATGATGTGGGTGCTCCCACATTCTCTCTAGCATCAAGCACCAACCTGTTAGTCTCTCTCGTGAACTTCCTTCCATCTTTCGATGTATCTGCATGAGTGGGTGCTTCCCCTCTCCATTCCTCTACTTGTGGCTGCTCCACATCTTGAGGTTCTTCTTTTGGAGCTAAGAGCTCCTCAACTGCATACAATTGAAGCTCCCTCTCAAGGGAAATTTGCATGGCCTTCTCTTCATCGAGTTTCACATCTCTTCTGACCACTGTTATCCTGTGAGATGGAAAGTACACTCGATAGTTTTGAGATGTATCGGTGTACCCCACAAATATTCCCAACTCAACTATTGGCTCTAGATTTTACTGGCATATTTGGTTACATGGAAATAAACTGATGAACCAAAAATTTTAAAGTGCGCCACATCTGGTTTCTTACCAGAAAAATTTCCTCCAGTGTACTCATCCCGAGAATCTGATGAGGACTTTTTTTCTGCAAAAATATTGTTGTGTTGTATGCTTCATCCCACAAATGCAACGGTAGGCCCTGATAATGCAACATCACTCATTCTGGTCCTAAAATAGTTATGTTCTTCCTTTCTGCAACCCCATTTTGCTGTGGGTTATGAGGTTCTATCAATTCTCATTGAATTCCTTCTGAAGCACAAAAGTTCTTGAATTCATTCGAGACATATTCTCTACTGTTGTCACTCCTAAGAGCCTTCACCTTATTCCTTGTATCTTTCTCAACAAATGCTTTGAACTCACAAAATTTTTAGAACGTTTGATATTTCTTCTGCATGAATAATATCCAACACTTGTGTGAAACATCATCTACAAAATCACATAATACCTGTGTTTTTCTGTGGAGGCTGTCGAGAACGATCCACACACATCTAAGTGAACTATTTCAAGGATCACCTTCTCTCGACTATCCTTATCATGAAATGTGCCTTTGGTGTACTTACCCAATGTACACCCTTTGCATGTATCTTGTTGCTCAAGTACACCCTTTGGAAGTCCTTTAGAAATATGCTACATGATCTTCAAAGCACCATGGTGTAGATGACTCAAACTTCTATGCCATAACTCACCGATGTCTCAACTCTTCACGTTCTCTGCCTTCGTGCTCAAGGCAACACACTCTTCTACATACAATTTGTAGAAGTTATTTACCCACACCCCAATATTCTTCACCTGTCCCATGGATTTTTGATGAGGGAACACCTTTCCTTTGCTAAATATCACATCATAGCCACGGTATTCTAACATAGAAACTGAAACTAAATTCTTGTTTATACTAGGAACATACATGACATATTTTAATGTGAGAGGAGACATAAACTCCCTCTGAAAGGTAATAGTACCTATTTCAGTCATGCTATACCTCCATTCATCTCCCATATCGATGTGAATCTGGATATCCTTCTCCTCCAATTTGCTGAAGAATTCTTTGTTGCTGGTCATATGGAATGAAGCTCCACTATCCGGGTACCAAACAAAACCCATCACCGATGACACCATGCATGCGATGAGAGTGAAATCCAACTCGAATTGTGAAGCAAGTTCTTCACCTGTTGCTCCTCCTGAGGTCGAATTTTCGACCTTCTTGTGTGAACACTTTGTGGCATAGTGTCCCAGCTCATGACAGTGAAAACATTTAATATTAGACAAGTCCTTATTCTTGCCTTCCCGGTGATAATATTATTTGGAATGGGATGCCTTCCATTTCCCTTTCTTTTCCTTTCCATCCAAGGCACAATTGTCCTCATTATCAGTCTTTGATGAGGATCCATCTCTGGTATTCCACCGAATCTCTTCTTATACAAAGTCGAACCACAATCGCTCCCACTCTGGTAGCTTGTTAATTTTGGGCAACTAGGTCCAAAATCCATGTTGTACTGCTAATATGATGATGCCAATATTTTTATTGGATTCCTCTTTCAAAGAGGTGAAATATTGATCTAAAGATCATCTTGATCAGATGAGAAGAACATTTATCTTGAATTTATTCCACTTATGTGCAAGGTTGGCCATAATTGTAATGTAGGCTTGGAGCCCCAACAGATGTGTCACATGTTGGGGTTCCCATGTTTTGGCCAGATTGGCAAGACCAAAAGATGAGACAACATCATAACCGCTTTGGGGCCTTAGGATCTAGCCCTCCTAGACCCGGAGAGGGATCTCTCCATAAATACAAAGAATGATATATCTTTGAAAGCTCAAAATGAGATATTAGGCTAGGTATGAAGCACAAAGGGGGCTTAAAATGATTTGGTTGGTTGGTTGCTGGGTTGGGTCATGAGATCATAAACTGAGAAAGTAATGGAAGGAAAGGAGCAGAGCAGCAGGATGTTTCAGCAAAAGAGAATGGGTTAAGAATGTGCCATCCATCGGGCCATGGAGTCATGAAAGGGGATTACTTGCACACAACTAGCCAAGGCTTCTAGAGGGCAAGTCATCTACACTAACGGATCTTTTTAGATAGGTAGTGGAATGGAACATTAAGGAAAGGAGGTGAAAGAAGGAAAGAAACCCAATTTCTGTCTATAGATCAGGTCAGAGGTCATTTAACTCCAGGCCTGCTTGGACATACTCAAAGGCAGCTTGCAATGGAGGGACAAAGGGGCAGCTTATAGATCGAACCATAGGTCATTTAACTACAGGTCAGCTTTAGCATGCTCCAAGGGAAAACATAGATAAGTTTAATAGAGCCAGGGTCTATAGATCAGAGAAGGACTTTGAACCTTCAATGCTTTGATACCAGCAAGAACATCCAAGCAACAAACCCCGAATTCATACATCAGCTAGCGGCATATGGAACCACTACACTGGTTAAATTAGCTGAATTTACTCTTAGATAACACATACAACAGAAAAAATTGAAGGCAAGGAGAGCAGAGACATAGGGTACCTAACAAGGGTAAATCCTATGCCATATTTCTGATGCAAGCCAGAAGACCAATGAACAACATGAAAAATGTAATAAACAGTGTTAGAGAAAACATCACCAATAGTAATAGACCAGGATCCTGTGAAATTTGCTTGATTAATGATGAAAAACCAGTCACATACACTGAGCTCAACGACTAATACAGTCAGAATTTTCTCCTCCCAGCCTACTACATTACAAACTACTCTGCTACTCCCTCCCAAGACTGTTCTAACAATCAAAATGAATCCCTCTAACCGCGACCGACAACAACCGAACAACAACCTTTTCAATATGTTCTCAGGGGTTCTTATAGGAGAATGAATAATAGCAGGATAGATACAAATTAAATGGATCCATTAAGACAGAGTGGTGGAAGAGTCTGAGCCCACTCTGCTTAATAGCAATCTGCATCGCTGAAAGTACTTTGGGTATGTTCTGGGAGACTTTGTCAGGTCGGCTTTGACCTCTGATGTTTCATGAAGTCCTTCTAGTGTTTGGTATTCTGCGCTACCTTCTAAAGCATGTAAGGTGACTAAAAGGTATTCAGGTCTCCATGCTTCCATAACTGCGGTCCTGAAAGTCTTTAAGAAGCTTCTGTCAGTGTAATTAACCATTTCTGGGCTCGAGGAGGCATGGAGAACACTGTCCGGAGGTGTCTTTCTGGAGAAAAGTGTTCTGCTGATGTATACACAGATATGGCTTGTTTCGTGTACACTTGGTCTTCACACTGTGCCTTATTCCTATGAATCAGGATTAAAGTGTTAATTACATCAATAATAAGCATTAACCCCTTGAATCTCTTCTGCTGATATACTTTGCTACTGTTGTAATGGCCTTTCTGTGCTTTCAGCCACAGTGGCTGTGACTGTAGAGGCGGAGTGCAATCTCACTCCGTAAACCCTGCACAAAGAAATAAACTTGTCAAACAATCCAGGGTGGTGGCGGAAGAATTGCTGTGGAGGTCCGGGGGAACGGTGGCGTGACTGTGGAAACAGTGAAAGAATGGCAAAAAATGAAACTAACAAAGGTTTGGGGGTAAGACGGCACTCGGACCGTCTGATCATATGCTGGAGTGGTGATCAACGGTTGGGATTTAAAAGCGGAGGGGTTAATAGGGAAGCCCGATGGGAGAAATACAGTGGAGACGCGATGCGACGTGGGCTGTCGATCTGGATCGAACGGACGGTCGAGATTGGATCGGGGAATCGCAATCGCAAAGGGCGGAGGGTGGCATCGTTTGGAAATTGCGATTGTGATCAGAGCGGGAAAGCGAGGGCTGTCGGATCTGGCGGGAGATCGACGGTTCAGATATAATCGGAGGGGCGGAAGGGAAAGGGCGATGAGCGCGCAACGATCAACGCTGGGCTGTTGGATCAAATGTAATGGACGGCGGAGATTGTAATCGGGAGATTGCAATCGCAAAGGGTGGAAAGTGGCAGCGATTAACAATTGCGATTGCGATCGGAGCGGGGGAAGCGGGAGAGCACGGACCCTTAGATCTATTCAAATCAATGGTGGAGATTGCGGTGCGGGGCTTCAGGCAAAAACCCAATCGCATCGGGATTTTTAGTTAACACATAGAAATGCACTAGCCTGATGGTTGCGATTGCGATAAGTGCTTAAGGCCTTAGCGCCTGGTTCCGGCGCCTGGGCATGTGGGGAAGTGGTTTGCCAGGCTTAGCTGAAAGGGGCTAGGCCTTAATATAAGGTAGAAAGTGGGTTTTTGGCCCATTTTAATGCATTTTAAGGCCAATGAAGGGTAACAATAAAGAGAAAAAGGGTTTATTAAACCAAACAAAGAGTATTTGAAGGGTTTAAAAGGGGACTTAAGATGGTTTAGAGGGTTAATGGGGGAACTAGAGAGAAGTAAAAGGGGATGAAGCATAGGTTTAGGAGGGATGATATAAGGGGAAAAAAGGAGGCCTTTTGGACATTTTTTCACAAACAGAGAGGCTTTATAGTGGGAATCAGCAGTGGGAATTTTGTCAAAGGACAAGGGGATAAGGAGGCTTCAAGGATGATGTGTTTTCAGGGGAAATGCATTCCTTGAAGGCTCAAAAACATTTTAGCCCCCTGTTTTCTTGTCAAAAAATTTATAGGGGGCTAATAGTGGCTCCACATGGGGATGGCTTCTTCTTGAAGGAGTCAAGAATTCAGAAATGATCTTTGGTGTAGGCCAGATGCCTGGTACTTGACTCATCCATTTTCTTTCTTGGATCAGCTGCCACAAATCATGAAGACATCATATTAGCAGTAAAATTCTCCCAAACAACTACCTACCCACACTATAGTCCTACATTTTTTCTTCTGGGTGCATTTGGACTTGCAAACCCTTTACATCATCAATTTTTACAAACAGGAAAATAAACCTATTCTACTTCTACCCTTATTACTCCATGAGACCAGATTAAACTGTTGGCCTCATAATTTCTCTACCTAAATTATACCTGCTAGGATTAAACTGTCTAGCAGATTTCTTCTGTACATTCTAAGAAAGAAATTGAGAAACAATCAAGCCAGGATTAGACTGTCTGGCTTGCTGGACTTTGCAGAAATTAAAAACAACTACTTGCTCACACAATGAGCTTTATTGAGCTTTCCTACCTACCCTACTCTAACTGGAATATTTACAAGTCTAGCTTACAAACATTGTCTTCCAATGTAACCAGTCCATCAAGTGATCCCATGGCTGGTCCTTTCTGCTCAGCTCCTTGAGCAGGCTGGATAGGCTAGACAGCTCCCACTCTTTTTGTTCAATAACAGCAGCCTTTAAAAATTTTCTCATTGTCTGCAACATGCTGCTCAAAAATAACTTTGATCCATCTTCAAATGTTTGCAGGAAACGTTCATAAGGATCACGAAAAGATACCTGGCTATGAATATTTGGCAGGCCAGCTTCAACCAGCATCTCTTCTTCTTCCACTGGATGGAGAAGAAGACTCTCTTGGAGTAGAGTGTCTCCTTCATCTTTTGAACTGGAGGACTCATCATATATTGCAATTGAGTCCTCTTGGAGCTCTGATGTGCTGAGCTCCGTGAAAATATCTATGTATTCTTGAGCAGTGGTTTCCATTGCTTCCTCTTTTTCAAGAGAAGGCTCATTATTTTCATCTTGCTCAAGAATCTCTTCTTTGCTTTCCTCCTCATCTTCTGAAGGGAAAGACTGCTGGTTTCCATTTTCACTGATGATCTGTGGTAAAGCAGAATGAAGATTCAAGGAATCTTCATCTACTGTTATACTATCATGGCTCTCCCCATCAGTGTCATAGATAGGCTGACTGGGTTCACTGCTTCTCTGAAGTCGCTGGCTCTGATCTTCCTCCCATGAATCTACTGATGATGGCTCTGTGAAATCAGCTTCTCTCTAGAAACAATAATCATCAAATAGATCATAACTAGGAAAGTCATAATCGTAAGCAAGGTCACCAATCAAACCTGTCGGATTCTCAGCAGGTCTTTCTTCATCCTGATCCACAGAGGAGTCTTTTGGATCTGTATCATCAAACTCATAAGATGAATGAGAAAGAGTGTGTGTTCTATAAAAGGTTTATGAGGTGGATTGCTGATTTAATATCTAATCAATCTCTTCTTCTGTCAAAAGAGGGGTTTCCCTTTCATCATGGACAGAAGAACAACAATCCTCTTTCTCTTGCTTTAGCTGATTTGGAGGCGGGATGTTTTCTTGAGCCTCTTCTTCCACATCAGATTCTGCCTCTTCTATGTGGTCTCTTGTTTCCTCAAGGCAGCGTTCCCTATTAGCTTTTGCTATTAGGTCCTGATATTCTCTAGTCAGCGTAACATAAGACATAGGTAAGAAATCAGGCAGTTCCTGATCATTTTCCTCTTCGTCTTCTATAGACTCTTGAGCATCATACATGTCTTGCTCATCTTCTCGGTCTCGAGTTTGTTCTTGTTCTGGGAGAAGCATGGGCTATTCTAAATAATCCTCATTTGCATTCAGATTAGCCATGTACATCTCCAGCACCTTACCAAACATTTCTACTATTCCATTGAGTTGGTCATACAAAGCACCAATCTTTGTATCCCTGTCCATGTCTGGATTCATGTTTTTGCAAAGAAGGCTACAACTTCTTCTCAACCAGTTCAGAGTCCTCCACCAGTGGAGTCATCAGGTCTTTGGATCATAGGGAGTGTGGAGTCGCCAGGTGGATGTATATGAATGTTTGAAGTAGGATGCTGTCCACCATCAGCAATTAGAGCCAATCTAAAGGAAAAGTGGTCTCTTCCCCAGCGGAGTCGCCATTATGTTGGAGACGACAATGGGACACAGACCAATATTAGCAGTTATGGACTCTCAGATTTTTCCCTAGTATGGTCGCCATTATGTTGGGGTTCCCATGTTTTGTCCAGATTGGCAAGACCAAAAGATGAGACAACATCATAACCACTTTGGGGCCCTAGGATCTAGCCCTCCTGGACCTGGAGAGGGATCTCTCCATAAATACAAAGAACGATATATATTTGAAAGCTCAAAATGAGATATTAGGCTAGGTATGAAGCACAAAGGGGGCTTAAAATGATTTGGTTGGTTGGTTGATGGGTTGGGTCATGAGATCATAAACTGAGAAAGTAATGGAAGGAAAGGAGCAGAGCAACAGGATGTTTCAACAAAAGAGACTGGGTTAAGAATGTGACATCCATTGGGCCATGGAGTCATGAAAGGGGATTACTTGCACACAAATAACCAAGGCTTCCAGAGGGCAAGTCATCTACACTAAAGGATATTTTTAGATAGGTGGTGGAATGTAACGTTAAGGAAAGAAGGTGAAAGAAGGAAAGCAACCCAATTTCTGTCTATAGATCAGGTCAGAGGTCATTTAACTCCAGGCCTGCTTGGACATACTCAAAGGCAGCTTACAATGGAGGGACAAAGGGGTAGCTTATAGATCGAACCAGAGGTCATTTAACTCCAGGTCAGCTTTAGCAAGCTCCAAGGGAAAACAGAGATAAGTTTAACAGTGCCAGGGTCTATAGATCAGAGAAGGACTTTGAACCAATGTGACACAGTGAGGAACATCAATGAGCAGGAATTCACACATCGGTACGGCATATGGAATACTTCTTTTCGTTAAATTAGCTGGTTACTCTTAGATAACACATACATCGAGAGAAAACATTGAAGGCAAAGGCGAGAGACATGGGGTACCATGAGGGTAAATCACATGCCATGTTGCGATGTGAGCCGGAAGACGATGAACGAAACATGAAAAATGTAATAAACAGTGTTAGAGAAAACATCACCAATAGTAATAGACCAGGATCCTGTGAAATTTGCTTGATTAATGATGCAAAACCAGTCACATACACTGAGCTTAACGACTAATACAGTCAGAACTTTCTCCTCCTAGCCTACTACATTACAAACTACTCTGCTACTCCCTCCCAAGACTGTTCTAACAGTCAAAATGAACCCTCTAACCGCGACCGGCAACAACCGAACAACAACCTTTTCAATATGTTCTTGGGGGTTCTTATAGGAGAATGAATAATAGCAGGAGTAGATACAAATTAAATGGATCCATTAAGACAGAGTGGTGGAAGAGTCCGAGCCCACTCTTCTTAATAGCAATCTGCATCGCTGAAAGTACTTTGGGTATGGTCTGGGAGACTCTGTTAGGTCGGCTTTGACCTCTGATGTTTCGTGAAGTCCTTCTGGTGTTTGGTATTCTGCGCTGCCTTCTGAAGCAAGTAAGGTGACTGAAAGGTCTTCAGGTCTCCATGCTTCCATAACTGTGGTCCTGACAGTCTTTAAGAAGCTTCTGTCAGTGTAATTAACCATTTATGGGCTCGAGGAGGCATGGAGAACACTGTCCGGAGGTGTCTTTCTGGAGAAAAGTGTTTTGCTAATGTATACACAGATATGGCTTGTTTCGTGTACACTTGGTCTTCACACTGTGCCTTATTCCTATGAATCAGGATTAAAGCATTAATTACATCAATAATAAGCATTAACCCCTTGAATCTCGTCTGCTGATATACGTTGCTGCTGCTGTAATGGCCTTTCTGTGCTTTCAGCCACAGTGGCTGTGACTGTAGAGGCGGAGTGCAATCTCACTCCGTAAACCCTGCACAAAGAAATATACCTGTCAAACAATCTAGGGCGGTGGCGGAAGAATTGCTATGGAGGCCCGGGGGAACGGTGGCACAACTGTGGAAACAGTGAAAGAATGGTGAAAAATGGAACTAACGAAGGTTTGGGGGTAAGATGGGACGTGAACCGTCTGATCATATGCTGGAGTGGTGATCAACGGTTGGGATTTACAAATGGAGGGGTTAATAGGGAAGCCCGATGGGAGAAATACAGTGGAGACGCGATGCGACGTGGGCCGTTGATCTAGATCGAACGGATGGTCGAGATTGGATCAGGGAATTGCAATAGCAAAGGGCGGAGGGTGGCATCGTTTGGAAATTGCGATTGCGATTGGAGCGGGAAAGCGAGGGCCGTCAGATCTAGCGGGAGATCAACGGTTCAAATATAATCAGAGGGGCGGAAGGGAAAGGGTGACGAGCGCACAACGCTCAGCGTTGGGCCGTTGGATCAAATGGAATAGACGGCGGAGATTGTAATCAGGAGATCGCAATCGAAAAGGGCGGAAAGTGGCAGTGATTGACAATTGTGATTGTGATCGGAGCGGGGAAGCGGGAGAGCGCGGACCGTTAGATCTATTCAGATCAACGGTGGAGAATGCGGTGCGGGGCTTCAGGCCAAAACTGAATTGCATCGGGATTTTCAGTTAACACATAGAAATCCGCTCGCCTGATGGTTGCGATTGCGATAAGCGCTTAAGGCCTTAGCGCCTGGTTCTGGCACCCGGGGGCATGTGGGGAAATGGTTTGTGGGGCTTAGCCGAAAGGGGCTAGGCCTTAATATAAGGTAGAAAGTGGGTTTTTGGCCCATTTTAATGCATTTTAAGGCCAATGAAGGGTAATGATAAAGAAGAAAAGGGTTTATTAAACCAAAAAAAGAGTATTTGATGTTAGAAAATTATATATTATGGAGCAATGCAACACATAAAATATGTGGAAAATACAAGCACAAAAAACACATAAAACTAGAGAGACACAAATATACGTGGTTCACCCAGTTTGGGCTACGTCCACCCCGAACAGCTAGTCCTTCCTTTTTATTATCCAGAAAAAATGAAGAGAAAAAACCTACAACAGATCCGCTGTAATATCCTCTGTTCTCTCTCACAGTCTCCCTCTCTATTTCTCACTCCGAGAATACACACCAATGCACAGCCGCAATACAATGCCCTCATAAAAGCGAGGGGTTGCCTTCTAGGGAAAAAAAACCTAATCTAAACATAACTTCTACCGTCAGATCATTTGCCTAATGAATGACCCAGATTGACTAGAAATTACTATACTTTTACAAGGCAATTTTACATCTATTTTTAGCTTCGAGGGCGCCGCCCCCCCTTGGACCCCCCACGGCAGTGATTAATTACGAGCGGCGTTGCTGGCCCTTTTAAGGTACAGGGGTCCAATGCTGTGATACAAAGTAAAAAAGATAATCAGGCTCCACACCCAACATTTGAAGGGTTTAAAAGGGGACTTAAGATGGTTTAGAGGGTTAATGGGGGAACTAGAGAGGAGTAAAAGGGGATGAAGCAGAGGTTTAGGAGGGATGATATAAGGGGAAAAAAGGAGTCCTTTTGGGTATTTCTTCACAAACAGAGAGGCTTTATAGTGGGAATCAGCAGTGGGGATTTTGTCAAAGGACAAGGGCATAAGGAGGCTTCAAGGATGATGTGTTTTCAGGGGAAATGCATTTCTTGAAGGCTCAAAAACATTTTAGCCCCCTATTTGCTTGTCAAAAAATTTATAGGGGGTTAACATCACACACCCTCATAGATGGATATAAATTGGATAGACTTGGAGGTCATTTCATCATCCACTCATCACACACTTCTCTCTTATGTCTGATTGGTTCGATCACCTCTTGGAGGCTTTTCTTCTCACACGTGTTGAACAGAAACTAGGGTATCTGGTACGGATCTGGCTAGGGTTTCAGTGTAGGTTTTACTAGCATTGACTTTGGTCAACGCTTGGTCCTTTTGACCTCAAACCTTCACCAAAATTTCGATTTCTGAACGCCACATTCATTGGCACATATACCGAGGCTATATGTTGACCTTTGACTTTCTACGTTGACTTTTTTCTGCTGCTATTTTGTGTTGACTACGTTGATTGGACATCGTTGACTTTCATTGAATTTGGGCTGAGTTTTGTGGAACTTTCTTGAGGGTTTTGTGACACTTCTGGTTGGATGACCATGAGGATACTTTTTTGGTTGAGGCATGTTGTTGACCGCCGCAATGCACCACAACACATATATTTTGCTGATCAAAGTTAAGTGTATTTTTGGCTTGTCTTTCGTTGATCTATTGGTATGTTCTATCAAATTTTTACTTTCATGTTTATGTGATTTCTATTTGGTTTGAAGTAAATTTGCATCAATCATAGAAAATCTTCAAAAATTTACATGGTATCAGAGCTAAGGTGAAGACAAAGCCCAAGTTTGTGTTGAGAGAAATCACTGAAGTAGTAGCATTTTTCAAGGGCCCATGGGTATCTCAAATTATAATGGCTTCAAAGCCGATGATAAGTTGAATGGAAAGTCTGAATATCATGCTTAGAAGATGTCTTTGGACTTGGTCTTGGAAGATCAAGATGTCATGGACTATGTGTAGGGAAAAATCCAAGGGCCTCCATCATCTGCACCTGTTGCCACAAAGTCGAAGTATAGAAAAGGGGAAATGAAAGCTAAGTTGATTATTCGAGATTCCATCCACAAAAGTCTTGTTTCTTACATCTCTGAGCTAGGAAAATCTAAGGATATGTATGATAATTTGGTCAATATGTTCAGGGCTAATAATGCAAATCAAGTTCTTTTCTTTAAGAACCAATTGAATAATCTCAAGAAAGGCAAGGATGAATCCATTCAATCCTATTTTTTGAGGTTGAGCGAAATCAAGAATAACCTTCTCGTCATTGGGGAAACAATAGCTGATCAAGAAATGGTTCTCATTTCACTTGGAGGTCTCCCCTCTGAATGACATGGATTCATTACTACCATTCTCAATATTAATGTGATTCTTGATTTTGATGAAGTATTTTTGAGATGCACTCAAGAGGAGACAAGAATGATGGAATATGAAAATAAAGGTAATGTTGCCTTCACCACTCGTGCTAAGTAGAAGAACAATGGTGGTTCGAGGAACCATGGAAGAGCAGGGTCCAAAGGAAAGAAAGGAAGATTTTACACATGTAACAAGTTTGGCCTCTATGCTAGAGAGTGCCCTAATAGAAGGGATTCTCTCGGGGATGATGATAACAACAACAGGGGAAATGGAAATCAAAGGAACAATTGGTTCAAAGGAAAGATGAAGGCTCCCTCTGGTCGTAATAGAAATGGGAAAACTTTCAAAAGATCAAGAAATTCCAGGTATTAAGAATCTAATGTTGTTGACAATAAAAGAAATGAATTCATTATTGTATTTGCCCTCTCTGCTGCATCTCCACATGACACCTTGGATGTCTGGTTGATTGATAGTGGTACTTCAAGGCACCTCACTGGTTTTAAAGAAGCCCTCTCTGATTTGATTGAGAAGGATACTAATCTACAAATTATCCTTGGAGATAATGCCACCTCTCCCGTGAAAGGGACAGGGACTGTGACCCTCCATTTATCTTAAGGTCAAGTCCTCCGTTTGCAATATGTATTGTATGTACCTAATTTGAAGAAGAACCTTGTGTCTATTTCGGCCATGGAAAACAAAGGTTTCAAGGTGGAATTCATCGATTGAAAGGTACGCATATGGAAGAAGAGTTTCAAGGAAGCTCTCACTATTGGATTTAGATTTGATACACTCTACTAGGTTGGAGGAAGTCCATTGGGGGCTATGACATGTGATACATCTTGTAAAACCGAATTGTGGCACCGGAGGTTTGGGCACCTTCATTACAAAGACCTTCCCGAAGCAAGGAAGGTGGTGACAAGGATTCTTGAATTAAAAAATTATCATGAAAGTGTATGTCAGTGTTGTGCCGAAGGAAAGCATACAAGGGGACCTTTCCCCTCAAGTGTCACAAAGACATCTGATGTCTTAAAATTGATACATTCTGATTTATCTGGTATGCTGCCCATGATATCCTTGGGAGGATGTTCTTATTACATGACGTTTATAGATGACTTCTCTCGCAAGACCTGGATATATTTCTTGAAGAATAAGGACGAAGAATTCATGTGGTTTTGTACCTTCAAGGCCTTGGTGGAAAATAAAATAGGAAAGAAGATCAAGATTTTGAGGACTGATAATGGCACCGAATATGAGTCAAACGAGTTCAATTAATTTTTTAGAGAAGCTGGAATTAAGAGGGATACCACAACCATGTATACTCTTGGGAAAAATGGCATTGTTGAAAGAAAGAATAAGACCATTGTAGAAGTTGCTAGTGCCATTCTATGTAACCAAGGTCTTCCGAAGTTTCTATAGGGAGAAACTGCTAACATTGTTATGTACATACAAAATCGATGCTCACATTCCGCTCTAGACTCCAAAAATCTCGAAGAAGTATTCTCTGGTAAGAAACAAAATGTTTCTCATTTTAGAGTTTTTTGATTGTCTCATTTACTTTCAAGTGCCGAAAGAGAAGAGAAGCAAGCTGGATGCTTCTGGAAAGAAGGGGATGATTGTGGAATACAATGAAACTTCAAAGGCATATAGAATCTATGTGCCTGGTCAAAGATAAGTGGAGATATGCCACGATGTCACCTTCGATGAAGATGCTTCCCTCAGGAAAGTGATAAATCTTCCTAGCTCCGAGGAAGACCATGATGAAATATCAAGGAAGAAAGAAGAGCTGAAGGATGAGATGATGCCTGATGTTGAAGGACCAATGAACCCTATTGATCCACCTCCTTTAATGAAGAGAAGATCCTCATGTCTTAAGGATACTCTTGAGGATGTCGAGAGACATATGGCCCCAAGGGGGACGTTTCGTGAAAGCAAGAAGCCGAATAAATACCAAGGGTATCTAGCAGCCATGAGTACTATTGTACAATCTAAGCCTGGATCATTTGAAGAAGCCGTAAATAATCAAGTATGGAAGGATGCTATGCACGAAGAGTATGAGTCCATTATAAAGAATGATGTCTAGATGTGGTCTCGAGATTAGAGGACAAAGCTGTTGTCACCTTGAAATGGCTCTTTAAGATCAAGCATGGATCTGATGGTAGTGCTGAAAAGTACAAGACAAGATTCGTTTCTCGAGGCTTCTCTCAAAAATAAGGCGTAAAATATGATGATATATTTGCACCTGTGGCCTGCTATACCATGATTTGATCCATTATTTCCCTTGCTACCATGCAAGGATGGAGTATCCATCAGATGGATGTGAAGACCACTTTTCTGCATGGTTCAATAAAGGAAGAGGTGTATGTGGAGAAACCTCTAGGGTTTGAAGTCCAGGATAGAGACTCTCATGTATGCAGGTTGAAGAAATCCATCTATGGGTTGAAGCAAGCCCCTAGGGCTTGGTACGAGAGGATAGATAACTACTTGATGAAGCTGGGCTTCACTCGAAGTAATGTTGATCCGAACCTTTACTTCAAGGTTGATGGAGAAAATCCTCTCATTTCGGTTCTCTATGTGGACGATCTCTTCCTGACAGGTGTTGACCCTCTCATTAATTAGTGTAAGAGGGATCTCACTTCTGAGTTCGAGATGAAAGACCTAGGAATGATGCATTACTTCCTAGGCTTGGAGGTCTGGCAGAGACCTGACGAGATTTTCCTCTCTCAAGGAAAATACATTGTGAAGCTGCTGGATAGATTTGGTATGGTGGACTGTAAGTCCGTGTCGACACCGATGGAGCTCAAATTAATGAAGTTGTGTGAAAATGCTGCTGGGCATGCATTGGGAAATCCTACTGAGTATCGTCAACTCATAGGAGAATTGATGTTCTTAGTGAACTCCCATCTAGACATATGTTTTGCAGTGAACACTTTGAGTCAACACATGGTTGATCCTCATCACATTCAGGGTTGGTGCCAAGAATCTCTTGAGATATCTTTGGGGCATGATAAACCATGGGCTAAGATACACTATCGGGAGTTTGAGACTCCATGGATATACTGATGCTGATTGGACTGGCAATGTGGTTGATTGCAAGAGCACATCTGGATGCTGCTTCACACTTGGGTCTGCTTCGATATCTTAGATGAGTAGGAGGCAGAAGTCAGTGGCTTTGAGCACTGCTGAGGCCAAGTATATTACAGTGATTATGCTCTGTTGTGAAGCTATTTGGTTGTGAAAGCTCTTTAGTGAGTTGTTCAGGCATGTGCTAGATACCACCATTATAATTTGTGATCACCAGAGTGGGATTCGTTTGTCAGAGAATCTTGTGTTACACGATCGATCCAAGCATATTTATATCAGGTACCATTTTATCTGGGATATGGTACAGCGAGGCGCCATAAGGCTCGATCATATAGGAACTAATGAGCATGTCATGGATATTCTCACTAAGCCCTTGGGGAAGGTCAAGTTCCTAACCTTCAGTGAGAATCTTGGAATCATGGAATGACCCTATTCAGAGGGTCCTGTTGGACAATGAGCTCTGGGAGCTCTAGGGGGCTTTGGGGATAGCTTCTTAGAGCTATAAGAAACCACAAGGCTAGGCTTGTCGAAACTTGTTGGTGTGATTCTGCCCCACTGTGATGATATTGAGTTGGTTCACCTCTCTTTGATCTGTTCCCCATATGCATCCTACCCATGGAGTCCCGGACTCATGTGAAGTACCTCTCATCTTGGAAAATGAGGTGGAAAATGTGGATAGAGACTGATAGCAAGACTGATGGATGCATCAGATAATTCCGTACTCTCTATGTCTAGGATGGCACGTGTCCAACCACTTGATCTGGGATCAAGTATAGTGAGGTTTTGAACCTCCAACTGAATTCAGGTCTGTTAAACTAACTTCGGGTTAGTATATGAATCTCTTGTGTCCAAGTGAGTTTTTGGACCTCCAACTGACTTCGGGCCAGTTAAACTAACTTTGGGTTAGTATATGACTCTCTTGAGTCCAAGTGAGGTTTTTGACCTCCAACTGACTTCGGGTCAGTTAAACTAACTTCGGGTTAGTATGGGACTCCTTTGAGTCCTATAGAGGTTTCATACCTCTGAGCTGATTCTGGGTCAACCAGGAGTGATGTCCTTATGAATCACCATTTTAAATAAAGAAGACATCAAAGAAAGTTATGGCAGGATGACGCACGGTGTTTGGATGACACTGGTGGATGGAGTTCTCCCTAGTTGAGAGGGAGTGTTAATTTTTGGAAACTAGGTCCAAACTTCATTTTGTACTGCTTAGATGATGATGCCAATATTTTTATTGGATTTCTCTTTTAGAGAGGTGCAATATTGATCTAGAGATAATCTTTATCGGATGAGAAGAATATTTATTTTGAATTTATTCCACTTATGTGCAAGGTCAACCATAATTTTAATGTAGGATTGGAGCCCCAAAAAATGTGTCACACACCCTCATAGATGGATATAAATTGGACAAACTTGGAGGTCATTTCATCATGCACTCATCACACACTTCTCTCTTGTGTCTGATTGGTTCGATCAGCTTTTGGAGGCTTTTCTTCTCACATGTGTTGAACAATAGCTAGGGTTTTTGTTACGGATCTATCTAGGGTTTTAGTGCAGGTTTGACCAACGTTGACTTTGGTCAATGCTTGGTCCTTTTGACCTCAAACCTTCACCAAAATTCCAATTTCTGAAGGCCGCATTCATTGACACATATACCGAGGCTAGACGTTGACCTTTGACCTGCTTCGTTGAATTTTTGCTGCTGTTGTTCTGTTTTGACTGCGTTGACTAGACATTGTTGACTTTTGTTGACTTTGGGTTGAATTTTGTGGAGTTGTATTGAGGGTTTTGTGACACTTCTGGTTGGTTGACCGTGAGAAGACTTTGCTGGTTGAAGCATCCTGTTGACCGTTGTAACGCACCACAACACATATATTTTGCTGATCAAAGTTAAGTGTATTTTTGGCTTGTCTTCTGTTGATCTATTGGTATGTTCTACCAACATTTTACTTTCATTTTTATGTGATTGCTATTTGGTTTGAAGTAAATTTTCATCAAGCATAGAACATATTAAAAAATTTACATAGCTTCTCCCTCCCATTCATCGAATCCTCGTAACTATGCCAGCTTTTGGGAAGGCGTAGAAGTGCTAGGCTCACCAGATAATCCTCGAAAATTGTAACACCAACACTTCCAAGCTCATCTCGACATTGAGTGAACTTTGTCAAGTATTTTGTTATTGTGTTGCCCTTCTCCATCTTGTTATTTCTGAGCTTGTCCTTCAGTGTCAGATTCCTGTGGTCACTGTTGTTTTGAAACAAATTTGTTAAGGCCTTCTGTTAGGGATCTGTAATTTATTAGCAAGATTGGCAGAGTCCAATTACAGAAACAACATCGTTTCAACCAACTTTGGGATTCTAGGATCTAGCCCTCCTGAATCCGGAGAGGGATCTCTCCAATATGTACAAAGATGGATTTGTCTTTGAAGTTTAGGGTAATGATATTAGGCTAGTTATAAAGGTCGAGGGTTTCGTTTATTTTTTGGATGGTTGAGCATGATTACTGTTTGAGGCGTAAAGTCCTGAATGCAAAGAGTTTCAAAGGTGAGAAGTTGCAAGAAAATAGAAGAGCTTTGGCTAAAAGATAGATATAACGCTGGTTTTTAGTCCATTGGGCTACGGAGTCATAACAGGGCTTTAATTGGGAAACAACATCAAGAGTGATCCAAGGGGAAAGTCATCTATACCACAAGATTATTGAGATTAGAGTTATGGAATGGAAACAATAAAGTGTTGGAAGGGGTGGAAACTGATAATAATTTCACAAAGGATTTATAGTCAGTCCAAACAAGAAAAGCCTCTTAAGTAACTGTTTAAAACCAACCAAGTGCAGGGCTAACCATTGACTTCTTGGGCAAGTTTGTATTAAAGCAGCTTAATTGACAAAAAATCTAGTAATCCACATAATTACCTTCAGAAAGCATGAAAACACATAAGAGAAGACAAAGTGTAACCTAAGATCAGATAAGGTACTTTTAAACCTAGTCTGCTTTCAGTCAACACCAAGGGAAACTTTCAGAATCCGCTTTTGGAGAAAAAACTAGGACCAGGGCACACCATGTCTTCCATAGTCATCTTTAATAAGCGAACAAGGAAAATAAATTTCAAGAACAAGGTTTAAAGCAAACAGTAGGATGAGGGAACTCCAGCATTCCTAACTGCTTAAATTGTATTAAATCATTCTTAAATGAACAAGTTAGAGGAAAAAATTGAGATAAAGCTTTCAGTTTAGAGAAGGTTACTGATATAAAATAGGTCCTAACTCTATAATTGTTGTTCTTTATCAGAGAATAGTGAACAATATGACATACATAGAAGGAGAACAATAACAAAGAAAGAAGCACTTCACCGATGATATAGAATAGGATCCCAAGAAACAACTTTTATATTGATGTCAAACCAGTTACAGTCTTCAAGTCCAATGTTTCAGTTCAACAATCATCTTCACTACTCAGCCTAACTAATCTATCACAAGCAGAGCTCCAAGGGCCAGTGAACACTATTTACAATCAGAAGTTTGAGCTCAAATGTATTTCAAAGTTCTGCAACCAACAATTTCTCATCTTCTACAGAAGTATTTATAGAAGAATGAGGAGGTGAGATCTGATAAAATATCTCCAACTATAATTAATACAGAGTTAATGAATTCTGGCCCTTGAGGGGTTGAATAAAGAAGTTTACACAGGTTTCCTCTGTATTTAATCAATTTACATTAACTATTAGGCCCGCTGGAAAGAATTTGTTGACCTTTGAGGTTCGGCGTGACGTCAAAGTAACTCTGCAGATGTTTCTGGCGTTAAGTTCCTGCCAGAAGTAACTTCTTGGCTGTGTCAAGGCAAAATATCCTCCTTTGCAATAACTTCGGCCTCTGTTTTAAAGGTTTGAGGCAACAGGTGGCATTTGTAGTAGCTGAGGAATCAATTCGCCTCAGTTGAAGCGGTGGAGGTTTTCCTGTCTAATAAAACACTTTAGGTTTTCTTTAAAGTGTGTTTTGAGTCAGGGATTAGGCTTTTGATAACGGTCTTAGCCGTAATCCCCGTAAGACTGTCTTCAGTCTTCATTCTGTTGCGCTCTGTCTTCAAAAACGGATACTCTTTAACTTTGTTTTTGATCAGGGATTAGGCTTTTGATGGACATCTTAGACGTAATCCCTGCAACAGCTGTCTTTAATCCTCTGTGTTGGCACATGTCTGGTCTTCTGCAACTGATACTCTTTCTCTGTGCCTCATTGATGTTTTTCAGGTTTAGCAGGGGCATACGGCACCAAAGGCTCATGAAACCTTGATGAAAAACGTGAATCTATGCCCTGTGGATGATTTCTCTGATGTATTCGAAGGCCGGAGGATTGTCATCCTTGGCCTACAAAATTTCTTCATTTAAGCGGAAAAACATTAAACCCTGTAAAAAACAAACAATGTCACGAAATCCTGCGTTTATAGGTCAATCTGCATCGGAGGGTGTGCAGAGGAAGCAGGGCCGTTGGATGGCATCATCCAACGGTCGGGATTAAATCTCAGAATGGTCGAAAATGCATGGTGGAAGGGTGATTAAATTAGGGCCATTGATCGCGCTGAGATCGACGGCTGGGGATGTCGTTGCCGCTGTACAGTAGCCTTGTTATTGCGCGTGCATATTGGCTAAAGGTTGGGCATCTTAGGCGAGCGATCACCGTTGGATGGGAAGGCCCAGATTGGATGGTTGTCGTTAATTTCGCTGGGCAACCTGGTCTGAACGTTAATGCGCGATGGTCAGTGGTTTTGAAAAAAGTACAAGGGACACGCGTCGGGCGATGTGTGGAAACGCTAGGCAACGGGGAAAAACCACCACCCGCCCAAAGGTGGTGCGATAGAAACCGGGGTGGTTATGTGAAAATAGCGGAAAAAGAAATGAAATGACGTAAAAAAGGGTTAGGTGGGAGAATGCTTGGAGGACCATTGGATCGTGGAGCAGGGCGCAGATCAACGGTGGGGATGCGACGGCGGGATGTAATGGGAAAAACCTTTATAAACAATGAAATATGAAATTTTTCAACTTTACAAAGGGAAAAGGTATATTTTATATGAACGGCGGGGGTATCGTACGGTGGGCCCGGCGGGATCGATCGCAATAGTGGAAAGTGCAATGGGGAGGGAATCGAGATAGACAGATTATGCGACGGGAAAATATGCGACGGAGTGATATGCAATGGAGTGATATTGCAACGGAGGATATATGCGATGGGTTGATCGCATCGCAAATATTTGCGATGGATCAATTGGATGTATAACAAAAAACATGCGATTTGCGATATGCGATCGGGTGGAACAATTGCATCGCAAGTTTTAGCGATGAGTCAATTGACCAACCCATGGAAAATGCGACAATGCGATATTGCGATTTGCGATAAGCGGTGGGCTATATATTATATAATATGAACTTTATAATTAAGTTATATAATAACGTATGGCGGGGTATGAAAAAGGGGAAGTGGTTAAGACTTAGCCCAAGGGGGCTTAAGTCTATAGTGAAATAAAAACTTTGTTTTTTATGGAATTTTCCAAAGTTTCAAGGGAATTTGAGGGGTTTCGGTAAAGCTAAAGAATGAGTCTTCAACCTTAATAAAGTGGATTTTCATGAATGGAAGAAGGGAACTCATGAAAAATAGAGGAATTCATGGAGAAAAAGGGGAAGCAAATGAAGGTTAGTTTTGAAGTGGGGTGAGGGAAAAAGGCCTTTGCGGCAATGATCTGGTTTAGAAATCAGCAGGATTTCTAATTGTACAATGGGAATAGCAGTGAATTTTTGGACAGAGGGAAAAAGGGCAGGAGGCCTTCAAGAGTCTTCAAGAGCCAACAATTTTTAGCAATGAAATTTGTTCCTTGAAGGCTCAAAACAGATTTAGCCACCTTTTGGTATAATCAAATTTTACAGGTGGCTAACACCTTCCACATAGCATATGGAGTTTCCTTTCAATGGATGTTCGAGAAAATACAATCTTGAACTCCTTTTAACAAAATCCTTCTTGCCTTTGCTACATTATTCTTCCATGCATAAGTATTTTGAGCATCTATTGTTGCGTGCCTGGGAATATCATTGTCTATGAACTCCTTCAACCCATTGTATTGTAACACTGCTTCCATCCTGTCCTTCCAAGCTATCTAATTTGAACTACCCTCAAGGGCATATTAAAGTTTCAATCCACAGAATGACATCCTAATCCTGGTCCTCGTCCCAAAGAGTAGATATGCAAATTCAATTCACGTGTTAAAAACAAAATCATATTCCTATCTTAGTGATTCCTACTTTGATACCATGTAGAAAATCCACATAGATTCAATTGATCTTGTAATATGCTAATAACAAATACTTGAATCTATACTACAAATTGTGGAAACCAATTACGACCGCACAATCACATGAACAAGAAAGAGAAAGAATTTCAATTGCACAACACGTATATTTATCTGGGGAAAGCCTCAGCTAAAAACCCAACTATATGTATATTTCATAAGTCAAATAATATGAAACAATACAATTCTTCTCTTAGGCTTGAAAGCTCTCTACATTATCTAAGTTTTTATCACACTCTCCAAGGCTAGCTTTGGTTCAATACTTAATAAATTTCTCACCTATGGATGCCCTGCCTTTCTTGCGCAAACCTTAGGGAAATTTAGCCCCTATTAATTATGGAATTCCCAATTAATGATTGTGCAATACATCTAAGGCCTTCTGCTGACTCCATGAACCACCTGTACAATTTTCTAATTATACAAATGACAATACACTTCCCTTTAACTCCAATCTCAACTGGGTATTCCTCAAAACCGACATGCATCAAATATTTATAACAAATTATCAGTTATCTACTTTATCACTGCATGTGAATTAAATCATATTTAATTCACTGGACCTCTCACTAGTTACTCCATCAGTTAGAACTAGTTAAACTGATTTTAACTCAAATAATTACAACTCAAAATAAACTGCAACCAAACCCCATAAAACTTAGGGAGAACTCTACATGCATCTAGTTTGACCCTCAACTCGAATTGAATGAGCTAACTAAGTCTTCGTAACTTATTTAACTTGTATAAGCTGTCATGTGATGTGGAATTACAATCTCCTTCTAATTTAATTAAGGGAAAATTAAATTAGAAGCCTCTTCACTTTTCCATTTTCAACAGGTTAGGGCTCCAATACCCAAGGCATGCCATCATTTTCACGTAGTCCATGTGACCAACGTTATGAATTGTTTTAAACATCGCCCTCCCCTTTCATTTATCCCATATTCACGTCCCATCCTTGTTAAATTGTACTGCACAACCTAATTGGAAAACGCTTGAAACTCCAAGTAGATTCATATGAATTTTTTCTTCATTTTCTTCATGGTTTTGCTCTAGGTGCACATTCGTTAACCCCAACACAAAAATTTCATGTAAAATCTTCCTGTCCCCTCGCCATTCCCATTTCTTGCCTCTAGCCAGTGATGTAGTAATTCCTCCATCTTCGTCTTCTTCTTTGGGCGTCTTAGAGTGGCCTCGCAAAACTTGCACATTCTTGAACAAGTTAGACAAATATAAGTGTGAAATGTGTGGAGCCATGGCAAATGGGTTACCGTTCCAGTGTCTTGATAATCAATGACGATGATGATTTGGAGAAGGTCAAAGATGATGGAACTGCGGGCAAAAAATTTTACCCTATATGGTCATGCTCATTGAGCGATTCCCCCACTAAAGGTAACATACCCTTCATGAATGATTTTTTAACAAATTTTGCATTGTATATTTGAATTATTTTCATGAATGAATATAGTACCTACTCAATACCCTTGGGAAGGTAGATATACATAATGCATTATTGATAAATAGATAAAGAATATTAATATGTACCTTTGAATGTCACCATGCTTGTTATATCTGGAAAGTTGAAAATCTTTTCACTTCAATAGTGGATGAATTCCCTCCCTCCTAGTTGAATTGAGGCATAAATGATGTACTTTAAGACTTCCTCCAACTACTCTCTTGCGATTTCAAAATTTAGAGTAGGTACCATTTACAAAACTAAACCGTATGATGTTGAACTTCTAGATCTTGCATTTATAAATCTAGACCCATAAAGTAAACATAATGCTAATTATGAAGCATACCCAGAAGTGGGACAACCTCCCTCACCAAAACTCGCCCCACCTCCATTAACCAATGGTCCATTCTTCTTATGTGATTTTGATGACAACATTGAAGTTACTTCAATGGTTCCATTCTCTAAAATATCTGAAACAATAAAGAAAATTAAACAAAAAATCCCAAATTGATCACTTTTACAATATACTTTTCCCACTTTTGTCACTAAAATGAATTTTATGTGTTACCAAGGTGTTTATTTGGTTAGTTATAGACTATTAATGCCAGTTCTAGAAATTTTACCTCCCAATTCAAAATGAACACAACAACAAGAATGACCAACACCAATGGAGAGGACATGCTTAGGCAGGCTGGAGAGCAACTGAAATTTTCCCATACTGAATTTGGACCTACATAGTTGAAAGTTGAAACTTTTTAACTTGAACCTGAACTTGAATAGGCAATTGATCAAATGTATGAAGTGACAGAAAATTCCTCTTCGATCGTGATATGTGCTTCTAAATTTCTCTCTAAGGGAGTTTCTGCTTCTTCGAGCAAACACCTTAGGCGCACCTTACATTAGATGGAAATGCTACTTAACCTTAAATGGCATAACCAACAGTCATTTGTCTAGTACTAACCTAGGTTTTGGGTGGGAGTATTTAGTGGTGAAATGTGTTCTATTATTCCCATTCAACCCCATCTTTGTTTAACTACAAGGAAATGGTCACAACATTCATAGGTTCATAAAATGATTATGTACCATATGACCTACAAATAAATAGTTTCATCATTCTCAGGATAAGGATAAAATAATAGAGACTTGAATGGGGCTTCCCTATTATTTCCTTCCTCTAATGGGAATATGAGCATTTATTTTACTTGTATTCTATTCAATCTCCCCTAATTCAAGAAGTAATAGTGGTTTCAATAGCTTCAAGAGAAAAGCTATAAACAAGTGAGAAGAAATCACCATAATATATTTATTTTTCTTTTGTAAAATGCTTTATTCTTCCTCACACTCACTATTTTCAAGTGCTAACATGTGCATATTGGCCACTCTAGTACTGGGTCTAATGCCCAAAAGTAGTCTTAACTACTTTTCTTATCAATTTCCATTATTATGCACCAACAGAACCAAACAACTACCCAACAAGTCTACCATCCCTTTGTTTAGAAAATTAAAAAAAAAATGTATAATTGAGACAGGCTCCTATCCATACACCATAAAAACACTAGAGAAACAAGTGGTTCTACTTACTTGTCATTGGTGAGTAGTAATATTGATTTCATTTCCCATGGTAAAGAGTAGAGAACTAACCTTATTGTTTGATTGCTTGATTGACGGTGCGTGGCACTTCAGGATGTCTTCAATGCTAGAGTCTTGATTGTGGGGTTCCATGGATGGAGGTATCTTAGAGGGGTTTTAATCAATAAATTTCAGGTATTTCTACCTATTAATAACAATGCATGGAATTTACATTCATGGCGAAGGTATCGAAATTGACGGTTCAATGTGGCACTTTAATTTAGGACAATTTCATAGAGCTTAGTTATTGTGTATGTGCACAATGGTTAATATGTTTATTATACTATTATGAAAAATTACAAACAACCACTAGGAGATATTGCTCCATAGTATTGGCCTTGAGAAGAATACTAGAGAACAAAGGAGTATATGGAAATAAGTGAACAAAAAAATTATTTCCAAAACCAATCAATCCAACTGATAATTCACACATAGATGCTCCATATAGGGTTTGAGATAAACCTAGAATCATCGCAGATTGGAAATAGATATTGGGTCTGATGCAAAGATTCTTTCCCAACTAGGATATCCCATCCTCTACAATAGATATAGAACCTACACACAAACACCACCAAACAAGGAGGATAAATGGCCTTCCGCGAAGGACCATCGACTTAAACAATTGAACATAAACATGAATAATACATTAAAAAATCATATATGACAGAAAGGAACATACACTTATATTAATCATGAAATAAATGAATACAAAAGTATATCATCAATAAATTTGATCCTCTCCTCAAAATTGGAGCATGGTATCCTCTTCCCAATACAACAAATCTCTCACATTATGGCCTGGATACTCCCTCCAACCCCCTTTCCTCTTGGTGAGATTATATAGGTTCAATAAATCCCCCGAGAGAATTTATCTAGACACCTAGGTGCTCAAGAAGTTAGTAACTTCTATAATAATTGACCCCTAGCCAACTCATACACAAATGGGTCAAGTTGATCTCCTTGGGAATGGAAAACTATATAAACATTTTTCATGATTATTAATTTTTTTCCTCAATTATCTCAATTATGAAATAATTATTATCAAATCATTAGAAAATTTTGACAAAATAATTATGAGAAATAACTCAATCATGTAATTTCATCCTTTTAACATGGAATAATATTCACATAAGTAAAATAAAATGTGAAAGTGGATGCATTCTAGCCAACAATTGAGGTAAACTAAACTTGGGTTTCTCTCACTATAATGAAGTGGAAAATAGGGTTATAACATATGCCCCCTAATGCATAAGGTTAGAAGAGAAACTAATGGAAGAAATGCAATACAACAAAACTCAAATCTCAAAATGAAGGAGTCAAGACTGTGAAGCTAAATCAAAGGAAATCTAGTGCTAAAGTCTCAACTCTGCTAATAGCATCACTGAGTTAGGAATACTGGTCATGCTCGGTTATAAAGAGAAACTGAACATGGCCCCAAAGAATACACTACAAATCCATGACATGAAATTCTAAGATATGGAAACAAACAATACACAATGGATCCATGTGACACATCAAAAAGATCGTAACCATCAACAAATACAATGTGGATCTATGTCATAGTATACACCAGTAGGACTATGGACACATAAAAAACATGAGGTGTCCCAGAGTAGTCAATTTTTTTTTTTTTTTTTAAACTTTCAATTATTGTATCTCACTATATAAATTTGATGTAAAATTAAGGTGGAAATTGAAGTATTTTATTTATGGTTAACATTATTTTTTTTGTTATTATTGTTTTTAATTTTTTTATTTTTTTTGTAAATTAGGAAGTTCTATTCACATTCAACATAAAAGCTTAGATTACATCGTAGCCTTGGAGAGGCGAAATCATAGACAAACATATGGAGGAAGAGGATTCTTCAGTTTGATGCACTTGGGTCTCGCCCTCTGGGAAGGGGGAATACATGGAGAATGATAGAGGGGAGAGTGTGAAAGTCAAAAAAATTAAATGATCATACATTGCAGTTCTGGAAAAAAGGCTTTGAGGCCTCGAACAAAAATTCAAAAAAGAAGATAGAATCCGAGAGTTAGAGAGAACAGACATGAAAGAAGGTGAATTAGAGGCCTGGAGAACGCTGCGGCTCAACGTTGTCGGTCAAGACGTCATCCACACTGATGGACCTATTAGGAGTACCCTCATCGGAGCAGAAGATCTGGCGTCGGTTGGAGGAGGATCCAACTACTGGATAGTCCAACCTAGTGGAGCGCGGTGTAGTGGGAGAAACCTTTTCTTCCATGGGGCACTGGTGGTGGTGGCACGAAGCAGACCTGCTCTTCAGGAGAGCATAGTGGGGGGAGTTCCTGTCAATGAACCACATATGGTGAAATTCTCTTACATACATGAAAAATTTCTCCATTAGGGAGTCAATTTTGCGTTCCAAAACATTGTTGCAATCATTTTGGTCCTGGAGGGCAATAGCAAGGAGAGTTTTATTTTTCTAATGTAAGTCGATGGCTCTGTTGTACAGGTTTTCCCAGGGTCTGGTGAGACTAGGGTCCAGGATCCAGCGGAATGCTACATCGACTGCCTCAGACGGCGTATTTATGTGAATAATGTGGGCTCTGTTCTCCAATTAGGCAATGTGCCTCTGCATGTCCTGGTTAGAAATGGTTGCGTAAGTGTTGGCAGAGTTCCTGGTTGCGGTTTCAGTGTGGGTGACAGGGGGACAGGAGTTGCTAGCACAATGGGCACCGTGACCGCGGCAGGCAGGGGAAGGAGGGTGAGCTTTGCGCGGGGCCATGGAGGCGGGGTGAGGTAGAGAAGGGGAGGGGAACAAGAAGGAATGAGGGGGAGAACTATGAAGGGCCAAATTCTGTGGAGACAGAGTGGAGATGGGCTCAAAAAGAGGAGTGGGCAGGAATGACGAACAATCGAGGGTAGAGGGGAAGATATAGGTGGGCGGGAGGTGAGGCGGGCAGGGGAAGCCACTGAGTAGTGTTCGAACGGGGTTCCCTAAGCTGTGTTTTTGATATAATTTTGTAATAGTCAGTCTTGCATAGGGGGTTTTGGGGCGGTTCAAAACCCCAAATGTTTTGTAATGGGTTAAAGGGTAAAACTGGGGTTTGCAAACCATGGTTTGTGGACCATCGGATAGCAAAGGCTATGAAGATATAAATAGATAGGTAGTTGGGTCTAGTAGAAAAGAAGAAGTAAGGTTGACGCTACATATGAACTTTTCAGATCTATCTTGGTTTGTTTTGGGTTAGGACGCCTGCTGGCTGTGTGCGCAGAGATCCTAAGTCCTGCTGTGTGCAGACCCCGCTGGCTATGTGTGTGGGCTATGTCTTGGGTTGTAGTTTGGGTTTTTGCTACTAATGAATGTAGAATATATTTGAAGTATCTTGTGATATCTGGACCGATCGTTTTTATTACTGAAGTGCATCTGTGTTATTGATTTATGCTGCAAATTTATCTGTGATCTATGAATTAGCCGCGATTATAATGTTCTTTGATGGTAATTGCTGATGCGCACGTGGATGCGACTGTATTGATCTGATCTATTAATGGTAGTAGCTTTGTTATGGTTATATGCTGATTATACTATTACAAGCTCGATAATAGACCTGTTCTGTGCGAACCTGAGAGTTCAACAAAGATCTTCCTTAATTACCTACTCTCTCTCAAGGTGCGGAAACCTTGCTTGAGCACCCTTCCATACTACTGCGGGTGAGACCTTGGCTTGCGAAAGTAGGTCATTTCTGAAAAGGCCAGTAGTATAGGGGTTTGTTGGCAAACCTTAACCTCTGAACTTGGGTCAGGACCCCTCAAGCCAAAAAATGGTTCCGTTGCCGGGAACGAGGGAATTTTGAGAGAGAGATCGGGTAATGCCACAAGGGTGTTGGAGACCTCAGAAATTGGAGCTCGAAGACTGGTTTGAAATAAATATTCAAGAATTTTTTGTAAAGGAGAATCGCAGCACGAAGCTTAAAATTGAAAAGTGGAAGAATAAATACATTTTCACCGAAGTATATGAAATCTTCTTTGTAACTTTTGTGCACGAGCTCCAGGAGTGGTTAGCAAGGCTCGTAGACTTTCAGACGTGTTGGAAGGACGATCAGATTACGCATTGAACTCTGGAATTAATTCAAAATTTGGATAATACTGACAATACAATCACCCGTATGGCAGATCATTGGGTGGGTAGCGTGTTTAGGGGGTTTATAACGGAACTTGTAGTTGATCAGTTTGTGTCCTATTCTGAGGCGGAGCTGAGGTTCTTCAAAGGATTCCAGGGTAAGTTCTTGCGAACATTGCCATTACTAATTAAGATATTATTGTGCGAAAAGGGCATTTTGTGAAGCCACATTGAATTAACGACCTTTGATCAGAGCGAGAGTACAACACGAAGTGGTAAGTATTACCGAACTAACCGAGAAGGGGATAGGTCCATCTATAACCCATTAAGAAAGTAGGCTATGCACGTAGGAAGTATTCCTCTGACTACATCGCCTTCAAGTCAGCATAAGGGCAAGAAATCCCCCACACCTTTGCCACCACCAGAAGAAGATATGGCCACACACATGAAGCTACCCACTTTCAAGGGCGTAGGAGATGAAGATATGGACCGATTCTGGTTCATAGTAGAATTAGTATGGACTGTGCAGAATGTGGCTAGTGATGCTATAAAGAGGGCACAACTATCCCTTGCCTTTGAAGGAAGGGCCCTAGAATGGTACATGGGGTACGTAGGCCAGCATGTGGATCCATCTATTCAAGAGATTAATAATTATTTGAAACAACAGTTCTGAAAGCGTAAATCCTACTCTCAGCTAGTGGTTGACTTAAAAGTATTTAGACAAGGACCCACTGAGTCGGTATGGGAGGTTGATCAACGATTGAATAAGGTTATCAGGGATGGGGAATTTCAGTATGATGAAAGACAACATAAGGAATGGTTCATTTCCATGCTACTACCTCACCTGCATGGACCTATGGGTCAGCAAGTGATTGAGATGCAAGAGAAAGCCTTGGAGATTTCTATGAAGCTAGAAGTTGTGCCAAGAGACGATGCCCAGTTTGGGGTTCAGCAGATCCAGGGATAGCTAGAGGAAATGCACCTTGAAATCCACAATTTGCGGAAGGAACAAGGAAAAGAGGCTAGCCCAGACGTATGGTGCATAAGATGTAGGGTGTCCAGCCACACCAAGGATCAGTGTCCTCTACTGGCGGGTCACATGCAGGCTGGGGGGCCCAGCCCATTGCGCCCTAAATAGGCTGCGGGACCAAGTGGTTCGACGTTATGATGCGCTGACTACTGCGTAGCTGGACTACATGATACCAACCATTGCCCCCGTCTTGGTGCTTATGTTCTAGAATTGAAGCAACAATGGTGCCGATTCTGCTCATTTGTGGGGCATGACGAACATAACTGTCGGACCTATGGCTTGATGATAGACCGAGGAAACCTATATAGGGTACAAGCTGACCCTTCTTCACCACTATCTTCCTCAAGCATAGGAGGAGTAGGTGGAGGAGTAGGCCGGGGAAGAGGGCAACTGATATTTTACAACTGTAGAGAAGTAGGAAAATTCGCAAGGGACTGTCCAAACCCTGTGTGACAATCTGGCTGATATTGTAGACAATTGGATCATGTGATTGAAGATTGTTTAGTACTGATAGCGAAAATGCAGGAAAAACAATAGACACCAACACATAATGTGAAAAGGGTTAAGGAAGAACCACGTGATGAGGGACTCAGTATTAATGTCATAACCCGCAGCGGCATGGATATTGGAGGAGCTAAGGAAAGGGCTGTAGTTAAACCCTTCATCTGGAAAGCTGATATCAAACAGGAAAGCTTGGATCTGCAGAATGAGAAAGAAACCTTCATCGAAGCTTGCAAATACTTTACCAAGGATGAGGCATCTACCTCCAAGGCTCCAACAAGCCTACGAGCAGATGATGAAGTTAAAACTTTCCTACAGGCATGCATGAAGCTGTTACACAACCAAAACGTAGTATAAAATATTCAAGCATTGATAGATAGCTGTGTAGAGAGAATTGACCCTCCCACATAAGTTAAATATGTTCACAAACTATACAAGCATAAGAAACACATTGGTCAGGAAATGCGTCTAATAGCGCAAATTGGCGATTATGAGATGGATCAGGTCATCCTAGATCTGGGATTTGATGTGAACGTCCTGCCCAAGAAAACATGGAAGAGTATGGGAGAACCTAAGCTCGAATGGTCCACTATATAGCTGCGCATGGCTAACCAACAAAAGATCATACCGTTGGGTAGACTGTCAAAGATTGTGGTAGATATCGCAGGAGTTAAGGTACGCGCTGATTTTGAAGTAATTCAGATCGTGGAGGATGCAGACCCTTATCTTGCACTCCTGGGACTAGATTGGGAAATATACATGGGAGGCATTATCAACTTGAATAAGATAAGCATGGTTTTTGAGAATGAGGGTACGAGAGTGATAGTCCCTCTAGACCCTGCAGAAGGAGAACGGTATACAGAGCTTGTGCGCGAAGAAGATGATGTAGATAATATTTATAAACTCACCGCCTAGGATGAGGATTAGATTAATCCTACAACTAATGGTGTGCTTTGTTGGGAGAAAGACAATGAATGCCTCTCTGACTCTGACGGGGAGATTGAAAATTGGCAGAATCGGTTACATGATGTATCTGTGCTACGGTGTCTGAGGATCACAAAGAGCTTCTGATGTATCTCCTCAGAGGTAAGAGAGTTGCCTTATTTTGATGGGTCTGGTAGTATTAAGGATTTTCTAAAAACATTTGAAGTAGAAGTCCCAAGGGAGCGAAGAATGTGGGCGCTTAACCTAGCCATGCGCGCCACCCCTGCGCGATGGTGGGAAACTCATACGGGGACATTCCAGGATTGGGAGGAATGCCATGAAATGATGATCTTATGGTCCAAACCCCCGGTTCACCTATGCATGGAATATTTCCTTGGCCAAGGAGACCTGCGCAAGCACGTGACCGCATAGATGGCGGCATGGCGTGAAAGGACTATGAACGAATGGGTCCACCTATTTGTTCATGCCTTGGGGCCGATCCCCACTGCATGGTATCTGGATGCAGAACTACATCAGCATATCCACCACTGGGAGACCATGAAGGATGATTTTGTGGGGATGTTCAGGTTGATAGGCAGAACCAAGGCACTAGACGAGGCCCTACAGGATATAGATGCCCTAGTCTTTGATGAATCACACCCACATGTAGCGTATGGGGTGCCAACTCGGGATACGTAGATGTAGGACATTGTCAACTGCTGCAATCTATCAACGGAGGAATGTGATGAAGACCCGCGAAATATTGCTATCTCGGAATCGGAGAGAGAGTGCACAGTTTCCGGACCCCCACTATAGACCGTCGACGTGACCAAGCCTCTTAAGCTAATGGAAGTCAACATTGGAACATAAGAATAACCTAAGCTAGCTAAAATTGGGGACTATTGGGATGATGATACTGCTGGGAAAGTCACAGAACTCCTCACGGAGTACCAGGACCTGTTTCCTACGAAATTCTCAGAACTCAAGGGGATTACAGGGGACCTAGGGGTCATGCGCATCACTTTAAAACCAGATGCATGCCCTGTTAAGCAACAACCTTACCGATTGAACCCCAAGTATAAGAAGAAAGTAAGGGAAGAACTTGAAAAAATGATCACCACAGGTATCATCGAACCGGTAGAACAGTCTGATTGGGTAATCTCTATGGTTGTCTAGGAGAAAAAGACCAAAGGAGAAATAAGAATCTGTGTTCACCTATGCAAATTGAATCATGCCTGTGTTCACGATCCCTTCCCTACGCCATTTTCTAATGAAATTCTTGATAGTGTGGGAGGGAAGGAAGCATACTCGTTCATTGACGGGTTCTCGGGCTACCATCAGATCAGGATCGCACCTAAACATTGTAGCAAAACTATGGTCGCCACTGAATGGGGATCCTTCTAGTACACTGTCATGCCATTTGGGCTCAAGAATGCCCCTACCATCTTTTCGTGGGTGGTGGTCGCAGTATTCAAGGAGTTCATCCACAAGTTTTTGGAGGTATATTTTAATGATTGGAAAGTATTTGGGTTAGTAAGGAAACACGTCTCAAACCTGCACATGATGTTGGACGTCTGTAGAAAGCACTAGATTTACTTGAACTTGAATATTAAGAAGTGCATATTTTGCGTAGCTTTCGGGATCTTGCTAGGATACATAGTCTGTCGGCAGGGACTGATGGTTGAGCCCACCAAGGTAACAATTATCAGCAACCTGGCAGTCCCTACAACTGAGAAAAAACTATGCTCTATCATCAAACATACAGGCTACTACAGGAAGTTCATTCAAGGGTACGCGAACGAATTTTTTGAGAATGTACGTGAGGCCCATGATCATGGAAGGGCATTCTGCTACTCCTGGCTGCTGCTCCTCATCGCGTTGGTTGCATGGGAAGTTGTGGAAGAATCGGTCCTCCCTAAGCTTGAGCCAGACATGTGCGAGGGGGCATGATACACGAATTTGTGGGATTCGAAGGATGAGAAGTGCATTGAGGATAACTAAGTCTTTTGGGTCCTATTTCAGAGCAGACTTGTAGCAGCAATCCACTCCCAGCCACGCTTGCCACTAGCGATATACGACAAGTACAAGGGAATCATAGCATTCCAGGCCACGATGCACAATGTGTAGATCTGGGGTTGTAAGGATCCGGCGTGGGTATCACTACCATACATGGTCGCTGATGAGGAAATCGACCGACTCATTGACACTTGGCCACCACACTAGAGATTGGGCTTCAAATCAGGTACAACTGACACTGTAGGTATAAGCACCAAGAAGACCACCCCACCTGATACCATCAAAGAGACAAAAGGACATGGCAAGGACCCCAAGAAGGGTGCGGAGCTAGAATCGTAGCAGGACTCGTAGTAGGATCTAGACACAGAGGGTCTGGATGCGTAGGGTGCTGACTCCCTATGTGGTACAAAACATACTACTGACCCTCTCAAAGGCCAACGAAAGAAACGACGGGCTACAGGGCCTGGAAGGGAGACTAAAGTTACTTTGATGGAGGAAGACCTGTAGTAGATCGCAGACGCAGCCACCCTCACCTTAGAAGATAAATGGCTGGCTTTGGAAGAGCAGCAGAAGGCCATGGTCACTGCACTCCAGTCTGAGCTCCAAGCTCTATAGCTCAAAACCGACACCCTGTAGACAAGCATGATTTAGGTGAGGACGCCCCCAACAACCAGTAGTGAATTGATCATCACAACTAAAAGCCGCCTCTGCTCCTTTCCTGGTGCAACATTCTCCTTGAGCCCACCTACCTTATTCGCGCAAGTCCAGGCGTGCGCAGAGGTGCAATTGGATTTGGCTCGGCTTCCACACGAACCGCTGCAGGTCCTCCATACATCCCTCTTCGAGGATATTTAGCACAGAGACCACCAAATTTAGCAGCTCAGTACAACTAAGCAGATGATCATTGAAAAAACCATTGACGAGTCCTAGGCGCAGGCTACATGCACCCTTGCCACTACGTAGTAGACCGAGTTGGAACATCTAATTAGCAGGGTATGTGCAGATGTGACTGAAGATATCCTGGTTTTTGCTACCCCCCAGGCCAAGATTGAGGGGCTTTTTATAGCCCTAAAGGCTTCTAGGACCGAGATTCAGACTGTCAAGATAGAGATGGAGCAGCAGATTGCTGCCTCGCAGGCCAAATTGTAGTCGGAAACTCCACCTGAGGTACGAGCCCAGTGCACTGCGCTGGTCACTAAAGCTACAAATTTATAGCTCAGACTGCTCAGGGCACAAAATTGTTGGAGACAGCTATGTAGTTGTGGTATAAGGTGCAATGCAATCCTCTCCTGTGTGAATTTACTCAAGAACTGCACCAGAAGGAGGAAGAGTTTGAACAACTCGAAGCTACTATGTTCACTTTGGTCCCAGCTCAACGCCTGGCACAGCTATGTACCAACCATGCAATTACAAATGACCTCGAAGAACTCCACCAAAAGAAGAAGGTTCTCAGTGACATCCTCAAGCCATGGGCCAATCAAGCCCTCAAGCTATCTCAGGAAGTGGATGTTGCAGTTAAACAACTGAACCAAAGCCTGGAAAGTGTCACTGCTGCTACTGAAGGTTGAACTTCGCAAAAGTTGGTGGATATTGCAAAAAATGCTGTTGCACAGAGTGAAGGAGTGTTGCCCCCTCTGGTCGATGCAATCAAGTAGCTTCAGGAGAAGATGAAAATCCCACGACCGTTGTGACTTGGGACGAGTCACAAGATTGTGTTGGGGGCCTATTGGAACGGGGTTCCCTAAGCTTCGTTTTTGATATAATTTTGTAATAGTTAGTCTTGCGTAGGGGATTTTGGGGTGGGTCAAAGCCCCCAATGTTTTAAAGGGTAAACCTAGGGTCCGCAAACCATGGTTTGCGGACCATCGGATAGCAAAGACTACGATGATATAAGTAGAATATAGGTAGTTGGGTCTAGTAGAAAAGAAGAAGTAATATTGAGGCTACATACGAATTGTTGAGATCTGTCTTGGGTTGTTTTGGGTTAGGAATCCTGCTGGCTGTGTGTGCGGAGATCCTCAATCCTGCTGTGTGTGAACCCTGCTGGCCGCGTGTGCGGGCTGTGTCTTGGGTTGTAATTGGGGTTTTTTCTAATAATGAATGCATAATCTATTTGAAGTATCTTGTGATATCTGGACTAATCGTGTTTATTACTGAAGTGCATCTGTGTTATTGATTTATGCTGCAAATTTATTTATGATCTATGAATTAGTTGCGATTATAATGTTTTGTGATGGTAATTGCTGATGCACACGTGGATGCGACTGTATTGATATGATCTGTTAATGGTAGAATATTTTTTATGGTTATATGTTGATTATACTATTACAAGCCTGATAATAGACCCGTTTTGTGCGAACCTGAGAGTTCAATGAAGATCTGCCTTAATTACCTACTCTCTCTCAGGGTGAGGAAACCTGGTTCTAGCACCCTCCCATACTACTTCGGGTGAGACCTTGGCCTGCGAAAGTAGGTCATTGCCGAAAGGGCTAGTAGTATAGGGGTTTGTTAGAAAACCTTAACCTATAAACCTGGGTCAAGACCCCTCAAGCCAACAATAGCGTGCCAAAAGCACTATCTTCGTCATGCGGGAAATTAATGAGGCGAATGGGAGTGTACTACTGAGAGCAGGCTGTAGGAGTGCCAAAGGTGGGATTATTCATGGGGAGGGTGGCGAGTGTGAGGGTCATGATTTCTGATTTGATTGATAGGGGGAATCGAGGGAGTGGCCAGACCAGCCTACTGTGAGTCCAAGAGGCTGATGAAAATGCAATAAATTTTGATAGATGGCAGAGCGATGGAGTCCAAGGCTGCTGAAGTGAGTCGGTTGATGTCGCTGACGCCCGTATTGGCCAGAAAATCTGCAATCTTGTTAACTTTTCGCCTAACAACCGAGAAGGAGATTCCTTTGGTATTGTCAATGTTGTGTTTGATTTTTTGCAGGGTTTTGTTTATGCACCAGAAGTCAGAAACTTGGTGGACGCTGCGACCCTGTTGGATTTTCCGGTAGTCTTGGGTAGCAACGTTGGAGTCCCCTTCAACAAGGAGGGGCCAGAAGTTGTGATGGATGGCAATGTCGAGCCCATGAGTGAGGGCTTGAAGTTCAGTTTCATTGTTGGTGGTGTGGCCAAGATTCCCGTAGTAGATCCAAAGAATTTTTCCTTCGTGGTTGTGGAAAACACCTCCAAAGCCCGCATTGCCAAGATTGTATTTAGAAGCACCGTCATAGTTTAGCTTAACAATGTGGGGGTCAGGGTGGTGCCATTTGGGCTTTAGAAAGGAGGTGATGGAAGTAGAGGGGTTAGAGGGTAGGGAGAGGGGAGAGAGGTCAAGAAGGGAGAGGATGCGATAATACTCCCTCATGGGGGGCGAGGAGGGATCAGGGAGTTTGGAAACAGAGGCAGATTCTCTTAAAGTATAATTGATAGAATGGATAACCTATTCTTCTTTTTTTTCTAGGTTTTTGAAGATACGAGATTTCCTTTCTTTCCACAGGGCCGAGAAAATGATGGCGGGAAGAAGGTTCCAGGCCAAGTGGATGAGAGGCTAGGTGGAGAAGGAGGTTCTTCGAAGGTTGAGGGAGAGGAGGATGGAGGAGGGGTCTCGATCGAAGGTTTTGAAGACAAGAAAAAGCCAATTCCAAATTTTGGGGGAAAATTGGAAATTGTTTAGCAAATGGTTGGAAGTTTCGACATTGGTTTTGCAAAGTGTGTAGATGGACGGACTGGTGAATTTTTTTTTTGGAGGTTGTCCCAAGTCAAGATTTTTTTGTGCATGAAAAGCTAAAGAAAGAGAGAAATTTTAGGCCAGTGATTTCGATTCTAGAGCCTACTCCATTTATTATCTAGAGGGATGGGGTTGGGGTTGGATAGGTGACCATAGGCCTCTTTAATATTGAAGTGCCCTGCTGCATTTGATCCCCATCTAAGCTTGTCCAACTCCTCATCCTTTTGTATCTGCCTTTTTCGAAGCTCTTTTGCGAGGATGGCGCAAGTCTGAGGGTGATTTTTCTGAACCAATGTGTGGGGGGGGGGGGTGTCAAGAAACACCCTCCAGTCAGTGTTGTCCTCGATTTTCCAGAAGTCTTTGACGAAAGTTTTGTTGAGTCTGTCCATGTATGATTTGATGGGATGATAAATGTTTGTGTTGAGCCTGGGGAATTTCTCCCAGGAATCATCCCAGAACAGAGCATTCCCGTCATTTCACACCTCCCAGAAATAGTGATTATGAATGAGAGCTTTGTTGTCCCACACCTGGTTCCAGATCAGGGAGCCTTTGAGATGGCCCGAGAGCCTGATCAGAGAGTCTGGGTGAAGAGTGGGAGCGTACTTGGATTTCCAAATTTTTTCTCAAGAGGTGGTGGGATTAGTGATCCAACACCACCAGGTTTTGCCCCCCAAGACTTTTCCAAGAAGGTCTGGATCTCTGAGGCTAAGACCCTCCACTTTTTTGGGTTTGTGAATCTTGCTCCAGGAAACCAACTCCATTTTTCCTTTGTTCACCTTGTATTTCCAAAGGAAGTCCATTTGGATTGTTTTGATTTGGTTGGAGATGGATTTAGGGGCAGCAATGGTCGAGTATTGATACTGAGGGATGGCCTGGAGAACCGAGCGAACAATGTAATATCTCCAAATAGGGAAAATCTACAACAATAAGAATATCTGAAGATATACTAAAGTTGGAGCTTTAAAAAATCATGAACATAGCAGTGTAAATCAGCTCATAAGATATGAAAGAACATCTAACCAGCAGATGAATGATCAACAACAAGAATATGACCTATACACTCCTTCCAATGTGCGGAAATGCAGCAATATAGGGCATAAAAAGGATATCTTCAGAAAATAACGCTATATCTATGAGAAATGGGACTTGGATTCCTTAGAATATACATCATACAACTCACATCCAGAATTGGAGCTGAAACAAATCCCTCTAGCCAACATAAACAGATCTCCCCAAGCCAATATGACTCAAATAAGCCCAAACCCCATGAATTTGCTTAATAGAAATTACTGAAGCATGAAACAATGTTATTTTAATGAGGTTTTATGCATAAAATAACAAGAAATAATAGATCTAGAGTCTATAATCATCTAATGGCTGAGAAAATGGAGATTCCTTCCTTTTTATATAGAATAAGAATAACCGGGCAAGGGTTTCAAGAAAGTACAACGTATAAAAGAGTAGATCTGCTGATCTAGATCTGGAAAATGTAGTTGTACTGTAGCTCTGTATAATTATAGCTGAAATGTACAAATAACAGAAGAAGAATGATATAAAAAGCCTTTCGGGAGAAGGATTGGTCCCTCCTCCAAGAAATAAGCTCACAAGCAAGGGTTCAAACCCCGCTACTGCAACACTGGGAAAAATGACGTAGTTCCTTTAGAGAACTGTGCTGTAGGAGATGGAACCTACTTTTTCCACATGCCAAGATGTCCAATATGATTAGAAACCTCCTGTACAGATCTTGCAAAGAAAGGGAAGCTCCCTCCTCTGAAAGATAAGCTCAGAAAGTGGTGTTGTGATCTTCCCACTGCAACACCCTACAACAGAGCATTTCCTGCTACAAGAATAACACTGTAGCTGAAGGAGGATGCTTGGCCTCAATCCTGGATGTGGGAAACTAAAGTACAATGCTCCTCCAAGAGGCTTCTCAAGGAAGGAGAAGGAATCCCTAAGTAGGAATGCCTTGTGCTAAACAACACTGCATACTCAACTCAACAGCTAAAGAATGCTCAATAGTCTAAGAAGACCAAAATAAATAATCCATAAGCTAACCCAAAATGGCTACCATCTCTTCCCTTATAAGCTTTGTGAGCCTCCTCACTTTGGGTCCCACCCATTAGGGTTTCCAACATCACACGTTCACTTTCCCTCCAAAACTGCGTTGTAGCTCCATCAAGGCTACTCCTCCATACTACGTTGTTGACTTAGTAAAATTGACTGAATCAACATGATTCTCTTCCTGTCCACACATGGAAAGTGCAAAATCCAGCTACTAGGATGTCCCCTTTTCATACCAAGAGGGATTTTATGCTAATACAAGGCAAGTATGGGTCTTTTTCCCCCATTTATTCATCTACTAAGTGCAAAGATCAAAATTTAATATTCCCCTTAGCTGCTTGCTAAAGTAGGAATATTACAAACAAGGACAAGTATGACAGGGAGGTTTAGAGATTTGAAGGTCTAGTTCTAGATATTTTTTTGCAGTTTAGTGACCAGGGATTCTCAATTACCTTTGGCGAGGGGTTTATCAGTTAGGGGAACACCCAGATACCTAGAAGGAAAGGAACTGAGCTGGAAGCCCAAAATGTGGGCTATATTGAGCTGAATGGCATGGGAGGTGTTGAGGAAAAAGAGTTTGAACTTGGTTTTGTTGACAGAGGTGCTGGAGGCTAGAGAAAAATCATTTAGAATGGTCTGGAAGGCAAGGGCTTCTTTGACGGTGGGAATGCCCATGAGGAGCGTGCCATCCACAAATTTCTAATGAGTGGTAGGGGGGTTAGAGGGATATAGTGTAAGACCACATACACTGCCATTGGTAGAGGCGGTAGTAATGGAGTGACCCAGACCTTCGGCCATGATTAAAAAGAGGAAGGGCGAGAGAGGCTCACCTTGTCTAATGCCACGAGAAGGGTTGATGATGGCTGCGGGAGAGTCATTAAGGAGGATGGAGAAGAAATCCCCTGAGACTAAAGCCATTATCCATTTGATACTATCTTTACTGAAGTCAAAGGCTGCCAACATTTTCTGAATTTAGTTCCAATTAATTTTGTCAAAGGCTTTGGACATGTCCAATTGGATAAGCATACCTAGTTTACTTTGATCCTTGAGGGAATGAATAACTTCTTGAGAGAGGATGATGTTGTCTAGAATTTTCCTACCTTCGACGTAGCCAGTTTGGTGGGGGGAGATGAGTAGGGGTAGGATATTTTTGATGAAATTGGTTAGGAATTTGGAGATGATATTGTAGATAACATTGCAGAGGGAAATTGGCTTGAATTGGTCGGGGGAATCTGCTTTGTCATATTTGGGAATGAGGGTGAAGAAGGTGGAATTGGGGGATTTGAGGATAGATTTTTTGATACGAGATTCTTCGACCAGGTCATATACTTTGTCTTTGATCAGGGGCCAACAAGCCTTATAGAAATCTATAGTGAAACTATGCAGTCCAGGAGCTTTGCCATTGGGTATTAATTAGACTGCTTCCTCCACTTCAGCCATAGTTATCTTTTTTGGTAGCATCTGGTTATGCTCTCTGGTCAAGATTGTGGGTATGTTTCTTGTTATTTTTCCTATTTCCTCCTTGTTGTTATTGTTTGATTCGGTGAGGATGGCCCCAAAGTGCTGATTGAGCTCATATTCAATCTCAGAGTGAGTGCGAAGGATAAGGCCCTGCCGGTTTTTGAGACTTAGAATTCGATTTTATTTTTTGTATTGAATCATTGACTTGTGGAAGAAAGCAGTGTTTGTTTCTCCATATTTAAGCTAGCTGACTTTGGAATTTTTCCTCCATAGAGTTTCTTCCTAGGCAACTCGTTCGTCCCAATTTTTTTGAAGCTTTAGTTCCTCCTCCTTTTTTTCTCTGTCATCCCCTGATTGATGATGTTCTGTTGGAGGGATTTCATTTTATTTCAATTATCTTTCTTTCATCTATTATATCTTTGAAGGTTTGTTTGTTCCAGACTTTGAGTTCTGATTTGGTAAACTTTAACTTCTGCTGGAAGTTGTAAATTTTGTTTCCCTGGGAAGGTAGGGGAGAAGACCACCACTCCTTAATTTTGTCCTTGAATTCTGGATGATTGATCCAGAAAGCTTCAAACCTAAAGGGAGTGTTTTTGGGGCTTTCAGAAAGCTTGATGTGGAGAACAATGGACCAGTGATCCGCACCTTCTTGAGGGGCTATGCTTGCTTCCGTTTCCAGGGAAAAGAGGAAGAGGTCCTCTGAGAGGAGAAATATGTCTAATCTAGAGGAAATCTATCTATCCTCTCCTCTTGTGTTGTTCCAAGTGAAGGATACATTTTGGTAGGAGTGTCAATGAGTCCTAATTCATAAATCATGTCCTGAAAGCCAACTGAGTCATTTTCCAATTTCCTTAGGCCGCATCGCTTTTCCCCAAGGTTGAGAATCATGTTGAAGTCTCCAGCAATGAAATTTAGGAGGTGATTGAAGGAGCTGAGATGCTTTTTCAGGCTGTGGAGCCAAGCCACTCATTCGGAAGTAGAGTGAGGAGAATAGAAATTGGTGATGCTGATCTTATCTTTAGTTCCAGTGATTTTAAGGATAGTGGTGAGGGCATGTTTGGAAGCTAGAGACTCACAAAGGTGAAACCGAGAGTCCTTCCAAAAGGTTGCAAGACCACCCACCGTGCCAGAGGCAGAGATGGCCAGGTGGCTATAGTTATTTATGAAGAAATATTTCTGAATGAAGTCCATACAGTGTAAATTGCTTTTTGTTTCTTGAAGTAGTACAATATCAGGCTTGTCAGATGCTATCTTGGATTTAAGGGTCCTTTTCTTGTTGGGACTATTTAGTCCTCTTATATTCTAGGATGTTTAAATCATAAGAACTTTTTATGGGAGAGGGAGATAGCCTTTACCTTTCCTTCATTGATGAGGCATATTCCAAGCTCTTGAAGGAATTGGTTGTTGGTTTTCCTACCTCTTTTTCGATTCTTCCCTTTGATGATGTGTTGGCTTGCCTTTCGGTTTGTCGTGATTCCTCCAACTGCTTTTTTTCCTTTGTTTTGGTGCTCTCGTTGCCTTTGCAGATCTTGTTGTAGTATATAGGCCTCCTCAATTTTCTGCATATGTTCTATGGGGAATCCTTCTAGTCCTTTCACATTCCATTATTTTGTGATTATTTGCAGGTCCATTCCCATTAGGACTTGCTCAATCTCTCTTTCCTCTGGGGTTGGTATGTCCTGTATGCTTTCCATGTCCGTGTCCTCTTGAGGTGTGGTGCCCTTTTGTGTGAGATAGGTTGTTGCATCCATTTCTTTGCTGTTGTTTTCCATTGGTGTTTCTTGTTCGGTGCTTGTTTCATTTTCCTTAATGTGTTGCCCTGTTTCCTCCTATAACGTGGTTAGGAATTCAAACTTGTTTTGTTGGGAGAGAATTGGAGGTTCTTTCCTTGTTTTCGTTCTTTTGTTTTGCTTGTGTTTGCTGCCTGCTCTAGTGTAGCCTTGATCATCGTTTTTCCCTGCTTGTTCTTCTTTTGCTAGGGTTTTGTTTTGTGGGAAGTCTCAGAAGATATGGCCGTGCTCGTGACATTTTATGCATCGGAAAGGAATGTTCTCATAGTCTATGCTTTGAGTCCATATGTCATCTCTGAAATTTAGTCTGATGGCTTCTCGTAAGGCTCCGAAGACATCTATGTAGGCGCAGATGCAGGTGTAGGAGATATAGTGACAATTTATTGTGCCTTCTAATATTTTTATGTATTCTCCAATTTATCCCTTATGGCCTTTAGGAAAAAGGGTGCTCAGTAATCAGTGGGTAGAGAGTAGAGCCTTATCCATACTGGAACCCTAGTGAAGTATTCTTTGTTTGGAGTGAAGTTTTCCTTCTAGTATCTCATGTATAGACCTGTTGAGTTGAAAAAGTAATGACCGCCTTCAAATATGCTATCTTTGTCTTCCAAGAGAGAAAAGACCACCATGAAGAAGCCATTGGACCCTAGTTGGAGATCGATATCTCCTTTTGGGCTCCATTTGGCATTGATACATCCTTTTAGGGCATGTTCTGTGGGCCAAATTCCCATGAATTTACATATTACCGCGTGTTCTTGCATGTATTCTTTGTATATGGTGACATCCGGATCCTGAATGATTATTTCAGGATTTTCGTTGCCTTAGGGTTGCATGCGCTTTGCCTTTTGGCTCCTTCCTGTGCCTCCCTGTTTTATTTCGTTTCTGGCTCTTCACCTTCAGAGGGAAGGGGATTTTGATTCACGGAGGCAGTGGCAGTGGAGGCGGTGGTGGCCGTTTCTGTGGTCGCAAAAGAATTTATGGAAACCTGGCCTTGGTCTTACAGAGGAGGGATGGGCCGCATCTCCTGGTTCGAGCGAGGAGTGGCTGAGGTGGTGGTAAGGCGCGTAAAAAAGGATACATTTGGCTTGTGAGAAAACCCTGCAGCAAGATCTCTGTAGGATGGAGCCAGTGGGCCTCCATCCTGCTCCATTGAGGGAGCTCGAGGTGAGATCATGCGGGTCTGCACTAGCAGGGCTGCAACCAAAGGCTGAAAACTCAGAGCAGCAGGGTGTGCAGAGAGTCAACTACGTCTTATTCTGCTATTATCGGTTTAGAATAAAGCTGAATTATTGTTTTTAATTTGTTAATGTAAGTTTTATTTTATTATTTTTAAATATAATGTCACATGACAACATCTCCCCCGTATGGAGTTGTAGAGCCCTATTAATGCAACCACAATTTGGTTGATGGTGAGGATTTAACCTTCATAGAATATTCTAGGACATTTTTAGTAGTATACACAAATCAAATGCAGAGATTTATTTACAAAGTACCTATGTTTTTTTTTTCTCTTCTTATTCAATTCATTAATAATTTTCTTTTTATTATTAATGAATTTAATTAGAAGAGAAAAAAAACCATAGGTACTTTGGAAATAAATCTCCATTTTTGATTTGTGTATACTACTAAAAATGTTCTAGAATATTATATGAAGGTTAAATCCTCACCATCAACCTAATTGTTGTTGCATTGATAAGACTCTACAACTCCGTATGGGGGAGATGTTGTCATGTGGCATTAGATTTAAAAATAATAAAATAACACTTACATTAACAAATTAAAAACAATAATAACAAAAAAAATAATGTTAACCATAAATAAAATACTTCAATTTCCACCTTAATTTTACTTCAACTTTATATAGAGATACAATAATTGAAAGTAAAAAAAAATAATTTATCTTTTTAAGTATGAGGGAGATATGTAATTTTCTCAAAAAATAATACTAGCAATTGCACGATATGTTGCAAAGGAAATGCTATAAAGCAGTAACATAGGAAAGAGTAGTATAGAGGAAAAAATATGAAATATGTTATGTGATTTAATTGAATATTTAACTTATAACGATAAATTATCTGATGGCCACATGGCAGACGTATAAAATGGAACTGATTTGCAAAATTTTAGGTGCACTTGGTATGCCACTTGGTATGCTTAGATTGTGAATTAAGTATAATATTGGTTTAGAGAATTAGTGGGTATAAAATGGAACCGATTTGCAAAATTGTAGGTGCATTTGGTATGCCACTTGGTATGCTTAGATTCTGAATTAAGTATAGGATTGGTTTAGAGAATTAGTGGCTTTGTTTTCTTATTTTAGTAGCTTAGCCTAGCCTAATATAACACAATTTAGATTCATAAGAGTTTATATATATATATATATATATATATATATATATATATATATATATATATATATATATATATATATATATATATATATATATATATATATATATAGACACATACATGTTGTAGTTGAAAATTTTAAGAAAATATATATTAATTTTTTTTTTAGGAAACATTTATATTACAATTTAATTTTATCATAAATATTTAAATATAAAAGCATTACCAATTTATATTATATAAATTCAAACATTGTTCTATGTACATTATGTTATTTTAATTAATAAAATATATACTATACTACATTGTACTATTCATAAAATATAGTGCCAAACTTAAACGACATATTAAATATTTAAATTTGAAAATAATTAAAAAAAATAAATTAAGTTGAATAATATTAATGAAGAAATCATTAAAAACAAAATAAATTTAAAATTATTAATAAAATTTTAAATATAGAAAAAAAATCTTTAAAATAAATTAAATGTATGTAAATACAATTTAAAATACATTGAATTTAACCACAGTAATAATGTAAAAATAAAATATAACATAAGTTATAAGATATAAATCAAAAACTTATTTTTAAATGAAAACATATTTGTAAAACAAAAAAAACATAATTGAAAATCATTTTGAAAAATCCAATAATCTAAACTACTAACTTGAAAATCCAATAATTGAAAATCAACAAATAATCAAAAAATTAAGCCACTATCCCAAATGATCAACAAATATATCTTCTCCCCAAATAAAATGTTAGAGTTGAATCTCAAGTGTTAATAATTCCAATATATTATGCTACAAATGGATATTAAGAAATTAGGTTATTAATTCCAACAAAGAATATCGACATGGAAAATAATTACAATAATGAAAAATTTTATATACTTCCAAAAATAACATAGTTTGTCCGTACAGGATAAAAGATAGATTTTCAGGTGTAAAATATTTATTTATTCAAATCCAATAAATATTTAAAAACAAAATGCAGTTCACTTCATGGTTGACTTATGCATTAAGTATACACACAAATCTAGAGATGTCACAACACATTTTCTCCACTATGCAAGAAATGTCTATGTTGTTATGTTGTTGATTTGCTGGAGCTTGTGTCCTTAACAGATGACCCAATCTTAGTAATTTCTCTTTCGTACTTTTGGGTTTTTCGAATCATGTTATAACTAATTACACCCTTTAGCACACCGAGAACAGGTGCAACCATGTATATCCAAATGCTTGTATATTTGTTTTCGGACACTGTAGATCCTATTGTCCTCGCTGGATTCATTGAAGCTCCTGAGATTGGCCTGCCAAAATGGAAATACACCATTGTTTACTAATTTCGTGAATATAGTTAGAGCTATGGGTTCTTGCATGAAATATCAAAATAAATAAGAATTTGGGAGATAAGAAATACCCGGATATGACTACATTCACTTCAATGGTCGCTCCAATTGCTAATCCTCCCAATTCACCCACCTATACAATTTGATATTCATAAAGTTATTGTTACAATGAATCCACACTGCACAAATTTTCATTTTGCATGCTAGATGTAATTGCTATCTAATACAATTAATGAGAGGAAACGAAGGAAAAATCTCATAAGTGTGGTTATAGTTAAGGAGATCTACCACTCTTGTATCCGTGGCTAGTGCATAAACTACAAACACTAACAATGACATGGTAATAATTTCGAAAACGAAGGCCTGCAGCCTGAAGGAACTGTGGCTCCCATGTATGCCACTTTTCCAAACATGAAACATAGGGTAAACCCAGATATTGATCCAAAAACTTGAGCTACTGTGTATGATGGAACCTGTAATAATTTGAAGTGAATAAAAACCCTTCGAATGTCAATCCTCAAATGATAACTCAAAATTTTCCTAATCTCAGTTTAAAATCTTAATGGTACATTTTATTTGCTTAAGGTATTAATGTCTAACAAATATTGCATACATACCTGAACCTATATACACATTTTAAACAATTTAAATTAATAATTCTACCAAAAATTTACCACTCTGAAACAGTCATGTCCACATCTGTTGTGATACAAAGCCTACATGGCCAAACATCCGGTCGTTATACGATGCAGGTCGCAATTTCATTCCATTTCCATGTTCCTAAGCCTCTGACGAAAAGAACTGTAAATCATTCTCCAGCAGATCTAAATTCAATCATTCTAACCGCTTTCTCCAATTGATAGAAAAAGTACGTAACATATTCCTCCTCGATTTTTAATTATGACATTAATTTTTAGCAAAAATCAACAAACAATAGGTTTCAGTACTGTTATTTTGTGTAGAGGACCGCCATTTTCTTTACTCTATTATTTTGTGCAGAGGACCACCATTTTCTTTACTCTGTCTACCGCAAGACTTGTGGTCGGGACAGTGGCAGGGGATAAGGAAAAATTTCCATCATTCTTCCAAGAAATTTACGCCATTGGTTTCTATTTAAATATGATTGCAAACAGTTTTTCTTTCTAACTGATTAATAATAAAAAAAATTAATCCTATGGTAGACATGATTTCAATCGTCTAACATTGAAATCAATGGTACACAATAGTACATAGGAAAGTTGTTTTCAAATAAGGATGCTTTACAACGTAATTATTTATAAGTATGAGGGAGATATGTAATTTTCTCAAAAAATAATATTATTGATATTCCATAATGTGTAATCCATTTTATGTTTAATCTATATGTAATATTTAAAACAAAAATTTGTTAATAACAATAATTAATAAGTAAAATATTTCAATATCCATCTTAAATAACATATATTTATATCAACTTTATATAAAGAAAAATAAAGTAATTTAAATTGAAAAATTTCTTATATTTTCACTTCCCATTTATGTATAAATAAGATTTAAAAAAGATTAATAATTAAAAATCAAATATTTCAATATGCATTAAATTTTTTTAAGATCAAATGAAAGAGTGAGATAACTCTTTTTTCATTAATAGGTGCTTTATAGTTTAGGATATAAGAGATATTTTGTAACTCTTTCAATACTTAATATGAATTTGATATGTAACATATAAAAAATATTAATAATAAAAATAATTATATGAATGCATATAGAACCAAAATAGATCCATCTAACTCCGGATCTACCAACCACCAAGAGGGATCAAATCACTCAATATGCAAACCTATTTTTGATTGTATATCTTGAGAAAATGTTTGTAGCTCAAGAGATTTTATTCCTCTCAGCTCTTAGGTAGATACAAAGTTAGATGGATCTATGCTAGTTTGAGAAACACACTCTCTCACTTTATATTTATATACATGTATACATATTGAATATTTTTTATTATTATTTTTTTTTCTTGTATGAATATATTTAATTATTATTTTTATTAATATTCTTAAAATGATATATATCAAATCCACATTAAACATTGACAGGATTGCAAATCTCCCGCATACCTTGAATTAGAAAGAACATATTAATGGAATAACAATTCTCTCACTCTTTCTCTTTCTATATATGTTTGATGTTAAAATATTTTACTCAACATGCATGTTGAGATATTTGATGTATAATCAATATAATGAAAATATAAGAATTTTTTTAACTTAAATTAATTTATTTTTCTTCAATATGGACATTGAAATACAAGCAATTTTTTAAAAATTAAATTACATTTTTTTTCTTCCATATGGACATTGAAATATTTTGTTTACAACTCACAATAAAATATTTTTTTGTTATTAAAATATATATTTTTTCAAATATTATATTTAAACTAAACATAATATGAATTGAACATCGTGTCATATCAATAATAACAATTTCTTTCAATTCCATGTTAAATAGTAAAGAAAGGACATATCTCTCTCATAGTAAAAAGTAATTATGTTTTGACTTTCAATTACTTTATTTCTTTATATAAATTTGATGAAAAATTAAGGTGGAAATTAAAGTATTTTATATGTGGCTCACATCAATATTTTTTGTTACTACTATACATCATGTCATATCAATAATATCAATTTTTGTCAATTCCATGTTAAATAGTAAATAAAGGACATATCTTTCTCATACTAAAAAGCAATTGTGTTTTTACTTTCAATTAATTTATTTCTTTATATAAATTTGATGAAAAATTAAGGTGGAAAATAAAGTATTTTATATGTGTCTGACATCAATATTTTTTGTTATTACTATATTTAATTTGTTAATGTAAGTATTAATTTATTATTTTAAGATATAACTTTAAGTTACGAGATAATAATTCAATGTATATATATATATATATATATATATATATATATATATATATATATATATATATATATATATATATATATATACAGAGAGAGAGAGAGAGAGAGAGAGAGAGAGATGTGATAAGAAAGTAATGTAAATAATTAGTTATATGGGTAAATCCTTGTTTTTACTATCATTCAATTTTATAACTAGAAGGAGTTATGTAACAAAGTAGTCCATATTAATTGAGATTCCCAAGAGAAGTTTGTAATGATGGAGAGGGTTTTACCACATAAATTTGTGTTAGCTTGTGTGTGCTTTCAGTTTCCTATATTTTTGCAAATAATTTCTTGTTTGAATATTAACCACTCCTAAAGACCAACAAGTGATGTCAAAGCCAGAAAAAGTTGAGAGGAGTAGGGTCTGTAGTCAGAAGACAAAGGTTAAGCCATTGTTTTTTGTAGAGCCAACCTTGGAGTTGTGGTTGAAGGGACCGCACCCAAGAAAAGCTGAAGAGCACATTAAGAAGAAACAAACTTTTCTTGTACGCTAGAGAGAATGGGTCCGCTAAAGGAGTCGACGTCTGCTCGCTGGATAGAAAACTTTTCCTGCACGCTAGAGAGAATGGGTCCACTAAAGGAGTTGACGACTGCTTGTTGGATAGAAATAGTGCATTAAGGAGCCACATAATTAAGAATAGCTTGAAGGTGGAGAATGATATCTCTGTTAACTCTGCTCACTGGATGAGGAAAAAGGTTGCGGGAATCGGTTTCTAGAGAAAAATATAAAAATAGGCTCTACTATCGGTCATTTCTGATTCCAAATTTTTAAAGCACCAATCGTCAGAGATATAGGATTGATCTATACGCTATGAAGAATTTGGGGTTTATTCTGGCCTGCCTGGAGGGAGAAAGAAATAAGCCGAACGTACTGATTGAAGAATGCTACCATTCGAGCAAAACCATCACCAAAACAAACGCTGAGCCATAGAAATGCTAAGTCCGAGAAGAGCAGGCCCAATTTAAAAGAAAAATGAGGTCACTGTGAAAGTAGTCTAGTCTAATGAAAATCAGGTACATAAATATTTTTAAGAATATTTTAAACAAAAAGAAGAAATTACTATTTTTTCCTTTTTCGAAATAGAGTTATTCAATTTTTTAAATAAAACATAATTATTCTTCGAAGAGGGTTTATATGAAATAGAGTTATTATAATTTTTTTAAGAAAATAAATTATTTTTTTTTAAGAGGGTTTTTGTGATTTTTTTTTTTTGGAAATTTTGGAAAGGAGGGAAACCAAAAATTTGTTTTTTGAAACCCTAGCTAAAGAAGGGAAACCATAATTTTTTTTTTTGAAACCCTAGTTGAAGAAGGAAAACTATAAATTATATTTTTAAACCCTAGCTGAAAGAAGGGGAACCAGAAAGAAAGAAGGAAAATTTAGTAGGAGGATTTGTAGAAAGAAATGGAAAAAAATGACGAATACAAAGTTCGGGGTGGAGAAGTCCACTGACAGGAACAATTTTGCTTTATGGAAACTGGAAGTTGGGGCTTTGCGCAGGGGCTTCATTGCGGGAGGAATACCATAGCACGTGGGTTCATAATGGGGGATATACAATGAGGGGAAAATGACATAATATATTAGGGGATATATAGGGGGTTAAAAGGGTTTTTATTTTGGAAAATATAAAAAATGGAGCCCAAAATTAATGAAACAATATAAAGGGGTATTAAAAATTTTAATGAAAAAATGGATACCTACAATATATAGTGAAAGTAGGTGTTTTTAAAATTTGGAAGCTGTATTAGGTTTATATTGGTAGGGAGTTAAATAATGTGATTTTTAGAGGTATTTTCCAATATGTACTCAAATTAAGAGTATTGTTTAATATTCTATGATCGAACGTGATATGATAGAGGTTCATTGAGTGAAGCCCACATGGGGATTTTCTGGTGCAAAAAGGGTTGCACAAAGAATTAGATGGGGTGAAGAAGAAACCCATTGGCATGAGAGATTTGTACTGGGAGGAATTGGATTCCTGAGATATCAGTACCATTAGGTTCTGCTTGGAGGATGAAGTTATATTCAATATTGTTGAAGAGAAAACAATTGCAGGTTTGTGGGGAAAACTAGAAATGTTGTATATGACTAAATATTTAACCAACAAAATTTATCTGAAAAGGAAATAGCATAGTCTTCAGATGAAGGAGGGTACAAAAATTGTAGAACATTTAAATGTTTTTAATACACTTATTTTCCAATTGTCAGATATGGAAGTTAAATTTCAGGAAGAAGACAAAGCTATCACCTTGTTGTGCTCTCTTCCTGAGTCATGGGACCACTTCATAACTTCTATCATTTTGAGCACAACTGAGTCTTTGGAATTTGATTCAGTTGTGGGAGCTCTGTTATATGAAGAAGTAAGGAGGAAGTCCATTATTGAAACATCTGCACCAGAAGCCATGGTATCTAGAGGTCGGTCAAAGGAAAGAGGGGAGAAATAAAGGAGTTCTTCTAGATCAAAATAAAAGGGAAATAAGTGTAAATCCAAATGATGGTATTGCAAAAAAAATTGACACCTCAAGAAATATTGTTGGAAATTAAAGGAGTCTGAGAACCAAAAGAAGGAAGAAAATCAGGTTGATTTAGGTATTATTGATAAAGTTTTATCTACTGAAGTAAGTATGGTAGACGAAGCTTTTCCTATTTGAAATGTCTCTCAAAATTTTGAAAATTAGTTGTTAGAGTTTGTTGCTTCTCATCACATGAGTCTGCACAAAAATTGGTTTACTTCATGTGAAAATGTGAATGGTAGTTCTGTGTTTATGGGATAATGTATCTTGTCAGACTACTGGGATGGGAAATGTTGAAATTAAGATGTATAATGATATAGTTAGAACATTAATTGATGTTAGGCATGTACCTGAATTGAGGAAAATTTTGAATTCTTTGGGAGTGTTTGACTTGGATGGTTACAAGTTTACAGGTTAGAATGGAGTGTTGAGAGTCTCAAAAGGCACCCTGGTTGTTATGAAGGAATAAAAGGTCAGAAATATTTGCAAACTCAAAGGAAGTACTCAGCTTAGTGAGGAAACGATTGTATCAGACAAAGTAGAAGAAGGTACTCACCTATGGCACCAGCTGCTAGGTCACATGAGTGAGAAGGGTCTTCAGGTACTGACGAATTGCAAGTTGCTTCATAATTTTAAATCCTTGAAGTTGGATGTTTGTAAACATTGTGTATATGGTAAAAAATGTAAACATAAATTTAAAACTAGAAGTCATAATAGTAAAGAGATTTTGGACCATATCCACTCCGATCTTTGGAGATCATCTCCTACTATATCTTATGGAGGTGCATTATACTTCTTAACATTTATTGATGATTTCTACTGGAATGTATGGGTCTATATGTTGAAAAAGAAAGCTGATGTATTTAATTTTTTTTTTTAAAATTAAAGCTATGGTGGAAAAGAAAACAAGAAAATAAATTAAATGCTTAAGAACTGAGATAAAACTGTGGTTTATACTCCTCAACAAAATGGCGTTGCTAAACTTATGAATCAGACTCTTATGGAAAGAGACAGAAGCATGATTAACAATTCTAACTTGCAAAAGGAGTCATGGGAAGAAGTAGTATCTACTGCTTGTTACTTAGTAAAAATATCACCTTCAATTGCCATTAATTGTGAAATTCTAGAAGAAGTACAGTTGGGCCAGTCTTGTGATTATTCACATTTAATAATTTTTGGTTGTGATGCTTATGCTCTTATTCCAAAGAATAAATGTTCAAAGTTAGATCCAAAAGCTAAATGAATTGTATTTTTTGGGTATGATTATGCTATGCAAGGATACATGTTGTGTGATCTTTCTTCATGTAAGATAGTCATTAATAGAGATGTAACATTTGATTAATATTCTCTTCTAAAATCAGTTGTTGAGAATGTTGAATAGGAATAGGTATTATTGAATCAACAAATTTAGTTGAAGACTAAACCTTTTCCAGAAAGTCAAAAGTAAGGAGTGACTTCTAAAGAAGAAGGTGAAGAATAAGAAGCAAAATAAATTGTAGAAGTTCCAGAACCAGTTCAACAACGAGTCACTCTTAGAATATCTACTAGGGAAGAATAACACCCAAAAGGTATGAAAATTATGCTTCATCTATTGCATTGATTACTGAAGATGGGGAACGTTCTTGTTATCAGGAAGTAGTGGATGCTGCGAATAGTGAAAAATGGAAAAAGGCTATGGACGAAGGAATGGATTCCTTAGCCAAGAAAAAAACCTTGGATCTTCTAGAACTTCCTGAAGGGAGAAGTGTTGTTGGATGAAAATGGGTCTTCAAATTGAAATAGAATGTTGATAGAAGTATCAAAAGGTATAAGGTGAGAATTATATTTAAAGGGTATTCTAAGGTTGAAGGTATTGATTTTCATGAGATTTTTTCACCAGTCGTAAAAATTGTTTCTATTCGTATTGTGTTGGCATTAACTTCATTACTTAACCTTGACTTAGAACAGTTAGATGTTAAGAAAAAATTTCTAAATGGTTATTTGGATGAAGAGATTTATATGGAACAACGAGAAGGTTTTTTACAAGGTCATAACATAAGATTAGTTTGCAAGCTTAGGAAATCATTGTATGGCCTGAGGTAGCCTCCTAGGCTGTTAGGTCCCCATATTAATAGTGTAGTCCCTTATTGTTGTTAGTGTAGCTCCCTTATTGTTATTGTTGTACCCCTGTAACCCCCATATTGTTATTATTGTTCCCTTACATTATTATTGTTAGGTCGCCTAGGATTATATTTTGACCCCTATATATAGAAGGAGGTTTTGTCATTTGTATAATCCAATAATTTTTCATTGAAGCTCCTGAGATTGGCCTGCCACAATGTAAATACACCATTGTTTACTCCTTTCGTGAATATAGTTATAGCTATGGGTCCTTGAATGAATAAGAATTTGGATAGATAATAAATACCTGGATATGGCTACATTCACTTCAATGGTCAGTCCAATTGCTAATCCTCCCAATTCACCCACGTATACAATTCGATATTTATAAAGTTATTGTTACAATGAATCCACACTGCACAAATTTTCATTCTGCATGCTAGCTGTAATTGTTATCTAATACAATTAATCAGAGGAAATGAAGGAAAAATCTCATAAGCGTGGTTATAGTTAAGGATATGTACCACTCTTGTATCCGTGGCCAGTGCATAAACTAGAAATACTAACAATGACGTGGTAATAATTTCGAAAACGAAGGACTGCAGCCTGAAGGAATTGTGGCTCCCATGTATGCCACTTCTCCAAACATGAAATGTGGGGTAAACCCAGATATTGATCCAAAAACTTGAGCTATTGTGTACGCTGGAACCTGTAATAATTTGAGTGAATAAAAGCCCTTCGAATGTCAATCCTCAAATGATAACTCAAACTTTTCCTAATCTTAGTTTAAAATCTCAATGGTACATTTTATTTTCTTAAGGTGTTAATGTCTAACAAATATTGCATACATACCTGAACCTATGGACACATTTTAAACAATTTAAATTAATAATTTTGCCAAAAAATTACCACTCTGAAATAGTCATGTCCACATCTATTGTGATACTGAGCCTACATGGCCAAACATCCGGTTGTTATATGATGCAGGTTGTGATTTCATTCCATTTCCATGTTCCTAAGCCTCTGACGAAAAGCACTATAAATCATTCTCCAACAGGTCTAAATTGAATCATTCTAACTGCTTTCTCCAATTGATAGCAAAAGTACGTAACATATTCCTCCTCTATTTTTAATTACGACAGTAATTTTCAGCAAAAATCAACGAACAATAGGTTTCAGTACTGTTATTTTGTGTAGAGGACCGCCATTTTCTTTACTCTGTTATTTTGTGCAGAGGACCACCATTTTCTTTACTTTGTCTACCACAAGACTTGTGGTCGGGACAGTGGCAGGGGATAAAGAAAAAATTCCATCATTCTTCCAAGAAATTTACGCCATTGGTTTCTATTTAAATATGATTGCAAATAGTTTTTCTTTCTAACTAATTAATAATAAAAAAATGTAATCCTAAGGTAGACATGATTTCAATCATCTAACATTGAAATCAATGGTACACAATAGTACACTTGGTAGTTTAGGAAAGTTGTTTTCAAATAAGGATGCTTTACAACATAATTATTTATAAGTATGAGGGAGATATGTAATTTTCTCAAAAAATAATATTATTGATATTCCATAATGTGTAATTCATTTTATGTTTATTTTATATGTAATATTTAAAACAAAAAATTGTTATAACAAAAATTAATAAGTAAAACATTTCAATATCCATATTAAATAACATATATTTATATCAACTTTATATAAAGAAAAATAAAGTAATTTAAATTGAAAATTTTCTTATATTTTCACTTCCCATTTATGTATAAATAAGATTTAAAAAAAGATTAATAACAAAAGGAAATTTAACGTGGGTTAAAAATCAAATATTTCAATATGCATTAAAGTCTTTTAAGATCAAATGAAAGAGTGAGATAACTCTTTTTTCATTAATAGATGCTTTATAGTTTAAGATATGAGAGATATTTTGTAACTCTTTCAATGCTTAATATGAATTTGATATGTAACATATAAAAAAATATTAATAATAAAAATAATTATATGAATGCATATAGAACCAAAATAGATCCATCTAACTCCGGATCTACCAACCACCAAGAGGGATCAAATCACTCAATATGCAAACCTATTTTTGATTGTATATCTTGAGAAAATGTTTGCAGCTCAAGGGATTTTATTCCTCTTAGCTCTTAGGTAGATACAGAGTTAGATGGATCTATGCTAGTTTGAGAAACACACTCTCTCACTTTATATTTATATACATGTATACATATTGAATATTGTTTTTAGTATTATTTTTTCTTGTATGAATATATTTAATTATTTTTGTTATTAATATTCTTAAAATGATATATATCGAATCCACATTAAACATTGACAGGATTGCAAATCTTCCGGATACCTTGAATTAGAAAGAACCTATTAATGGAATAGCAATTCTCTCACTCTTTCTCTTTTTATATATGTTTGATGTTAAAATATTTTACTCAACATGCATGTTGAAATATTTGATGTATAATCAATAAAATGAAAATATAAGATTTTTTTAAACTTAAATTAATGTATTTTTCTTCAATATGGACATTGAAATACAAGAATTTTTTTAAAACTTAAATTACTTTTTTTTTCTTCAATATGGACATTGAAATATTTTGTTTACAACTCACAATAAAATATTTTTTTTGTTATTAAAATATATATTTTTTCAAATATTATATGTAAACTTAACATAATATGAATTGAACATCATGTCATATCAATAATATCAATTTCTTTCAATTCCATGTTAAATAGTAAATAAAGGACATATCTCTCTCATACTAAAAAGTAATTATGTTTTTGCTTTCAATTACTTTATTTCTTTATATAAATTTGATGAAAAATTAAGGTGGAAATTAAAGTATTTTATATGTGGCTCACATCAATATTTTTTGTTACTACTATACATCATGTCATATCAATAATATCAATTTTTGTCAATTCCATGTTAAATAGTAAATAAAGGACATATCTCTCTCATACTAAAAAGAAATTGCGTTTTTACCTTCAACTAATTTATTTCTTTATATAAATTTGATGAAAAATTAAGGTGGAAATTGAAGTATTTTATATGTGTCTGACATCAATATTTTTTGTTATTACTATATTTAATTTGTTAATGTAAGTATTCATTTATTATTTTTAAATGTAACTTTAAGTTACGACATAATAATTAATTATTATTATATATATATATATATATATATATATATATATATATATCTATATATATATATATATATATATATATATATATATATATATATATATATATATATATATATATATATATATATATATATATATATATATATATATATATATATATATATATATATATATCTATAGAGAGAGAGAGAGAGAGAGAGAGAGAGAGAGAGAGATGTTGAAATGTGACAAAAAAGTAATGTTAATAATTAGTTATATGGGTAAATCCTTGTTTTTACTATCATTCAGTTTTATAACTAGAAGGAGTTATGTAATGAAGTAGTCCATATTAATTGAGATTGCCAAGAGAAGTTTGTAATGATGGAGAATCATATTTGAGAAATAAGTTTTCTAATCCCTTGCCCCATGGAGGTTTCCTTGGCACACTGTCAAGGTTTTACCACATAAATTTGTATTAGCTTGTGTGTGCTTTCAGTTTCCTATATTTCTGCAAATCATTTCTTGTTTGAATATTAACCACTCCTAAAGACCAGCAAGTGATATCAAAGCCAGAAAAAGTCGAGAGGAGTCGGGTCTGTAGTTAGAAGACAAATGTTAAGCCATCGTTTTTTGTAGAGCCAACCCTGGAGTTGTGGTTGAAGAGACCACACCCAAGAAAAGTTGAAGAGCACATTAAGAAGAAACAAAATTTTCCTGGACGTTAGAGAGAATGGGTCCGCTTAAGTAGTCAACGCCTGCTCACTGGATAGAAAAATTTTCCTACATGCTAGAGAGAATGGGTCCGCTAAAGGAGTTGAAGACTGCTCGTTGGATAGAAATAGTGCATTAAGGAGCCACGTAATTAAGAATATATTGAAGGCTGAGAATGATATATTTGTTAACTCTGCTCACTCGACGAGGAAAAAGGCTGCGGGAATCGGTTGCTTGAGAAAAATATAAAAAGAGGCTCTGCTACCGGTCATTTCCGATTCCAAAATTTTAAAGCACCAGTCATCAGAGAGATAGGATTGATAGATACGCTATGAAGAATTTGGGGTTTCTTCCAGCCTGCCTGGAGGGAGAAAGAAATAAGCCAAACGTACTGACTGAAGAATGCTACCATTCGAGCACAAACATCACAAAAAAAAACACTGAGCCATATAAATGCTAAGTCCGAGAAGAGCAAGCCCAATTGAAAAGAAAAATGAGGCCACTGTGAAAGTAGTCCAGTCTAATGAAAATCAGGTACGTAAATATTTTTAAGAATATTTTAAACAAAAAGAAGAAATTACTATTTTTTCTTTTTTGGAAATAGAGTTATTAGATATTTTAAATAAAACATAATTATTCTTTGAAGAGGGTTTGTATGAAATAGAGTTATTATATTTTTTTTAAGAAAATAAATTATTTTTTTTGAAGAGGGTTTTTGTGAATTTTTTTTTGTGGAAATTCTCGAAAGGAGGGAAACCAAAAAGTTGTTTTTTGAAACCCTAGCTGAAGAAGGGAAACCATAAATTTTGTTTTTTGAAACCCTAGCTGAAGAAGGAAAACCATAAATTATATTTTTAAGCCCCAGCTGGAAGAAGGGGAACTAGAAAGAAAGAAGGAAACTTTAGTAGGAGGATTTGTAGAAAGAAATGGAAAAAAATGACGAATGCAAAGTTCGGGGTGGAGAAGTTCATTGAAAAGAACAATTTTGCTTTATGGAAACCGGAAGTTGGGGATTTGCACGGGGGCTTCACTGCGGGAGAAATACCATAGCACATGGGTTCATAATGGGGGATATATAAGGAGGGAAAAATGACATAATATATTGGGGGATATATAGGGGTAAAGGGTTTTTATATTGGCAAATATAAAAAATGGAGCCCAAATTTAATGAAAAAATATAAAGGGGTATAACAAATTTTAATGAAAAAATGGATACCTACAATATATAGTGAAAGTAGGTGTTTTTAAAATTGGGAAGCTGTATTAGGTTTTTATTGGTAGGGAGTTAAATAACGTGATTTTTAGAGGTATTTTCCAATATGTACTCAAATTAAGAGTATTGTTTAATATTCTATGATCGCACGTGATATGATAGAGGTTCATTGAGTGAAGCCCACGTGGGGATTTTCTGGTGCAAAAAGGGTTGCACAAAGCATTAGATGGGGTGAAGAAGAAACCCATTGGCATGACAGATTTGGACAGGGAGGAATTGGATTCCTGAGATCTCAGTACCATGAGGTTGTGCTTGGAGGATGAAGTTATATTCAATATTTTTGAAGAGAAAACAACTGTAGGTTTGTGGGGAAAACTAGAAACGTTGTATATGACTAAATATTTAACCAACAAAATTTATCTGAAAAGGAAATTGTATAGTCTTCGGATGAAGGAGGGTACAAAAATTGCAGAACATTTAAATGTTTTTAATACACTTATTTTCCAATTTTCAGATATGGAAGTTAAATTTCAGGAAGAAAATAAAGCTATCACTTTGAGCACGACTAAGTCTTTGGAATTTGATTCAGCTGTGGGAGCTATGTTATATGAAGAAGTAAGGAGGAAGTCCATTATTGAGACATCTGCACCAGAAGCCATGGTATCTAGAGGTAGGTCAAAGGAAAGAGGGGAGAAAGAAAGGAGTTCTTCCAGATCAAAATAAAAGGGAAATAAGTGTAAATCCAAATGATGGTATTGCAAAAAAAATTGACACCTCAAGAAAGATTGTTGGAAATGAAAGGAGTTTGAGAACTAAAAGAAGGAAGAAAATAAAGTTGATTTAGGTATGATTGATGCAGTTTTATCTGCTGAAGTAGGTATGGTAGACGAAGCTTTTCCTATTTGAAATGTCTCTCAAAATTTTGAAAATTGGTTTTTAGACTCTGTTGCTTCTCATCACATGAGTCTGCAAAGAAATTGGTTTACTTCATATGAAGCTATGAATGGTAGTTCTGTGTTTATGGGATAATTTATCTTGTCAGCCTGCTAGGATGGGAAATGTCGAAATTAAGATGCATAATGATATAGTTATAACATTAATTGATGTTAGGCATGTACTTGAATTGAGGAAAATTTTGATTTCTTTGGGAGTGTTTGACTTGGATGGTTACAAGTTTACAGGTTAGAATGGAGTGTTGAGAGTCTCAAAAGGCACCCTGGTTTTTATGAAGGAATAAAAGGTCAGAAATATTTACAAACTCAAAGGAAGTACTCAGCTTAGTGAGGAAACGATTGTATCAGAGAAAGTAGAAGAAGGTAGTCACCTATGGCACCAGCAGCTAGGTCACATGAGTGAGAAGGGTCTTCAGGTATTGACGAATCACAAGTTGCTTCCTAATTTTAAATCCTTGAAGTTGGATGTTTGTAAACATTGTGTATATGGTAAAAAATGTAAACATAAATTTAAAACCAGAATTCATAATAGTAAAGATATTTTTGACTATATCCACTATGATCTTTGGAGATCATCTCCTACTATATCTTATGGACGTGCATTATACTTCTTAACATTTATTGATGATTTCTACTGGAATGTCTCGGTCTATATGTTGAAAAAGAAAGCTAATGTATTTAATTTTTTAAAACAATTTAAAGGTATGGTGGAAAAGAAAACAATAAAATCAATTAAATGTTTAAGAACTGACATAAAACTGTTGTTTATACTCCTCAAAAAAATGGCGTTGCTAAACTTATGAATCGAACTCTTATGGAAAGTGACAGAAGCATGATTAAAAATGCTAACCTGCAAAAGGAGTCATGGGCAGAAGTAGAATCTACTGCTTGTTACTTAGTAAAAATATCACCTTCAATTGCCATTAATTGTAAAATTCCGGAAGAAGTATGGTTGGGTCAATATTGTGATTATTCACATTTAATAATTTTTGGTTGTGATGCTTATGCTCTTATTCCAAAGAATAAATGTTCAAAGTTAGATCCAAAAGCTAAATTAATTGTCTTTTTTGGGTATGATTACACTATGAAAGGATACATGTTGTTTGATCCTTCTTCACATAAGATAGTCATTAATAGAGATGAAACATTTGATTAATATTCTCTTCTAAAATTAGTTGTTGAGAAAGTTGAACAGGAACAGGTATTGTCGAATCACCAAATTTAGTTGGAGACTAAAACTTTTCCAGAAAGTCAAAATTAAGGAGTGACTTCTAAAGAAGAAGGTGAAGAATAAGAAGCAAAATCAATTGTAGAAGTTCCAGAACCGGTTTAGCAATGAGTCACTCTTAGAATATCTACTCGGGAAGAATAACACCCAAAAGGTATGAAAATTATGCTTCATCTATTGCATTGATTACTAAAGATGGGGAACCTTCTTGTTATCAGGAAGTAGTGGATGCTGCGGATAGTGAAAAATGGAAAAAGGCTATGGATGAAGGAATGGATTCCTTAGCCAAGAACAAAACCTTGGATCTTCTAGAACTTCTTGAAGGGAGAAGTGTTGTTGGATGAAAATGGGTCTTCAAATTGAAATAGAATGTTGATAGGAGTATCAAAAGGTATAAGGTGAGGATGATTTCTAAAGGGTATTCTAAGGTTGAAGGTATTGATTTTCATGAGATTTTTTCACCAGTCGTAAATTTTTTTTCTATTCGTATTGTGTTGACAGTAACTTCATTACTTAACCTTCAGTTAAAACAATTAGATGTTAAGACAACTTTTCTAAATGGTGATTTGGATGAAGAGATTTATATGGAACAACGAGAAGGTTTTGTACAAGGTCATAACATAATATTAGTTTGCAAGCTTAGGAAATCATTGTATGGTCTGAGGCAGCCTCCTAGGCTATTAGGTCCCCATATTAATAGTGTAGTCCCTTATTATTGTTAGTGTAGCTCCCTTATTGTTATTGTTGTACCCCTGTAACCCCCATATTGTTATTATTGTTCCCTTAAATTATTATTATTAGGTCGGCTAGGATTATATTGTGCCCCCATGGACCCCTATATATAGAAGGAGGTTTTGTCATTTGTATAATCCAAGAATTGTTCATTGAAGCTCCTGAGATTGGCCTGCAACAATGGAAATACACCACTGTTTACTCCTAATTTCGTGAATATAGTTAGAGCTATGGTTCTTTGCATGAAATATCAAAATGAATAAGAATTTGGGTAGATAAGAAATACCCGGATATGGCTACATTCACTTCAATGGTCGCTCCAATTGCTAATCCTCCCAATTCACCCACCTGTACAATTTGATATTCATAAATTTATTGTTACAATGGATCCACACTACACAACTTTTCATTCTGCATGCTAGCTATAATTGTTATCTAATACAATTAATTAGAGGAAACGAAGGAAAAATCTCATAAGCGTGGTTATAGTTAAGGAGATCTACCGCTCTTGTATCCGTGGCTAGTGCATAAAATACAAACACTAACAATGACGTGGTAATAATTTCGAAAACGAAGGACTGCAGCCTAAAGGAACTGTGGCTCCCATGTATGCCACTTCTCACAACATGAAACGTAGGGTAAACCCAGATATTGATCCAAAAACTTGAGCTACTGTGTACGCTGGAACCTGTAATAATTTGAAGTGAATAAAAGCCCTTCGAATGTCAATACTCAAATGGTAACTCAAAATTTTCCTAATCTCAGTTTAAAATCTCAATGGTACATTTTATTTGCTGAAGGTCTTAATGTCTAACAAATATTTCATACATACCTGAACCTATGGATACATTTTAAACAATTTAAATTAATAATTTTTCCAAAAATTTACCACTCTAAAAAAATCATGTCCACATCTGTTGTGATACTGAGCCTACATGGCCAAACATCCGGTCGTTATATGATGCAGGTTGCGATTTCATTCCATTTCCATGTTCCTAAGCCTCTAACAAAAAGCACTGTAAATCATTGTCCAGCAGATCTAAATTCAATCATTCTAACTACTTTCTCCAATTGATAGAAAAAGTACGTAACATATTCCTCAATTTTTAATTACGACATTAATTTTCAGCAAAAATCAACAAACAATAGGTTTCCGTACTGTTATTTTGTGCAGAGGACCGCCATTTTGTTCACTCTGTTATTTTTTGCATAGGACCACCATTTTCTTTACTTAGTCTACTGCAAGACTTGTGGTCAGGACAGTTGCAGGGGATAAGGAAAAAATTCCATCATTCTTCTAAGAAATTTACGCCATTGGTTTCTATTTAAATATGATTTCAAACAGTTTTTCTTTCTAACTGATTAATAATAACAAAATTTAATCCTAAGGTAGACATGATTTCAATCGTCTAACATTGAAATCAATGGTACACAATAGTACACCTGGTAGCTTAGGAAAGTTGTTTTCAAATAAGTATGCTTTACAGCGTAATATTTTATAAGTATGAGGGAGATATGTAATTTTCTCAAAAAATAATATTATTGATATTCCATAATGTGTAATTCATTTTATGTTTAATTTATATGTAATATTTAAAACAAAAATTTGTTAATAACAAAAATTAATAAGTAAAATATTTCAATATCCATATTAAATAACATATATTTATATCAACTTTATATAAAGAAAAATAAAGTGATTTAAATTGAAAATTTTCTTATATTTTCACTTCCCATTTATGTATTAATAAGATTTAAAAAATATTAATAACAAAAGGAAATTTAAGGTTTAAAATCAAATATTTCAATATGCATTAAAGTTTTTTGAGATCAAATGAAAGAGTGAGATAACTCTTTTTTCATTAATAGGTGCTTTATAGTTTAAGATATAAGAGATATTTTGTAACTCTTTCAATGCTTAATATGAATTTGATATGTAACATATAAAAAAATATTAATAATAAAAATAATTATATGAATGCATATAGAACCAAAATAGATCCATCTAACTCCGGATCTACCAACCACCAAGGATCAAATGTCAATATGAGAACCTAAACCTATTTTTGATTGTATATCTTGAGAAAATGTTTGTATATTTATATACATGTATACATATTAAATATTTTTTTTATTATCATTTTTTATTGTACGAATATATTTAATTATTTTTGTTATTAATATTCTTAAAATGATATATATCAAATCCACATTAAACATTGACAGGATTGCAAATCTCCCGCATACCTTGAATTAGAAAGAACCTATTAATGGAATAACAATTATCTCACTCTTTCTCTTTCTATATATGTTTGATGTTAAAATATTTTACTCAATATGCATGTTGAAATATTTGATGTATAATCAATAAAATGAAAATATAAGAATTTTTTTAACTTAAATTAATTTATTTTTCTTCAATATGGACATTGAAATACAAGCAATTTTTTAAAACTTAAATTACATTTTTTTTCTTCAATATGGACATTGAAATATTTTGTTTAGAACTAACAATAAAATATTTTTTTGTTATTAAAATATATATTTTTTCAAATATTATATGTAAACTAAACATAATATGAATTGAACATCATGTCATATCAATAATATCAATTTATTTCAATTCCATTTTAAATAGTAAAGAAAGGACATATCTCTCTCATACTAAAAAGTAATTATGTTTTTACTTTCAACTACTTTATTTCTTTATATAAATTTGATGAAAAATTAAGGTGGAAATTAAAGTATTTTATATGTGGCTCACATCAATATTTTTTGTTACTACTATACATCATGTCATATCAATAATATCAATTTTTGTCAATTCCATGTTAAATAGTGAATAAAGGACATATCTCTCTCATACTAAAAAGCAATTGTGTTTTTAATTTCAATTAATTTATTTCTTTATATAAATTTGATGAAAAATTAAGGTGGAAATTAAAGTATTTTATATGTGTTGGACATCAATATTTTTTGTTATTACTATATTTAATTTGTTAATGTAAGTATTAGTTTATTAATTTGAAATGTAACTTTAAGTTACGACATAATAATTCAATGTGTTATATATATATATATATATATATATATATATATATATATATATATATATATATATATATATATATATATATATAGATAGATAGATAGAGAGAGAGAGAGAGAGAGAGAGAGAGAGAGAGAGAGATGTTGAAATGTGACAACAAAGTAATGTAAATAATTAGAGTTATGTAACGAAGTAGTCCATATTAATTGAGATTGCCAAGAGAAGTTTTTAATGATGGAGAATCATATTTGAGAAATAATTTTTCTAATCCCTTTCCCCGTGGAGGTTTCCTTGGCACACTGTCAAGGTTTTACCACATAAATTTGTGTTAGCTTGTGTGTGCTTTCAGTTTCCTATATTTCTGCAAATCATTTCTTGTTTGAATATTAACCACTCCTAAAGACCAACAAGTGATATCAAAGCTAGAAAAAGTCGAGAGGAGTCAGGTCTGTAGTCAGAAGAGAAAGGTTAAGCCATCATTTTTTGTAGAGCCAACCCTGGAGTTGTGGTTGAAGAGACCACACCCAAGAAAAGCTGAAGAGCACATTAAGAAGAAACAAACTTTTCTTGCATGCTAGAGAGAATGGGTTTGCTAAAGGAGTCGACGCCTGCTCGCTGGATAGAAAATTTTTCCTGCATGCTACAGAGAATGGGTCCTCTAAAGGAGTTGACAACTGCTCGTTGGATAGAAATAGTGCATTAAGGAGCCACGTAATTAAGAATAGCTTGAAGGTGGAGAATGATAGCTCTGTTAAATCTGCTCACTCGACGAGGAAAAAGGTTGTGGGAATCGGTTACTAGAGAAAAATATAAAAAAAGGCTCTGCTACCAGTCATTTCCAATTCCAAAATTTTAAAGCACCAATCGTCAGAGAGATAGGATTGATCTATACACTATGAAGAATTAGGGGTTTCTTCTGGCCTGGCTGGAGGGAGAAAGAAATAAGCCAAACGTACTAACTGAAGAATGCTACCATTCGAGGAAAACCATCACCAAAAAAAACGCCGAGCCATATAAATTCTAAGTCGGAGAAGAGCAGGCCCAATTGAAAAGAAAAATGAGGCCACTGTGAAAATAGTCCAGTCTAATGAAAATCAGGTACATGAATATTTTTAAGAATATTTTAAACAAAAAGAAGAAATTACTATTTTTTATTTTTTGAAATAGAGTTATTCAATTTTTTAAATAAAACATAATTATTCTTTGAAGAGGTTTTATATGAAACAGAGTTATTATAATTTTTTTAAGAAAATAAATTATTTTTTTTGAAGAGGGTTTTGGTGAATTTTTTTTTGTCGAAATTTTGGAAAGGAGGGAAACCAGAAATTTGTTTTTTGAAACCCTAGCTGAAGAAGGGAAACCATAAATTTTGTTTTTTGAAACCCTAGCTGAAGAAGGAAAACCATAAATTATATTTTTAAACCCTAGCTGAAAGAAGGGGAACCAGAAACATAGAAGGAAACTTTAGTAGGAGGATTTGTAGAAAGAAATGGAAAAAAATGACGAATGCAAAGTTCGGGATGGAGAAGTTCACTGACAAGAACAATTTTGCTTTTTTGAAACTGGAAGTTGGGGATTTACATGGGGGCTTCACTGCTGGAGAAATACTATGGCACGTGGGTTCATAATGGGGGATATATAATGAGGGAAAAATGACATAATATATTGGGGGATATATAGGGGGTAAAGGGTTTTAATATTGGAAAATATAAAAAATGGAGCCCAAAGTTAATGAAAAAATATAAAGGGGTATAACAAATTTTAATGAAAAAATGGATACCTACAATATATAGTGAAATTAGGTGTTTTTAAAATTGGGAAGCTGTATTAGGTTTATATTGGTAGGGAGTTAAATAATGTGATTTTTAGAGGTATTTTCCAATATGTACTCAAATTAAGAGTATTTTTTAATATTCTATGATCGCACGTGATATGATAGAGGTTCTTTGAGTGAAGCCCACGTGGGGATTTGCTGGTGCAAAAAGGGTTGCACAAAGCATTAGATGGGGTGAAGAAGAAACCCATTGGCATGACATATTTGGACTGGGGGAATTGGATTCTTGAGATCTCAGTACCATTAGGTTGTGCTTGGAGGATGAAGTTATATTCAATATTGTTGAAGAGAAAACAACTGCAGGTTTGTTGGGAAAACTAGAAACGTTTTATATGACTAAATATTTAGCCAAAAAAATTTATCTGAAAAGGAAATTGTATAGTCTTTGGATGAAGGAGGGTACAAAAATTGCAAAACATTTAAATGCTTTTAATACACTTATTTTCCAATTGTCGGATATAGAAGTTAAATTTAAGGGAGAAGAAAAATCTATCACCTTTTTGTGCTCTCTTCCCGAGTCATCGGACCACTTCATAACTTATATTAGTTTGAGCACAACTGAGTCTTTGGAATTTGATTCAGCTGTGGGAGCTCTGTTATATGAAGAAGTAAGGAGGAAGTCCATTATCGAAACATCTGCACCAGAAGCCATGGTATCTAGAGGCCAGTCAAGGGAAAGAGGGGAGAAAGCAAGGAGTTCTTCCAGATCAAAATAAAAGGGAAATAAGTGTAAATCCAAATGATGTATTGAAAAAAAAATTGACACCTCAAGAAAGATTTTTGGAAATGAAAGGAGTCTGAGAACCAAAAGAAGGAAGAAAATCAAGTTGATTCAGGTATGATTGATGAAGTTTTATTTGCTAAAGTAGGTATTGTAGACAAAGCTTTTCCTATATGAAATGTCTCTCAAAATTTTGAAAATTGGTTGTTAGAATCTGTTGCTTCTCATCACATGAGTCTGCACAGAAATTGGTTTACTTCATATGAAGCTGTGAATGTTATTTCTGTGTTTATGGGTTAATGTATCTTGTCAGATTGATGGGATGGGAAATTTCAAAATTAAGATGTATAATGATATAGTTAAAACATTAATTGATGTTAGGCATGTACCTGAATTGAGGAAAATTTTGATTTCTTTGGGAGTGTTTGACTCGGATGGTTACAAGTTTACAGGTTAGAATGGAGTGTTGAGAGTCTCAAAAGGCACCCTGGTTGTTATGAAGGAATAAAGGGTCAGAAATATTTACAAACTCAAAGGAAGTACTAAGCTTAGTGAGGAAACGATTGTATCAGAGAAAGTAGAAGAAGGTACCCGCCTATGGCACTAGCGGCTAGGTCACATGAGTGAGAAGGGTCTTCAGGTACTCACGAATGGCAATTTTCTTCTTAATTTTAAATCCTGTGAGAAGGGTCTTCAGGTACTGACGAATGGCAAGTTTCTTCTTAATTTTAAATCCTTGAAGTTTGATGTTTGTAAACATCTCCTATGATCTTTGGAAATCATCTCCTACTATATCTTATGGAGGTGCATTATAATTCTTAACATTTATTGATGATTTCTACTGGAATGTATGGGTATATATGTTGAAAAAGAAAGTTGATGTATTTAATTTTTTAAAAAAATTTAAAGCTATGGTGGAAAGGAAAACAAGAAAATCATTAAATGTTTAAGAACTGACATAAAACTGTTGTTTATACTCCTCAACAAAATGGCATTGCTAAACTTATGAATCAGACTCTTATGGAAAAAGACAGAAGCATGATTAAAAATGCTAACCTGCAAAAGGAGTCATGGGCAGAAGTAGTATCTACTGCTTGTTACTTAGTAAAAATATCACCTTCAATTTCCATTAATTGTAAAACTCCAGAAGAAGTATGGTTGGGTCAGTCTTGTGATTATTCACAGTTAATAATTTTTGGTTGTGATGCTTATGCTCTTATTCCAAAGAATAAATGTTCAAAGTTAGATCCAAAAGCTAAATGAATTGTCTTTTTTGGGTATGATTATGCTATGAAAGGATACATGTTGTGTGATCCTTCTTCACGTAAGATAGTCATTAATAGAGATGTAAAATTTTATTAATATTCTCTTCTAAAATCAGTTGTTGAGAAAGTTGAATAGGAATAGGTATTGTCGAATCAACAAATTTAGTTGGAGACTAAACCTTTTCCAGAAATTCAAAAATAAGGAGTGACTTCTAAAGAAGAAGGTGAAGAATAAGAAGCAAAATAAATTGTAGAAGGTCTAGAACCAGTTCAGCAATGAGTCACTCTTAGAATATCTACTAGGGAGGAATAACACCCAAAAGGTATGAAAATTATGCTTCATCTATTGAATTGATTACTGAAGATGGGGAACCTTCTTGTTATCAGGAAGTAGTGGATGCTGCGGATAGTGAAAAATGGAAAAAGGCTATGGATGAAGGAATGGATTCCTTAGCCAAGAACAAAACCTTGGATCTTCTAGAACTTCTTAAAAGGAGAAGTGTTGTTGGATGAGAATGGGACTTCAAATTGAAACACAATGTTGATAGAAGTATCAAAAGGTATAAGGTGAGGATGATTTCTAAAGGGTATTCTAAGTTTGAAGGTATTGATTTTCATGAGATTTTTTCACCAGTCGTAAAAATTGTTTCTATTCATATTGTGTTGGCACTAACTTCATTACTTAACCTTGAGTTAGAATAGTTATATGTTAAGACAAATTTTCTAAATGGTGATTTGGATGAAGAGATTTATATGGAACAACAAGAAGGTTTTGTACAAGGTCATAACATAAGATTAGTTTGCAAGCTTAGGAAATCATTGTATGGCTTGAGGCAGCCTCCTAGGCTGTTAGGTCCCCATATTAATAGTGTAGTCCCTTATTTTTGTTAGTGTAGCTCCCTTATTGTTATTGTTGTACCCCTGTAACCCCCATATTGTTATTATTGTTCCCTTTCATTATTATTGTTAGGTCGGCTAGGATTATATTGTGACCCCATGGACCCCTATATATAGAAGGAGGTTTTTTCATTTGTATAATCCAAGAATTTTTCATTGAAGCTCCTGAGATTGGCCTGCCACAACGGAAATACACCATTGTTTACTCCTTTCATGAATATAGTTAGAGCTATGGGTCCTTGCATGAAATATCAAAATGAATAAAAATTTGGGTAGATAAGAAATACCTAGATATGGGTACATTCACTTCAATGGTCGCTCCAATTTCTAATCCTCCCAATTCACCCATTTGTACAATTTGATATTCATAAAGTTATTGTTACAATGGATCCACACTACACAACTTTTCATTCTGCATGCTAGCTGTAATTGTTATCTAATACAATTAATTAGAGGAAACGAAGGAAAAATCTCATAAGCGTGGTTATAGTTAAGGAGATCTACCGCTCTTGTATCCGTGGCCAGAGCATAAACTACAAACACTAACAATGACATGGTAATAATTTCGAAAACGAAGGACTGCAGCCTGAAGGAACTGTGGCTCCCATGTATTCCACTTCTCCAAACATGAAACTAGGGTAAACCCACATATTGATCCAAAAACTTGAGCTTCTGTGTACGCTGGAACCTGTAATAATTTGAAGTGAATAAAATCCCTTCGAATGTCAATCCTCAAATGGTAACTCAAAATTTTCCTAATCTCAGTTTAAAATCTCAATGGTACATTTTATTTGCTTAAGGTATTAATGTCTAACAAATATTTCATACATACCTGAACCTATGGACACATATTAAACAATTTAAATTAATAATTTTTCCAAAAATTTACCACTCTGAAACAATCATGTCCACATTTGTTGTGATACTGAGCCTACATGGCCAAACATCCGGTCGTTATACGATGCAGGTTGTGATTTCATTCCATTTCCATGTTCCTAAGCCTCTAACGAAAAGCACTGTAAATCATTGTCCAGTAGATCTAAATTCAATCATTCTAACCCCTTTCTCCAATTGATAGCAAAAGTACGTAACATATTCCTCAATTTTTAATTACGACATTAATTTTCAGAAAAAATCAACGAACAATAGGTTTCCGTACTGTTATTTTGTGCAGAGGACCGCCATTTTGTTCACTCTGTTATTTTGTGCAAAGGACCACCATTTTCTTTACTTAGTCTACTGCAAGACTTGTGGTCAGGACAGTGGCAGGGGATAAGGAAAAAATTCCATCATTCTTCTAAGAAATTTACGCCATTGGTTTCTATTTAAATATGATTGCAAACAATTTTTCTTTCTAACTGATTAGTAATAACAGAATTTAATCCTAAGGTAGACATGATTTCAATCGTCTAACATTGAAATCAATGGTACACAATAGTACACCTGGTAGTTTAGGAAAGTTGTTTCCAAATAAGGATGCTTTACAACGTAATATGTTATAAGTATGAGGGAGATATGTAATTTTATCAAAAAATAATATTATTGATATTCCATAATGTGTAATTCATTTTATGTTTAATTTATATGTAATATTTAAAACAAAAATTTGTTAATAACAAAAATTAATAAGTAAAATATTTCAATATCCATATTAAATAACATATATTTATATCAACTTTATATAAAGAAAAATAAAGTGATTTAAATTGAAAATTTTCTTATATTTTCACTTCCCATTTATGTATAAATAAGATTTAAAAAATATTAATAACAAAAGGAAATTTAAGGTTAAAAATCAAATATTTCAATATGCATTAAAGTTTTTTAAGATCAAATGAAAGAGTGAGATAACTTTTTTTTCATTAATAGGTGCTTTATAGTTTAAGATATAAGAGATATTTTGTAACTCTTTCAATGCTTAATATGAATTTGATATGTAACATATAAAAAAATATTAATAATAAAAATAATTATATGAATGCATATAGAACCAAAATAGATCCATCTAACTCCGGATCTACCAACCACCAAGAGGGATCAAATCACTCAATATGCAAACCTATTTTTGATTGTATATCTTGAGAAAATGTTTGTATATTTATATACATGTATACATATTAAATATTTTTATTATTATTATTTTTTATTGTACGAATATATTTAATTATTTTTGTTATTAATATTCTTAAAATGATATATATCAAATCCACATTAAACATTGACAGGATTGCAAATCTCTCGCATACCTTGAATTAGAAAGAAACTATTAATGGAATAACAATTATCTCACTCTTTCTCTTTCTATATATGTTTGATGTTAAAATATACTCAACATGCATGTTGAAATATTTGATGTATAATCAATAAAATGAAAATATAAGAAATTTTTTAACTTAAATTAATTTATTTTTCTTCAATATGGACATTGAAATACAATAAATTTTTTAAAACTTAAATTACATTTTTTTTCTTCAATACGGACATTGAAATATTTTGTTTACAACTCACAATAAAATATTTTTTTGTTATTAAAATATATATTTTTTCAAATATTATATGTAAACTAAACATAATATGAATTGAACATCATGTCATATCAATAATATCAATTTATTTCAATTCCATGTTAAATAGTAAAGAAAGGACATATCTCTCTCATACTAAAAAGTAATTATGTTTTTACTTTCAATTACTTTATTTCTTTATATAAATTTGATGAAAAATTAAGGTGGAAATTAAAGTATTTTATATGTGGCTCACATCAATATTTTTTGCTACTACTATACATCATGTCATATCAATAATATCAATTTTTGTCAATTCCATGTTAAATAGTGAATAAAGGACATATCTCTCTCATACTAAAAAGAAATTGTGTTTTTAATTTCAATTAATTTAAATCTTTATATAAATTTGATGAAAAATTAAGGTGGAAATTAAAGTATTTTATATGTGTCCGACATCAATATTTTTTGTTATTACTATATTTAATTTGTTAATATAAGTATTAGTTTATTAATTTGAAATGTAACTTTAAGTTACGACATAATAATTCAATGTGTTATATATATATATATATATATATATATAGAGAGAGAGAGAGAGAGAGAGAGAGATGTTGAAATGTGACAACAAAGTAATGTAAATAATTAGTTATATGGGTAAACCCTTCTTTTTACTATCATTCAGTTTTATAACTTGGAGTTATGTAACGAAGTAGTCCATATTAATTGAGATTGCCAAGAGAAGTTTGTAATGATGGAGAATCATATTTGAGAAGTAAGTTTTCTAATCCCTTTCCCCGTGGAGGTTTCCTTGGCACACTGTCAAGGTTTTACCACATAAATTTGTGTTAGCTTGTGTGTGCTTTCAGTTTCCTATATTTCTGCAAATCATTTCTTGTTTGAATATTAACCACTCCTAAAGACCAACAAGTGATATCAAAGCCAGAAAAAGTCGAGAGGAGTCGGGTCTGTAGTCAGAAGAGAAAGGTTAAGCCATTGTTTTTTGTAGAGCCAACCCTGGAGTTGTGGTTGAAGAGACCACACCCAAGAAAAGCTGAAGAGCTCATTAAGAAAAAACAAACTTTTCCTGCATGCTAGAGAGAATGGGTCTGCTAAAGGAGTCGACGCTTGCTCGCTGGATAGAAAACTTTTCCTGCACGCTAGAGAGAATGGGTCCGCTAAAGGAGTTGATGACTGCTCGTTGGATAGAAATAGTGCATTAAGGAGCCACGTAATTAATAATAGCTTGAAGATGGAGAATGATAACTCTGTTAACTCTGCTACTCGACGAGGAAAAAGGCTGTGGGAATCGGTTACTAGAGAAAAATATAAAAAAAGGCTCTGCTACCATTCATTTCTTATTCCAAATTTTTAAAGCACCAATGGTCAGAGAGATAGGATTGATCTATATGCTATGAAGAATTCAGGGTTTCTTCTGGCCTGCCTGGAGGGAGAAAGAAACAAGCTGAACGTACTGACTGAAGAATGCTACCATTCGAGCACAACCATCACCAAAACAAACGCTGAGCCATAGAAATTCTAAGTCCGAGAAGAGCAGGCCCAATTGAAAAGAAAAATGTGGCCACTGTGAAAGTAGTCTAGTCTAATGAAAATCAGGTACATAAATATTTTTAAGAATATTTTAAACAAAAAGAAGAAATTACTAGTTTTTATTTTTTTGAAATAGAGTTATTCAATTTTTTAAATAAAACATAATTATTCTTCGAAGAGGGTTTATATGAAACCGAGTTATTATAATTTTTTTAAGAAAATAAATTTTTTTTTTTGAAGAGGGTTTTTGTGAATTTTTTTTGTGGAAATTCTGGAAAGGAGGGAAACCAGAAATTTGTTTTTTGAAACCCTAGCTGAAGAAGGGAAACCATAAATTTTGTTTTTTGAAACCCTAGCTGAAGAAGGAAAACCATAAATTATATTTTTAAACCCTAGCTGAAAGAAGGGGAACCAGAAAGAAAGAAGGAAGCTTTAGTAGGAGGATTTGCAGAAAGAAATGGAAAAAAATGACGAATGCGAAGTTCAGGATGGAGAAGTTCACTGACAAGAACAATTTTGCTTTATTGAAACTGGAAGTTGGGGATTTACATGGGGGCTTCACTTTGGGAGAAATACCATAACACGTGGGTTCATAATGGGGGATATATAATGAGGGAAAAATAACATAGTATATTGGGGGATATATAGGGGGTAAAGGTTTTTAATATTGGAAAACATAAAAAATGGAGCCCAAAGTTAATGAAAAAATATAAAGGCGTATAATAAATTTTAATGAAAAAATGGATACCTACAATATATAGTGAAATTAGGTGTTTTTAAAATTGGGAAGTTGTATTAGGTTTATATTGGTAGGGAGTTAAATAATGTGATTTTTAGAGGTATTTTCCAATATGTACTCAAATTAAGAGTATTGTTTAATATTCTATGATCACACGTGATATGATAGAGGTTCATTGAGTGAAGCCCACGTGGGGATTTGCTGGTGCAAAAAGGGTTGCACAAAGCATTAGATGGGGTGAAGAAGAAACCCATTGGCATGACATATTTGGATTGGGAGGAATTGGATTCCTGAGATCTCAGTACCATCAGTTTGTGCTTGGAGGATGAAGTTATATTCAATATTGTTGAAGAGAAAACAACTACAGGTTTTTCGGGAAAACTAGAAACGTTGTATATGACTAAATATTTAACCAACAAAATTTATCTGAAAAGGAAATTGTATAGTCTTTGGATGAAGGAGGGTACAAAAATTGCAAAACATTTAAATGTTTTTAATACACTTATTTTCCACTTGTCGGATATGGAAGTCAAATTTAAGGGAGAAGACAAAGCTATCACCTTGTTGTGCTCTCTTCCCGAGTCATGGGACCACTTCATAACTTATATCAGTTTGAGCACAACTGAGTCTTTGGAATTTGATTCAGCTGTGGGAGCTCTGTTATATGAAGAAGTAAGGAGGAAGTCCATTATTGAAACATCTGCCCCAGAAGCCATGGTATCTAGAGGTCAGTCAAAGGAAAGAGGGGAGAAAGCAAGGAGTTCTTCCAGATCAAAATAAAAGGGAAATAAGTGTAAATCCAAATGATGGTATTGCAAAAAAAATTGACACCTCAAGAAAGATTTTTGGAAATGAAAGGAGTCTGAGAACCAAAAGAAGGAAGAAAAACAAGTTGATTCAGGTATGATTGATGAATTTTTATCTGCTAAAGTAGGTATGGTAGATGAAGCTTTTCCTATTTGAAATGTCTCTCAAAATTTTGAAAATTGGTTGTTAGAATCTGTTGCTTCTCATCACATGAGTCTGCACAGAAATTGGTTTACTTCATATGAAGCTGTGAATGGTATTTATGTGTTTATGGGATAATGTATCTTGTCAGACTGATGGGATGGGAAATGTCAAAATTAAGATGTATAATGATATAATTAAAACATTAATTGATGTTAGGCATGTACCTGAATTTAGGAAAATTTTGATTTCTTTGGGAGTGTTTGACTCAGATGGTTAGAATTTTATAGGTTAGAATGGAGTGTTGAGAGTCTCAAAAGGCACCCTGGTTGTTATGAAGGAATAAAAGGTCAGAAATATTTACAAACTCAAAGGAAGTACTTAGCTTAGTGAGGAAATGATTGTATCAGAGAAAGTAGAGGAAGGTACCCGCCTATGGCACTAGCGGCTAGGTCACATGAGTGAGAAGGGTCTTCAGGTACTGACGAATGGCAAGTTGCTTCCTAATTTTAAATCCTTGAAGTTTGATGTTTGTAAACATTGTGCATATGGTAAAAAATGTAAACATAAATTTAAACCTAGAAGTCATAATAGTAAAGATATTTTGGACTATATCCATTATGATCTTTGGAAATCATCTCCTACTATATCTTATGGAGGTGCATTATAATTCTTAACATTTATTGATGATTTCTACTGGAATGTATGGGTCTATATGTTGAAAAAGAAAGCTGATGTATTTAATTTTTTTTTTTAAATTTAAAGCTATGGTGGAAAAGAAAACAAGAAAATCATTAAATGTTTAAGAACTGACATAAAACTGTTGTTTATACTCCTCAACAAAATGGCATTGCTAAACTTATGAATCAGACTCTTATGGAAAAAGACAGAAGCATGATTAACAATGCTAACCTACAAAAGGAGTCATGGGCAGAAGTAGTATCTACTGCTTGTTACTTAGTAAAAATATCACCTTCAATTGCCATTAATTGTAAAATTCCGGAAGAAGTATGGTTGGGTCAGTCTTGTGATTATTCACATTTAATAATTTTTGGTTGTGATGCTTATGCTCTTATTCCAAAGAATAAATGTTCAAAGTTAGATCCAAAAGCTAAATGAATTTTCTTTTTTGGGTATGATTATGCTATGAAAGGATACATGTTGTGTGATCCTTCTTCATGTAAGATAGTCATTAATAGAGATGTAACATTTGATTAATATTCTCTTCTAAAATCAGTTGTTGAGAAATTTGAATAGGAACAGGTATTGTCGAATCAAAAAATTTAGTTGGAGACTAAACCTTTTCCAGAAATTCAAAACTAAGGAGTGACTTCTAAAGAAGAAGGTGAAGAATAAGAAGCAAAATAAATTGTAGAAGGTCTAGAACTAGTTCAGCAATGAGTCATTCTTAGAATATCTACTAGGGAGGAATAACACCCAAAAGGTATGAAAATTATGCTTCATCTATTGCATTGATTACTGAAGATGGGGAACCTTCTTGTTATCAGGAAGTAGTGGATGCTGCGGATAGTGAAAAATGGAAAAAGGCTATGGATGAAGGAATGGATTCCTTAGCCAAGAACAAAACCTTGGATCTTCTAGAACTTCTTGAAGGGAGAAGTGTTGTTGGATGAAAACGGGACTTCAAATTGAAACACAATGTTGATAGAAGTATCAAAAGGTATAAGGTGAGGATGATTTCTAAAGGGTATTCTAAATTTGAAGGTATTGATTTTCATGAGATTTTTTCACCAGTCGTAAAAATTGTTTCTATTCATATTGTGTTGGCACTAACTTCATTACTTAACCTTGAGTTAGAATAGTTATATGTTAAGACAACTTTTCTAAATGGTGATTTGGATGAAGAGATTTATATGGAACAACGAGAAGGTTTTGTACAAGTTCATAACATAAGATTAGTTTGCAAGCTTAGGAAATCATTGTATGGCCTGAGGCAGCCTCCTAGGTTGTTAGGTCCCCATATTAATAGTGTAGTCCCTTATTTTTGTTAGTGTAGCTCCCTTATTGTTATTGTTGTACCCTTGTAACCCCCATATTGTTATTTTTGTTCCCTTACATTATTATTGTTAGGTCGGCTAGGATTATATTGTGCCCCCATGGACCCCTATATATAGAAGGAGGTTTTTTCATTTGTATAATCCAAGAATTTTTTACTTATGTAATGTATTGGAGGTTTCCCCCTCAAAGTGGCTATTTCTAAGGCATTTATCTCTCTTTTCTTCCATTTTTGGAGCTGGTTTCATAACATAGGCCATGGTACAAGAAGTTTGACTCCTTCATGGTGAGCCAAAATTTTTCATTAGAAGTGAGTATGATCATTGTGTATACTTAAAATGTCTATGTGGAATATTGATTATATTGGTTTAGTATGTTGACGATATGCTTATTGCAAGAAAAAGCATGGAATAAATAAACAGTTTAAAGGATCAACTCTCTAGGACATTTGACATGAAGGATCTTGGAGTGGAAAAACATATCTTGGGCATGGAGATACACAGAGACAGGAAGAATGGTAAGCTTTGGTTATCACAACAGAAGTATGTGGAGAAAGTACTTGAAAAGTTTGGTATAAAAAATGTGAAACCTATTAATGTTCCATTAGCTTCACATTTTAATATTTCTTCGGTTTTGAGTCCTAGAATTGATGAAGAAAAGACATATATGTATCGTCTACCATATGAAAATGCGGTAGGAAACTTAATGTATGTGATGGTATCTTCAAGACCTGACATTTAACATGCAGTTGTAGTTGTCGCTAGGTTCATGGAAAGTCTAAGGGAAGAGCATTGGCGAGTAGTGAAATGGTGAGTAGTGAAATGGGTGCTTTGGTATTTGAGAGGCATAAGTGACCATTGCATCATATTTAATGGTAGTGAAGGATCAGTCTACAGATATGTGGATGTTGATTACACAGGTGATTTGGACAAAAGGAGATATAATATAGGTTATGTATTTACTATTGCAAGTAAAGAAATTAGCTAGATGTCAAAGCTTCAAGAAATAGTTGCTTTGTCCACTACTGAAGCAGTGTATATAGCTACTTCAGATGCCTGTAAAGAGGCAATTTGGTTAAAAGGTCTACTTGATGAGATTGGAAGGACGCAGGAGAAATTGAATGTATTCTATGACAGTGATAGTGCTATTCATTTGGATACAAATCCAACTTATCATAGCGAGACCAAGAAAATTGATGTCAGGTATCATTTTGTGAGACATGTGATCAATGGCGGAAAAGTATCTCTGAAGAAGGTCCATACAAAGGAGAATTGTGTAGCCATATTCACAAAGTTAGTTACAGTAGAGAAGCTATGATGGTGTCTTGATTCTCTTGGCTTGCTGAAGAGACGATGAATGGGCATGGGAAAGGGATTAGGAAAATTGTTTTCATGGTGGATATTGTTGAAATGTGACAACAAAGTAATGTAAATAATTATTTATCTGGGTAAATCCTTGTTTTTACTATCAGTCAGTTTTATCACTAGAATAAGTTATGTAACAAAGTAGCTCATATTAATTGGGATTTCCCTAGAAGCTTGTAATCATGGAGAATCATGTTTGAGAAATAATATTTCCAATCCCTTGCCCCGTGGAGGTTTCCTTGACACACTGCCAATGTTTTACCACGTAAATCTGTGTTATTTTGTGTGTGTTTTCAGTTTCCTACATTTCTGAAAATCATTTCTTGCTTGAATATTAACCACTCTTGAATACCAACAAGAGAGAGAATATGTGCATATATATTTTCTATTTCCGAATGTCAGAGGAATGTATTATGTTAGTTATAAAAAAAATATTTCAATTTTAAATAGTATATATAAAACAAGTGAAAATAAAAAATTTCTTATAGTTATAACATTTTATTATTGTGTTGCTCGAAACCAATAGAGAGAATTATAAACAAAATATTTCAATTTTAAGTAGTATATATAAAACAAGTGAAAATAAAAAATTCTTATAGTTAAAACATTTTATTATTGTGTTTCTCAAAACCATCACAAATCCATGTTAACTTTGGATCTACCAAGAGCCAAGAGAAATCAAATACCTATAAATTTAAAACTTTCCTTAAGTTTTACACTTAGAAATATGTTTGCATCTTGAGAGATTCGATCCCTCCAAGATGGATCTATGGATTTAATTTTTAGTAGGAGGGAGATATGTATTTTTTTAGTACTTCTAAGTATGGGGGAGATTTGTAATTCCTTTAACATTTAATATGAAGTTGACATGTAACATTTTAAAAATATTAACAATAAAAATAATTCAATTTATATATAGTATATAAATAGAGATGTAACAATATTTTTTTTTAATAACGAAAATAATTCAATTCATTGTGTGTGTATAGCTAGATAGATATGTACTAATTTTTTTTAATAACGATATAACAAAATAATTCCATGTGTGTGTGTGCTCATAGTAGCAATTATGTGTAGAATATGAATAATAAATGACATATTTCAATGTCAACTATGTATATATTATATAAAATGAGTGAAAATGAAATATTTCCTATAGTTAGAACATTTTATTAGTGTCTTGCTCAATACATGTAAACTCTAGTTCTACCAAGAACCTAGAGGAATTAAACCAGTGCAAATAATTTCTCAAGTTTTGCACTCAAAAATAGATTTTCATCTTGAGAGATATGATATAAAACAACAATAATAATGCTATATATATATATATATATATATATATATATAAACCATTGCAAATATTTTCTCAAGTTTTGCACTCAAAAATAGATTTTCATCTTGAGAGATATGATATAAAACAACAATAATAATGCTATATATATATAAACCAGTGCAAATATTTTCTCAAGTTTTGCACTTAAAAATAGATTACTGTAGAGTGTTGCACATAATATTTTTGTTGATGGAAACAAGTGACATTGATTTCAAAGGGGTTCCTAAGGAAGTAGTAGTACCCTCTGTGAAGAAATATGACAACTGGATATCTTGCATACCCTCATTAGGTGAAATACAAGGAATCTTGAATTTTATTGATTTTTTAACAAGGTTATGCTATCCTAATGATCACATAAGAATCATTGTTGCACAAGTCACGTTAATACCTTTCCAACGGTATATCCCACTCTGAAAAACTCATCTCGGATGAGAAGTTATTTCCATTTAAAAATCAAGAATAGTTGGAGGTCCAAACTATAGGGTGAAAACCCAAAATATCAATGTTTTAAAGAGTGTGCAAGTTTTTGGTGCATCCATGGTACATACATTGATTAGGTCAATGACAAATGGCCAAAGAACTTGCATGAATTTTAACATTATTAAAGTGTGTGAATATCTCACAATTCAGATGATAGAGATAAGGGAACATGAGCACCAATTAGTTAGAGCTCAATAACCAATATGAGAATGACATGTGGTACTTTGTGATTGGATAGATGATATGATGCTAAAATTTCCTTAATTTTTTCACCCAGAAAGATGTTTGCATCCTGAGAGATTTTATCCCTCCAAGATTGATCTATGGATTTACCTTTTAGCAGGAGGGAGATATGTAATTCTTCACTACTTCAAAGTGTGAGGGAGATTTGTAATTCCTTTAATATTTAATACAGAGTTGAAATGTAACATTTTTCTTTTGTAAGCTGGGTAGGAATACATCTTCATCATTTCCAATGTATCACCCCGACCGGGGTGGGGAATTAAACCGGTGACTTCACATCAAGGAGTGCCTTAACATAGCACCCGAACACAATCTATCAAAGACCCCATGGACGATTTGACATGTAAAATTTTAAAAATATTAGAAACAATAATAATTAAACATATATAGAATAGATAGATAGAGGTGTAACATTTTTTTTTTAATAACGAGAATAATTCAATTTTTTTTTTTTTTTTTGTGTGTGTGTGTGTATTAACAATTATGTGTAGAATATGAAGCATAAATGAAATATTTCAATGTCAATTACGTATAGATTATATAAAATGAGTGAAAATGAAATATATATTATAGTTAGAACATTTTATTAGTTTATTTCTCAATACAAGTAAACTCCAGATCTACCAAGTGCCTAGAGGAATCAAATTAGTGCAAAATATTTCTCAAGTTTTGCACTCAAAAAGAGAATTTCATCTTGAGAGATATGATATAAAATGAATATATATATATATATATATATATATATATATATATATATATATATATATATATATATGAGTGTTGCACATAGTGTTTCCATTGATGACAACAAGTGACATTGATGTCAAAGGGGTACCTAAGGAAGTAGCAATACCCTTTGTGAAGAAGTATGACAACTGGATATATTGCATAAAATTATCAAGGGAAGTACATGGAAGCTTGAATTTTATCAAATTTTTAGTAAGATTATTCTATCCTAATTATTACATAAGCATCATTATTTCATAGGTCACATCGATACCTTTCCAATGGTATATCCCACACTAAAAAACTCCTCTTAGATGAGAAGTTATGTCCATTGGAAAATAAAAAATAGTTGGAGGTCCAAAATATATGGAAAAAACTCAAAATATCAATGTGTTAAAGGGTGTGCACATTTTTGGTGCATCCATGGTACATTGATCAGGTCAATGACAGGTTTCCAAAGACCTTGCATGACTTTTAACATTGTTAAAGAGTGTAAATATCTCATAAATCAGATGAAAAATATAATGGAACATGCACACCAGTCAATTAGAGCTCAATAACCAATATAAGAATGAAATGTGTAATTTTGTGATTATATAGATGAGGTGATGCAAATTACATGTGGTCACTTGCATAGACAACCCCACCACCATGGTCTAGTTATGCATGTGCACATGGCATACTGTGATAAGGAAATGAGTGTAAAAGTGGCATGGCATGCCAATAGTTATCGTTAGCATGATGTTGTGGCATCACTAGGACTGCCTTGTGTCAGGGACATTTGGCAAGTTTATGGAAATTTGAAATACAAGTGACCCATGGCACCCCTCACATGCTTCCACATGGCATGATGAAGTCATGTTGACATCATCATGAGAACGATCATGGAACCTTGGGTTAGGGTCACATGGAATGGTTTCATTGAAAGAGGCTAAGTCTTAGTCTCCTTGGTTTGTGCTCTTGGGCACCTATCTTCTCTGAATGGTCATATGGACATAACTTTGTGTTTTACATTCCATATGTGCAGAGTTTAACTTTGGCCCATGGTATTATTTCATAAGACATGGGACTGGTAGATGTGTATATATATCATATGTATGTGATACCATCACAACCATTCAACAATGACAAATGAAGAATCTCTATAGAAAATGACTGATAAAGTTCTAGTTCAAATAATGATTTTTTAGTTATAAACGAAGTTTGAGTGGTTTTGCCAACATAAATTAGTTTTTGAATTTATTTAAGTCGTTATTATGTTATCGGTAGTTTAATTTTGTTTGGAGTTATTGGTTATGGTTGACCCAATTTTGTGGAGTATATAACAATGATTATAGCTTCCATAACTAATAGAAGTCTAAGTTTATTGTGACAAAGGTTGGTATGATTTTTTCAGTCCAAGCTCTAGTGGAACAATTCTGGAAACGTATTTTGGATGCTTTTGAATGGAAACATAATGGGGGCAGAGCTTGTGGCTCATCCAAATATGGTGGTTGTTAAGTGATGGTAGTTATAAATAGCAAAGGAGGAACCCTAACTCTAATATTGGTCAAGAAGAATTGATCGACCACTAAAGTGGCACGTTGGATTGGTGAATGAATACGTGATGGGGTTGGTATTTAAATATTTGGTAGGATCACCATAGTGTTTGGGCATGATAATTACACACCACCAATTAAAATAAAATGTCACATGATTGACACAAGGAGAGAGATTGCATTGTATTGGATGGGAACTGACAATGGTTATAGGTTGTGAGAGTGATGATAGTGAAAATGATTGTAGGTTGTGGTTGTAGATTGTGACCTTACTTATGATGAAAATGGATCTAGTTTGAAACATTTTGAAAAGATACCCATAGGGAGTTGAAGAAGGAGGTGGGTGCCTCCACTAATGTTGGAGCCTCAATCGGTTTGGAACCTAGAGAAAGTTGGTGCTTTCTCATCATAGAAGTTGGTGCCTCAATCAGGTTGTAGCCTATAGTGAGAAGCTACTTAAAAAATTTCGATGTTGGTGTCTCAATCAGGTTGTAGCATACTACAGGTAGCGACTTTCATATTTTGGGGTCGACACCTCTAGCAGGTCGAAGCCAATAGATATGCATATGAAGAATAATTTGTGGCTTTCTATTGTATGGGTTTCCACGAATTTTTTTTTGTTTCTTTGATGTGATGGCCTCTTGATTTAATGTCTCTATGATGACTGTCTCATGATGCATTTTTATGTTTATTGATATACTAAAAGTGGTTATGATTGGTTGCTAAAATTTCTAATTGATGAAAAGTTGCAAATTGGTAAAATAGATGAAACACTGATTCACCCCCCTCTCAAAGTGTTGTGGGTATAACAAGTGGTATAAAGAAGAGGTTCCTTTAGGAACAATTAATTTCTAGAAGGTAGATCAGTGAAGCTATGGCCAATAAAAAAAAGAGAAAGAAAAAGGTATCTTAGAAAAATAATGATTACAATCACATGAGAAGTGTATGTGATCCCTATGAAAACTTCTTCTACATACACAAGAATGCTAAAGAATCATGTGTTGAGTTTTGTTTCAATTGTGGTAAATAAGGTCACTATACTTCTTTATGTCCATATCCTACCATAGATTATGGATATGATGTTCCTAAACAAATTTAAGAATTAAAATATGAATTTGAAACAAAAGTATATTATTAAGAACTCAAGCATGCTCTAAAGGAACTAGATGTTTCAAGAATAAATGTCACTCAACTAGAAAAAAAACTCCAAGAAATAGATGAATTCTAGAAGAAACACGATCACGATATTGTTACTTTGAAAGATCAAATGGAAGAAGCAATAACATTGGATGAAGTATGGAAAATCAAGCTGAAAGAAAAGGAAGACCACTCTGAAAGCATAAGAGAGGAGAATATATCCTTGATAGATAAGCTAAAAAAGGTCATCAATGAAAGAAAATGACAATAAGAAATTTTGGAAAATTGGGATCATGATGCAACATATTTAAAATCGCAAATGGAAGAAACTAAAAAAAGTTAATATATCTTGGCGAATCAGCTGTAAGAGAAGAGGCAAGACTCTGAAGAGAATAATTACAAGCTTATCAAAGTAGAATAATAAATTGGCCGCTTAAAGATCAAGGGAAAAGAGGCAAGAGAGAGGGAATAAATTTTGACACCTTAAAGAAGAAATCATCGGGCCTTGAAATCCCAATTTGAAGTATTTTTTTCCTTAAGGGCTGAAGTGGACAAGCTCAACAAGAACTTGAGGATTTTATAGTTATTGGATAACATGATTAGTTGTTAGAGACCAAAAATTATCAAAACAAGTCTTGACAATGATGGAAAGTATCAGTGCAAAGAAGACTCAAGCTCTAAGTATCCAAAGATTGAATTTGAAGACAAAGATGAAGATGGTTATATTGGAAATCTTGTCGATGTTCTCAAGGATCCCTATTAGGAAGAAGAAATCAATGTAATGAAGAATGAGAATAATCAAATTTTCAATCCTCCTCCAAGGAAGACTATATTTAGAATATATTCAATAGAATATTTCTCATCCATGTATCAAGGTACATTTTTTATTTATTGCTTTTAGAGCATAAGGCTAGGGATTGCAAATTCTAGGACATAAATGGTTATCAATCCTATAGAACCAAGTTTTTATGGAGATTGGATTATATGGATTTGATAGTATAAGTTATGTGTCTATTTCTCCTTCACTCAAGTATTATATAATATGCTTTAGATGCCACAATATTGGTCACAATGCATGAGAATGCAATATGAGGTTCCTCGAGAAAATCAAGAAAGGAAACAGTTCTACCTGGCTAGGAGAAAGCCACACTAAGGTTTGGAGAAGGAAACATGCTAAACCAGAAATAGAAATTGCATTGACTACTCAAGGCCCTGAAATGATTTGTTGATCATGTTATGTGCCCTATGAAAACACCAATGATTGATCTATTTGAAATTATTCCTAATAAAGGAGTTAATTTTTTGAGTATTGTTATGACAGATATGGTTTGGGTGCAGTGGTAATTAGAATAGAGTGGATGATGTAAAAGGAAGAAAGTATGGAGGAGAAAAACAACCAGGATGATAATCTCCGAGGAAGTAGTTATTACAAAAGAGACAGGTGTTTCTAGAATGTTTTTCATTTGACATAGTATATGAGAATATTTGAAATCTCATAGATAATGGGAGAGTATGAGAACATGCATGATCAGATAAGAAGAGAGAATACATCATCAATAAAGAAGGAAGTTTGACAGAGGAAGATGATTATACAAATACTAATACACATTGAGAAAACATATTCAAGGAGAGAAATAAATAAGGAAGAATCTTTAGAGGGGGAAATCCTCAACACTTTTTCATAGGGAGACTTATCCAAATTCACATGTCTATAGAAAAATTATAGAGAGAATTTAAAAGAAATTATAGATGTATGAAGGAAGCACGGTCCCAAGAGGGGACTCCATTAGGTCCACATGATCATTCAGTATAATTTAGAGAACGAAAACATGAAAAGAAATTACTGTTGAAGGAATCATTGTCTCGGGGGGAGACTTTATGAGGTTCACAAAAGTTGGAGAACATAAGAAAAAACACAGTATATTTGGAAGTATGGTCTGAGGGGGAGACTTTCTTAGGTGCATATGAAAGCACAAGAACAATTGGAGAATAATGTCAAGAATATACAACATAATATCAAGGGAAGGCTCTTCTTATCAATACGATCAAGTTCATACACAGTCATGGAAGCAATGGTAGGAAAACATGTCCCTTTTCCATTGATTTCAAAGGGGGAGATATTGCAGATATTGATGAATATATCGAGGAAATAATATTGTAGAAAAATTAGGAGAAGTTCCCAACAACATGTCAAGGAGATTTTGGTCCATTTCTATCAATGACTCTCAATGTCCAATGGTGTTTCCTTCAATGAAAAATGGGGATTTTGTTGCACATAGTGTTTTAATTGATGAAAAACATCATTGATGTCAAAGGGGTGCTTAAGGAAGTAGCAGTACCCTCTATGAAGTAGTATGACAACTGGATATCTTGCATACCCTCATCAGGTGAATCACAAGGAAGCTTGAAGTTTATTGAGTTTTTAAAATGTAATGATGTCCTAATAATCATATAAACAACATTTTTGTGTATCGTTAATACCTTTCCAACAATATATCCCACTATGAAGAAATCCTACTGGATGAGAATTTATGGCCATTTGAAAATCAACATTAGCTGGAGGTCCAAACTACAGGGGAAAAACCCAAAATATTAATTTGTTAAAGAGTGCACACCTTTCAGGTGAATCCATGGTACGTTCATCAAGTCAACGATCGATAATCGAATAACCTTCAATGACCTTTAACATTGTTAAAGAGTGTGCATCTCCCACAAAGAATATGGAATTGATAATGGAATATGCACACTAGTTAGTCAGATCTAAGTAACCAATATAAGAATGACACGTGGCACTTTTTGATTGGATAGATGAGATGATGCATAGGAGATATGGTCACCTACAAAAATATTCCCACCAACATGGTCCAGTTATGCATTAACACATGGAATATCATGATAGGGAAGTGCATGTACAAGTGGCATGACACATTATCAACTGTCATCAACATAATGATGTGGCGTCACTAGGGACAGCCACATGGTAGGAACATTTGGTAGGTATTAATTGGTGGAAATTCCAAATACATGTGACACATGGTACCCCTCATAGGCTATAATTTGGCATGTTGACATCATGCTAATTTCATCATGTGGATGACCATGGATCCTAAGGGCAGGGTCACAAGGCATGGTCGCATTAAAAGAGGGCCAAGTGTTATTCTCCCTTTTTTCCATCCTTGGGCACATTATATTCTCTGAATAATCATATGGACATAGCTTTGTGTTCTATATTCCAGATGTGCAGGGCATAACTTTCAGTGCATGGTTGACTCTTACAAGCCATGGAAACACAAAATATGCATATATGTGTGTGTGTGTGATACCAACACAACCATTCAACAATGATGAAAGAGGAATCTCGATAGACAATGACTAATAGTGTTATGGTTCAAATAATGAATTTCTAATTATGAATGGAGTCTGAACGGTTTTTCCATCGTAAATTAGTTTATGATTTTGGTTAATTTTTTATGTTATTATTGAGAGTTCACCTTTTTTCTGAGTTGTTAGTAATATTTGAAATAGTTTTGATGTGGAGTATCTAACAATTATTATAAATACCATAAAAATTAGAAGTCCAAGTTTATTGTGACAATGGTTGGTTTCATGTTTTGAGTTTTAGCTCTAGCAGACGAGGTATGATAACGTAATGGAAGAAAATCTTGTTTTGGGTTGGAAAAAATTGGTGTTTATTAAGTGATGATGGTTATACATATTGGAGGAAGAACATGAACTCTAATACTGGTCAGGCCAGGTTGATTAGCTACTAAAGTGGCACATTGGATTGGTAAAAAAATACATGATATGGTTTGGATTTACGTAGTTGGAAGGATCTCCATATTTATTGGACATGATAGTTACACCTGAGAAATCCACATAAAATATCACACGATCAACACAAGGAGTGAGCCGACATTGTGTTGGATGAGAATTGACCAAATAAAGGTTTGAGACTGAATCTTGTCATATATATATATATATATATATATATATATATATATATATATATATATATATATATATATATATATATATATATATATATATATATATATATCTATATATATATATGAGAGAGAGAGAGAGACATATGGTCATTAATTTTGATTGGATTAGGTTTTGGTACACAATGTCATAAGTTGTAACATATGTTCTACATATTATAATGCGAGTCGACCTTAGGATCGACTATCACATAGCCACACCGGGCCCCACTTCAAGCCTATGAGTATGTGTTTTACCAATTCATAGGTTATGGTCAACATTTAATCATGTACAACATGTATTGACATGTGGAAGTATAGGCTACCGTGAGAGTTGGACATGTGCATGGTCATTGATCCACGTAAGTTTGTGACTAAGCATTGTTAACTATGTGCCACGATTTATGTGAAGTCAATATTGGTGTCATTATTGGAAATATGAATAAGCTGCAAGGAAGACATCTCAACTCACATGGAGTTGGTCTATTGGTGGTGCGACGATACTGTAGTGGTTAAGACTCATGATTGAGTCCCGAAAACTATCAAGTTGAAAAATATCACGTCAAGTATTTGATGAAGTGACTGGGGTCATATCTTAGTCACTAGTGCTTATTTGGGCTGGAAGTTTATGCCAAATTGGAGATGACATTTTATGTGAACTAGTTGAGCATCCAGGATGGTGAGACAAGAAATTTGGTGGAATTGAACTCATTGCATTTAACTCGGAAAGGGGATGGTATCATTGTGGTCCTTGTGATTTTCCTTTACGACCCTTCCCAAGAGTTTTTTCATTTTCTAGTGGAGAATTATGAAGTTCAAATATTGGCTTTGTCTTCCATTGGTACACCTAGGGCCAGGAACCCAGTTAGCCACTTCAGAATGGATTTTGGAATATGAGTAGGCTTGGTAGTCATTTGTGGTCAAGGATTCAATTTGAAAAATTTCCTCTTAGATTTTCGGAGGAGTGGAGGAGCGAAAAATAGCTGCTGCATTTTTTGCTAAGGATTAAGCATGCAACCAGCCTTGTGGGCCTCTGCCACCAGACCCCTAGTGATAATGAATCCTCTATTGGGTCATGGTGTGTTGGGCCACTAGAGATGAGAGTGTGGAAATCCCCCATAGAATAAATAAATTAAGAAGACTATAAGATAGACTACTAAGTACAAAGAGTTACCAATAAATACTTGGCTTCCAGGGAAATATGGAGCAGACTCTTGTAGGATTAAGCAATGGATTAATTAAGAGGGAAGGAATTTAGCATGATTTGAAAACCATAAAGAACCAAAAACACCAATACCAGTGAACACAGCCACTCCACCCTGAAGACTATGTACCAACATCCACCACACAAAAGCTACCCAATTGAAAGAGTTGAAGGAGTTGTAAATATTGGACATAGAGTGAATTACCCAAAATTCGTCGACCCACTAAGGTTGGTAATGCTTTTAATAAAGGACGAGCTATTTCCTATCACCACCCCCCTTGCTTGAGCTTCCATCGTAGCTGCCACTAGTGTCCCCAAGGTCACCTCCTCAAATTTGATTATCTTACTCCTCTCACATATGTTCTACATTGTGTGCATGCACTGGAGGACAATGTCCCTGGAGTTAGAACCACCATGTAATACCAATATCACAAAGCCATCACCATGGGAAATATATTTATTCTTAACTAAATGCAAGCCACAAGACTAACCGAGCCAAGAGCCAAGATTAATCAAATATTTGGAGGTGCAAATGTTTCCTCAAGTTTTGCAGTTAGAAAAAGGTTTGCATCCTGAGAGATTTGATTATTTTTGTTGCTTGATATATCCTGTGTTCTCATGGATCTTTGTTGGTTATTTATATATATTCCATGTGTCAACTCCATCCTAAGCATGAAATAAATCACACATAGCCTTGATCTCGATCCACACACTAATAAAATGTTTTAACTACAAATTTTCTTTTCATTTTCTGTATACAATACATACATATTCTATCTCTATAAATAAATAGATAGTTACATGATTTTCTTATATATATATATATATGTGAGAATAATAATAATAATAAACATTGAAGGAATTACTAAATCTCCCCTTTATACACTAATTTAGAAATGGAATAAGAGAGCCCTCTCTCCCAAATTGATTTTTTTAATTAATTTATTTAAATACCACATATCAACCCCATATTAAAATTGAATAAATTATACATAAAAAATAGTTTAGACTATATAAAGTTTTTTTTATTAATGTGAGTAATTGCAATATTTTATTTAAGATTGATATTAAAAGCTTTTTTTTTGTCATCAATATAATTTTTTCAAATATCACATCAACTGAAAATAAAATGGATTACACACGTATAATATCAATATTGTTTTTAGATGTCATATATAAACTCCATATTAAGTAATGTAAAAATTTTACATTTCCCTCTTACTAAAAAGAAACTATAGACATAATTAGTTTTTTTTTTAATGTAAAAAATAGAAATTTCCGTCATACTAAAAAAGCAATTATAGATGATTTTTTATTTTTTTTAAATATATATATTTTTTATTTCTTTATATATACATAATTGATGTCAAAATTAAAATTAAAATTGAAGTATTTGGTTTATGGTTGACTTTGAATTTGATTTTTGCTTTTATTACTATTTTTAATTTGTCAATGTAAACATTATATTATTTGTTGGACAACATATCCCTCATATTTGGTTGTAAAGTGCTACATAGGAAAAAAAAATCTTTCAATATTGAACATAAATATTAACCAACATAAATCCATCTAACTTCAAATCTACCAAGCTTAGAGAGGGATCAAATATCTCAAGAAGAAAACCTATTTTTGAGTGCAAAACTTGAGGAAAGGTTTTCAACTAGAGAGATTTGATTCTTCCCAACTCTTGATTGATCTAGAGTTAGATGCATCCATGCTGATTTTGAACAAAACTCTCTCTTTACACACACATTACATATTTTTATTATTAATATTTTTTGTTGTATGCATATATTTCATTATTTTTATTATTATCTTTTAAAATGTTATATATATATATATATATATATATATATATATATATATATATAAACCCAAATTAAACATTAATAGGATTACAAATCTCACTCATACCTTGAATTAGAAAGCAACTATTAGCAATAAAAATTCTTTCACTCTTTCTCTCTCAATATATTTTTGATGTTAAAATGATTTACTCAACATGCATGTTGAAATATTTGATGTATAACCCATATTAAACTTTTCTTTATTATGATTATTTTTAAACATTTTATATCAACACCATCTTAAAAATGATATAAATTACAAGTGAAAATAAATTACACATTTTCTTTAATATATATATATATATATATATATATATATATATATATATATTAAGGAATGAAAAAAAAGTACATATCTCCCTCATAATAAAAAGTGTTTTTCTTTTTTTTTTACTTTCAATTGCTTTATCTTTGTATATAAAGTTGATGTAAAATTAAGGACAAGATTAGAGTATTTTATTTATGGCTGACATCAATTTTTTTGTTATTACGATTTTTAATTCGTTAATGTAGCACTATATTAATTTTAAATGTCACTTTACCTAACAACATCTCTCCCATACTAGGTTGTAGAGTGCCTCTCACCATAATCCAAAAAACAAAATTCAATGTTGCCCATAAAAAAAAACACTTCAATGTCCACTATAGATTACATAATTACATGACATAAAGTAATTGATAGTAATAATATTCCAATTTTATCTATAAGAATTACCCCTATCAACTCTACCTCCTATGAAAAACAACCTAGATAATAATTGGCCCTTCAACACTTTAGATCAAGATATCCATAATCTTCAAAGTGAAGGTTATATCCTTTTTCTTGGGGACTTCAATGCTAGAACCGCTACTAACTAGACTATTTTTCTAGGCTATAAATCTAGCCCTAACCCCCTATGGCTAGATGAATATTTTGACCTAGATAATAAATTCAAAAGGTATTGTGAAGACACCATCGAGACCCTATTTGGTACCAAGCTTATCAAACTTTGTATTTCCCAAGACCTAATTATTTGTAATGGGATTAGTAAATGGCCTACATTTGGCCATTTGACTTGCATTCACGGGTTAGAAAATAATGTTTTCTATTATGTGAAATCTGACACCCATATCCTCAACTATATAGTAAATCTTGACATCCTAAATGACCACGAGCCTAATTTTGACCACAAACCCTTATCTCTAATCCTCAAGCTTGACATACACACCAACCACGTGCAAAATAATGGTGAAATTCAAAAGCAAATTGGTTTTAACAAGAGTAAAAATGACCTCTTCCTACAATATTTAAAGAGGAACCTTGGTTACCTAACATATAATGATAACATTGAACTCACCTACCATAATTTCACTACAACCCTTTCCACCACCATTAATAAATTATCTACAGATTTTTCATAATGAGCAATAGAACTTCCAACCCCAAGTATGATAACTACTGTAAAATTGCTTGAAAAGTGATAAGAGATGTTCCTAACTGCAAATATTGAGAAAATAAGTATGTACAAAACTATTATAAAAATAATTAATGATACTATATTAATAAGAGGAAAGAGTGTCTTCTCTGCCTTTCTGAAATTAAGCCTAGAAATTTTTGGAGGATTTTTCTTGTTCGTAAAACAAAATAAAATAATGCGATCCCCTCGAAAAATTGAGATAATTATATTAAGAATCTATATGACTCTCCAGCCACCATGAAAAGCTTCATAAATACTCATATAGAGGAGGATATTTTCTCTTTGGAAGACATGGAGTTTGGGATTAATAAAATTGCTAATGGGAAAGCCAGGGATATTGAGGGATACCAAGTCGAAATTTTCAAAATGGGAAGGTCTATCCTCATTCCTCATATTCAGAAAATTCTCAATCTAACTGTAAACAAGGCTTCCTAAGCCTTGGAAAGAAATCTTGATTGTGCCTATCTTTAAAAACATTCCCTTTAATTATCAGACCATTATGATTATCCACATCTTAGCCAAAATTTATGGGCTTATTTTGGCAAAAAAGATCAATTTATGGATTGAAAACCATGGAAAAAGGGATAAAGGGAAAGTTGGATTTAGGAGACATCACTCAACTATTGACCATATTTTCACTGTTAGGATCATTATCGAGGAATGTTGCAATAGTAAGTCCGATCTATTCTCTTGTTTTGTTTATTTTAGGAAATCTTTCGAGACTGTGCCTTGAGATAAGCTACGACAAAGACTTGAAGAGATAATGGTCCCTCTTGAGTTGATGCTGGATGTGATTCATCTTTATGAGAATGTTGTTGCCAAGCTTAAGACTACTGATGGATTGTTTAAAGAAATTAAATGCAATATCAGCATTAAGAAAGGGTATATTTTATCCCCTAAAATTTTTGGCGTTTACATTAATAAGCTTGAATCCTGTCTGGAAGCTAGAGGATGCTATGGCACCAAGCTCATTGGTATGGTCATTACTCTTCTCCTTTATGTTGAAGACATTGTTCTTTTGGAGAGAAGCCATGAGGATCTCGAAAAAAAACTTAATATCCTTCACGATTACTGCTCTAAGATGAGTATGGTTGTTAATACCAACAAGACTAAAGTCATGATAATTAAGTCCAAAAATATTAACTAAGATAATTTCACCTACGATAAAAATTACTTGGAGAAAGTTTCTTCATACAAATACTTTGGTATTTACATTAATCATAAGCTCAAATGGAATTATAGCATTGAGAAATAATCATTGGTGGCTGGAAATATTATTATGAGCTTGAAAACAACTATAATACGATTGATATTTGGGATTGGAGTAAAAAAAAGTTCCTCTTTGAGACTCTTGTCACTCCCGTGATTTTATATGGATGTGAAGTTTGGAGTTGCAGTATATCTAGAGAATCATGGAGGAAGATTGAGATGATCCAAAATAAATTTATAATAGAAAACTCCAATATTATAAGTAATACTCCCTATCTTATCCTCTTGACTGAAGCTATCCTTTCTCCAATTTAAATCATAGCTATGTTTCGTTATCAGATGTATAAGAAGTGGCTTTGCATCATGGAAATCAATAGGTTCCACAAAATTTCTTCTATATTTAAATGAAACCCCCACCTTCGGATCAAGAGGGGTTTGCACAAGGATGCCCAAGCATGGCTCAACTATTGGGGGGTAAAGGAGGAGATCATCTTGGAGAATAAATATAATATTATAAATACTATCACTTCCAAATTTAAGGAGAAATTGTGAGATGCTAAGGATCTTGAGAAGAAAAGGAAGCTCAAGTACTATAAGGAGGTGATCAACCCCACTTTGGTTAACCAAAATTATCTCTTTGGCTTGACTAGTGATAAGAATAAAATGAACAATGCGAAGATAAGAACTAACTGCCACTAGCTTTGAAATGAAACTGGGTATTGGTAAATCCAAAAAATACCTTGGGAAGAAATAATATGTCTCTTATGTGACACTAAGAGAATTAAATATGAAAACACATTTTCTTGGATTGTCTGTCCCTCATTCACATCAATTCACATTTCCAAAACATCTGCGAGACTTCCAACCTTCTTGACTTGTTCAACCAGGATAACTATAATGATCTCAAGATGCTCCTCCCCCTATTATTTGATTATAGAAATGATATTTTAAAAAGGCTCTCATCAGTCTCAGTGGATGTTAATCATCAACATCATCATAAATATTAGGGAGCTATGTAATTCCTTCACAAATCACCATGGAGATTACACATGATATCTAAAATAATATTTGATGTTACAACCCACTATGGAGGAGATGTGAAATTCATGCCATGCTCAACATAGAATATTGTGTCAAAATTATATATGGAGAGATAAATAAATTGCATGTAATTTTTTTAATATGATTTTGCAGTAATATTTCAATTTTCATATTAAGTAGAATAATTTTATATCAACTTTATATATAGAGAGATTAAGAAATTGAAAGTAAAAAAATTCTTACATTTTCACTTTGATTTCTCCATTATCAATGTGTACTTTGAATAAAATATTTGAACATTCCTATTAACCAATATTTAAATATCAACTTCATACATACATCTATACATAAAGAGAGAGAGAGTAAAAGAATATTTTAATGTTGACCATAAATAAAATATTTCAATGCCCACCTTCAATGTTTAATACATAGTTGACATGTAGTATTTACAATAATGCTAATAAAAATAAATAAATAAATATATGTGTATGTATAGAGAGAGAGTCATGTAACATTACATTAAAGAAAATAAAATAATAACTACATTTAAAAAAATTAAATGTTAACAAGAACAAAAAAAAAATCAATATTAAGCATAAATATTAATTAGAAACATTATTTCAATGTCAACCATAAACTAATACTGCAATTTCTACCGTAAATTTACATCAACGTTATATAGATAGATATAGTAATTTATATTAAACGAATTATAATTTCATCCATAATAATTTTTAATACGAGGGAGATCTATAATGCCTAGATATAGTAATTTATAGTAAAGGAATCATAATTTTATCCATAATACTTTTTTTTTGTAAGCTTAGGTAGATCCTTTCCATTTTCTGTTAATTTAAAACCGGGCAACTAGGATACAAAAAATTAGACCTCAACCTACCCGTAGGAAACCAGGTTTGTTGGCCATCTAAGTGCAATGTATGTCAACCAAAACATAAACATACTTAATAACCTGTACAAAGTTTGATGATACTTAATATCTAAGTCTGAAAATACTATCATTTACATAAAAGGAAATTAGCCGCTAAAAAAGAGTAATTGATACCACTAATAATTGTAACTGATACCATTAATCATCTTATGACTCCACAGGGGTAGGGCCTTTAGCACTCAAACCAGGCATTTCAACCTACTGCAATGATTTTATATCCTTCTCCATCCTTCCTAGTATAGCATACTGATGCAACTGACGGAGATTGATTTCCTGAATATTTCTATTGACATCTGCCAGAGTAGACTCCAACTTGGATTCTGCTGTCTCCTGAGTCAACATAACTGATTTTGCTAACAAACATTTTATCAGCCAATACGTTTGAATTGAATGCTGGAACAAAGAAATACGTCCACGGGTATGCCCTAGATCAACAACAACATTCTGCAGGTCTTCGAATTCCATATCATCCTCCACATCCATATTGTTTAAAGCCTCAGTTTCCCAACCATAAATGCGAGATTTAATAGAATTGGGAATATCTGCTGCGAACGTTTGCACTAGTGGCTCCAGGAGTTGCTTTGTTGATTTCCTTCCTCTTTCACAGGCTAATGAGAGATAGGCTTCCTGACTTTATCTCCATTTGGCTTCCTGCCTCGAGTTTTCTTTACCATCTTAGAAAAAACAGGGAGCGACTCTTCTGATACTAACAACCAAACAACATATCCAGGACAGGTACATATCAGAAAAATAAAAAAATAGGAGTTTTGTAGACTAGAAGACAGACCTGTTCCTTTACCCAATCTAACAATAGTCACAAGTTTCATTACCAGAAGAGAAACCTTGAAAAAAAAATAGAGAAATCCGGATGTATAACTACACCCCTCTAAAACAACCCAGATTTGCAACCCACAAATGACCCTCATCCATTCAGAATTCCTATGAACCAAATTCCAAACAGTTAACTCACTCCCAGGTATCCACGGCTAGAAGTGAAAACCACCAACCCAAATAACAAGTAGACCATTTAAGAAATAGCATGAGAAGGCCCTAAGAAATGGCATACAACTCACAGTCACAGAAATAAGCAGAAATTTTTTATCATTGTCCAACAGTCTCTTCTTAAAATAATGCAACATTCTTCCCAAATTTCGAACGGAGTAAAATTCAATTACTGGCAGGCTGAAGATAGAAACAGAATCCAATCCCATTCCTCAACAGCAACATTATTTCCAGAATATAACAAAATGAAATTTATACAGAAAATCCAAAAACCCCATGACAATTTTTTGCATGCAACCAACAGCTGAAACTTTCGACATTTTCCCAGAATAGGACCAAAATCGAAAAAACCACCATTTATAGAAATAGTCTAGAAACACCACAACTGGCAGGCTAAAGACAGAAAAAAATTGTAGAGAAACCAACCACATTCTACAACAACAACATTCTTTCCATACTTAAGCAGAATGATTTTTATGCAAGAAAACCAAAAACCCCATGACTAGTTTCTACATGCAACTCGCTTCTGAAACTTTTGGCATTTGCACAGACCAGGACCGAAAAAACCACCATTTATACAAATAATCTAAAAACACCATGACAATTTTCCACATTTGACGATAATCTGAGACCTTCAGTAATTGCACAGAGAGGGAAAATGAAAATACATACCAAATAACCTCCCACACCATCACCCTACGTCTTCGGCCCTGTTCTCCACTGTACTTATAATGAACTTCACAAAACAACCACAAAATAAAAAAAACTTACCTTTCCACTTGTATTACCCTTCCTCTGGCGCTTTTTCCCGAGATTCTATGACATCCTTGCTGGAATACACAGCTGGTGAATGTAAGTAATGAAACACATTAATTACCACATAAGAGAGTTTTCCTTTCAACCTTCCCATTGACCCACCTCAGGCACGAGCTCATGCGATGACCATGTTGGGGTCCTTCCTTCCCACGTGACAAGGCACATCCACGAAGATGAACACCTAGCTCCCTCACCATAATATTACACCCCAATCAGGGAATGATATGGTCCCTTCCTTCAGAATTCGAATCCTTTGAAACAATACCCCAAATATCAGTCATCTCTGCCTGCAACTCCTGTTTCCATGGCCGATCGAGAAATCTATCACCAGTATTGTAGGCTCAATTTGCCAGACAATATGCCACTTTGTTACCTTCTCTTCTCACATGAAAAGGTACAGTGTATTCGATTCCTCCCAATATTGGCTTAATTTCCTGCACTAATCTTGCAGTTCTCTAGCTTTTACTGAATACCTCCCAATTAGCCCCCTATTGAAGCTTTCTGAGTATACCAGTAACCATTGCAGAATCCCCCTCTATTTCTAGTCAATTATAATGCTCACGACTCGCAATTTCTAATCCTAATTTCACTGCTGAGAGTTCAGCTTGATTATTCGTAGCATAGCCTAGATCAATGGAAAAAATTCATAAAACTATTCCTGTACAATCTCGAAATATACCTCTAGCACCCACTTGGCCGGGATTCCCTTTTGAAGCCCCATCATAGTTCAGTTTAATAAAACCCAATTGTGGCCTGGAAAAAACATTTCTTATGGTATATCGAGCAAGTGGTTGTTTCTAAGAAGAAGGAGCAAGCATTTCTTCCTTCAAATTTAACTGATGAAGGATTCTCCCTTCCAATCCATGTGCTACCCAGTCCTCATGCTCCCATTTTTCTGATAGAATAGTTTCTCGTATTCCTTTTAAAGTGATATTCCAAATTTCCTCATTTTTTAACCCGCTGTTCTAAAAAATTCTTTCGTTCCTTTATTTCCACTGGGACCATAATAAAAACCCCACCACAAGTGTCCATGCTCTATTCACCACTGAACTCTGATTTCCTCCCTTTCTCCATTTTTCAATTATTTTTCGGAGATTGTATTTGTTTATATCTGATTGTTGAAATAAAGTATTTAAATTTGACCACATTTGTTCTGCCACCTAACAGGTATTGAGAAGGTGTTCCACATTTTCCTCTTGTTCAACACACATCACGCAGCAGGACAGCCCATGCATTCCCTGTTTCTGTAACTGGTCCCAGGTAAGAATTTTCCAATGCCCAACAAGCCACAAGAAGTGTTCTATTTTCAGCCAGTGCTTAAGAGACCAAATTTTCTTCCACAATCAATTTTCCGGGATTTCGTTATGGTTCGCCTGCAACTGGTAGGCTTCTTGAATTGTGAAAATTCCTCGTGGCCTATATCCCTATCTCAATATATCATTACCTACCTGAATTGGAATTTTCCTTGTTTGAAGCTCTTTATCAAAATTTCCCCATTGCTGTGTATCCGGAGCTTCCTACCACTGCTGTTTTCGTTTCCATCTCCTCCAAAATTGATCATTCTGGTCCTCCCAATAGTTTTTCACTTCTGTTATTCTTTTAAGATCTGTCCTTAAATCTATTCCTATTTATCATCTTTCAGGTATGGTAGGATCGAAGAAAACTTGTGTGGACATGGTAAGTATGTTTAAAAAATTCCTCTGGCAAGGGGTTTAGGAGAAGCGGAAATGGGCACTTCTCTCTTGGGATAACTTACTCTTCCAAAGAAAAAATGGGGTTTAGGGCCCAGAGATCCATTTACCCTTAATTAGGTAATGGGAGCAAAATTGTGGTGGAGATGGTTACAAGGGGGTTCGGCCTTATGGCAACGTACATGGGAAAGGAAATATAATATGCCTCAGACAGTGAAGGATCGTTTTAACTGGCCCAATATTTAGAGAGGTTCAGGTATATGGAACCTTGCAGCTGCTAATAGGCATTTGATAAGGATTCCTAATTTTTGGGAGATCAGAGAAGGAAATTTGGTATGCTTTTGGGAAGATTCCTAGCAGTAGAGGGAAAATATTTTTACAAGATTGGACTTGGCAGAAATATTTCTGTTTACTCGAAACCCTCATTTTATCCATAATAATTTTTAATACAAGGGAGATCTATAATTCCTTCACTACTTAACATGGATATTACAAATGAAATCTAAAATAATATTTGATATTACAACTCACTACAAAGGAGATGTGAAATTCATACCATGCTCAAAATGGAGTTGCCTTTTTAGTGTCAACTTTATATATAAAGAGATGAATAAATTAAATGTAAAAAATTCTTATATTTTTACTTTTGCAGTACAATATTAAGCATTGAGAGGAAATACAGTTTATGAGGTGCAAATATTTTCTCAATTTTTGCATTATAAAAGTGGTTTTCACTTCAAGAGATCTGATTCCTTTGGACAAACAAAAAAATTAGTGTCACCCATAAATAAAATATTTAATTCCATATTAAATATCATAATTTTATACTATATTTATATAGAGGAAAATAAAGTAATTTAAATTGAATATTTATTATATTTTCACTTTTTATTGTGAGGAAGATGTGTAATTTATTCCATTCTTAATATTGAGTTGATATATAATATTTAAAAAATATTAAAATAAAAAGAATTTAATGTATATCATAAATCAAATATTTCTATTGAGCAATATATATATATATATATATATATATAGAGAGAGAGAGAGAGAGAGAGAGAGAGAGAGAGAGAGAGAGAGAGAGAGAGAGCACAAAAAAATGTTGCTCAAAAAACAAACACGAGAGAGATAAATATAAGTGGTTCACCCAATTTGGGCTACATCAATGGAGAAACAACTATTATTTCCTTTTATATTAAAGAAAAAAATGAAGGGATAAAATCTACAACAAATAATATAAAATCTACAACAAATAATACATAGACACGATATAATTCTCTCATAGAAACCGAGGGTTTCCTTCTAAGAAAAAATACTTAAATTAGCATAACTTCTACTGTCAAATCTTGTGCCTACCAAATTATAATATTTTACAAGGAAATTTTTTCTCTAATTTTGGCTTGGGGGTGCTGCTCGAACATAAGCATCATTATTGCATAGGTCACATCAATACATTTCGAACGATATATCTCTTGGATTAGAAGTTATGTCCATTTGAAAATCAACAATAGCTGGAGGTCCAAACTATAAACCCAAAATATCAATGTGTTAAAAGAGTATGAACCTTTTGAGCGCATACATGGTAAATTGATAAGGGTCAATGACAGTGACCAAAGAAATTGCATGACCTTTAACATTGTTAAAGAGTGTGAATCTCTCAAAAATTGGATGATGGAGATAAGGCCACATGCGCATGAGTTAGTTAGAGCTCAATAACCAATCTGAGAATGAAATGTGGCATTTTGTGATTGGATAGATGAGATGATGCAAAATTTACTTAAGTCTTGCACTCATAAAGATGTTTGCATCTTAAGAGATTTGATCCCTCCAAGATTGTTATGCGGATTAATCCCTCTTACGGACAAGAGCGATCTCCCTAGTATCCTAAGGATATCTAGAACAAACAACCAAATGCAAACCATTTTCTCTAGACTATTGTGATTCAAAATTATTAAATAAAAAATTATAAGGACATACCCCTAACTGAAGTCCAACGCTTGTTGAAATCTTCTATCTAGTCGCTCCAAAAGAGGTCAATTCAGCATGTAAGACCTGCAATCAAAGACATGAAAAAGGATTAAAAGCACCTGCAAAATATAATAATCTAGAAAACACTAATCTATCTCAGTGATCAAGGAATCTAAGAATTAAATTACTCAATAGATACATGAACAATTTAATGAGAAAATAGAATCCATTTGTATTATCTTGTATAATAAGAAGTAACCTTACAACCTTGTCGCCTTGATGTCATACAGGTTCTTCCAGGGTCCTGAACAGTCGTTTTCCATCGGTTTGACAAGCCTTATTCTCTCCGAACTAGCATAAAATTATGGATATGAGTATGTAATCGTTCTCATACCATTGATGCCAAGTATAGAGAGAATAATTTCTTCAGCAATTCACCTCAAAACAACCAAGTTCTAAGTCCCCTTGAGACTGAAACATGGTCTCAATTTATAGCTGAAGGGAGGTAGTTTCAGTTCCAATAAGGAAGGGATAAAGCCCTCTCATCATGGGATTTTAGCTCCAAAAACCAAGGGATAGCTCCATTTATGAAGGGATAAAGGTTCATGAATGGAAGGGGTGAAGCTCGACCAGATAGCGCTTCTAGAAGGCCCCAGCTGGGAGAATATTCAACCAGCTCGGCTTCTAGAACTTACTTTTCTTTTTATTTTACCTTTTACGAGGGTCCGCAGTTTTAATGAGCAGAACGTGCAGGATGTACCGCAGGTATTATAGCAATAAATCGTGGTACCACAGGAAATGACTAGGAAAAGTGCGGAGTTAGGCTTTTCAGGGTTTTAATAAGATTTTTTCCAATTCCAAGACTTGATTTAGGAACTTTATGATTTTGGACCTCTAAGGGAGAAATAAATAGGTAATTATGAACCCATATAGATAGAAAAATGTCATGGTGACAAATTTTAGTGTAACAAAGATGTATCTATGGATTTACCTTTTAGCATGAGGAAGATATGTAATTCTTCAATACTTCAAAGTATGAGGAAGATTTGTAATTCCTCTAATATTTAATATGGAGTTGACATGTAACATTATTAAATATTAACAAAAATAATATTTCAAAGTATATATGAGAGATAGATAGAGATGTAATTTTTTTTAATAAGGAAACTAATTCAATGTGCATGTGCGTGTGTCTATGTCTATTGGCAATTATGTGTAGAATATGAATTATAAATAAAATATTTCATTGTCAACTATGTATAGGCTATATAAAATGAATGAAAATGAAATATCTCTTATGGTTAGAACATTTTATTAGTGTCTTTCTCAATACATTTAAACTCCAGATCTACCAAGAGCCTAGAGGAATTAAATCCATGCAAACCATTCCTCAAGTTTTGCACTCAAAAATATATTTTCATCTAGAGAAATATGATATATAATAATAATCGTATATGATATATATAATTTTTAAATTAATGTAATATATATATATATATATATATATATATATATTACAAGTGTTGCACATAGTGTTGTGATTGATGAAAAAGAGTGATATTTATGTCAAAGGGGTGCCGAAGGAAGTAGCAATACCCTCTATAAAGCAATATTACAACTAGATATCTTGTATACCCTCCTCAAGTATAATACAAGGAAGCTTGACATTTATTGAGTTTTTAACAAGGTTATTCTATCATAATGATCACATAAGAATCATTGTTGCACATTACATATCGATACCTTTCTAACGATATGCCACTCTGAAAAACTACTCTCAGATGAGAAGTTATGTCCATTTGAAAATCAACAATAGTCGGAGGTCCAAACTATAGGGAAAAAACCAAAAATATCAATGTGTTAAAGAGTGTGAACCTTTCGGGCACAACCAATGTACATTGATCAGGTCAACGAGGGATGACCAAAGAATTTGCATGACATTTAACATTTTTAAAGAGTGTAAATCTCTCACAAATCAAATAACAAAGATAACTGAACATGCACACCAGTCAGTTAGAGCTTAGTAACCAATCTGAGAATGAAATTTATCACTTCATGATTGGATAGATGAGATGATGAAAATGACATGTGGTCACTTGCATAGGTAGCCCCATCACCATGGTTCAATTATGCATTGGCACATGGCATATCCTAACAGGGCAACACATGTATAGGTGGCACGACATGTAAGCAATTGTCGTCATCATGATGATGTGGCATCACTAGGGACTGCCACATGGCAGGGACATCTGGAAATTTTTAATTGGTGGAAAGTCCAAATATGGGTGACACGTGGCACCCCTCACAAGATTCCACATGGCATGATGACATAATCATGAGAATGACCATGGAAACTTGGGTTAGGGTAACATGGAATGGTTGCATTGAAAGAGGGCCAACTCTTAGTCTCCTCGGTTTGCGCTCTTGGGCACATTATCTGCTTTTATTGGTCATATGGATGTACCTTTGTGTTTTATATTCCAGATGTCTGACGGTTTAACAATCGGTCCATGGTTGGCTCTCAAAAGCCATGGGGCTACTAGATGTGTATATATATCATATATCTATGATATCAACACAACCATTCAACAATGACAAACGAAGAATCTTAATAGATGATGACTGATAGTGTTCTAGTTCAAATTACGAATTTTGAATGGTATTTGCATCATTACTTAGTTTTTGACTTTGGTTCAATTGTTATGTTTTTCTCGGGAGTTCACTTTTGTCCAAAGTTATTGGATATGGTTGAACCAGTTTTGTTGTGGAGTATCTAATCATGATTATAGCTTCCATAACTAGCATAAGTCCAAATTTATTGTGACAAATCTTGGTGTGATGTTTTGAGGCCAATCTCTGGTTGACTAGGCCTGGAAACATATTTTGGATTTCAAATGAAAACATAATGGAGGAAAAGTTTGTGGCTCGGCCAAATTTTGTGGTTGTTAAGTGTTGGTATTTATACATATCAGAGAGGTACCTAGACTCTAATATTGGTCAGGCCGAGTTTATTGGCCACTAAAGTGGCACATTGGATTAGTGAATGATTACATGATAGGGTTGGCCTTTATACAGTTGGTAGGCTTGCCATAGTGATTGGGAAAAATAATTACACAGTAGACATTTACATAAAATGTCACATGATTGACACAAGGAGAGAGTTGGCATTGTATTGAATGAGCATTGACTAAATGTTGATCAAATACTGAATCTTTTTACATATATATATATATATATATATATATATATATATATATATATATATATATATATATTATTGGTCATGAATTTTGATTGGCTCAATTTTTGGTACCCCATGGAAAAATTTGTTACATATGTTTTACATATTCTAATGCGAGTCAACATCAAGATTAACTATCATATAACCAAGACAGACCTCGTGAATGTCTTTGTAGTGGTAAAATTTTTTGTAGGTTCTAACAATGGTTGTAGTGGATGTGATTGTGGTGATAGTGGTTGTAGGTTGTGAGACTGGCGATAGTGATATTGGTTTCATGTTGTGAAACTTATGATAGTGATAATGATTGTAGGTTGTGAGAGTGGCGATAATGATACTGGTTGTAGGTTGTGAAAGTGATTATAGTGAAAATGGTTATAGGTTATGAGGTTGATGATAGTGATAGTGACTGCAGGTTGTGGTTGTATATTTTAATCTTATGATGACAATGAATCCAATTTGAAATATTTTGAAAAATTAAAAGAGGTCCACAAGGAGTTGAATAAGGAGGTGGGTGTCTCCATTGAGGTTGGAGCCTATATAAAGTTAATTATTTCTCATCATCAAGGTTTGTGCCTAATTTAGGTTGGATCCAGAACAAGTTGGAACCAACTCATTGTCGAGGTTGGTGCCTCAATCAGATTGTGGCCTATAATGAGTAGTTTTTTTGCATAGTTTTGAGGTTGGTGTCTCAATCAGGTTGTAGCCTACTGCAAGTAGCAACTTTCATATTTTGGGGGTTGGTGCCTCTAGTATGTTGGAGCCTACAAATATTCATATGAAGAATAATTTTTGGCTTTATCCTATATGGGATTCCAAAAAAAATATTGTGACTCTTTGATGTGATGACCTCTTGATATATTGTTGATATGATGATTGTTTCATGATGAATTTTTATTTTTATGTATATACTACAATTGGTTATGATTGGTTGCTACAATTGCTAATTAATGAAAATTTGTGAATTGGTAAAATAACTAACGAACTGATTCACCCCCCCTCTTAGTGTGCTCTTGGTTCTAGCAACTTGTATCAGAGGAGGTTCCTCAAGAACAGTTAATGGTTGGAAGGTATATCAAGGAAGATATGTCCAATAAATGAAAGAGAAAGAAGAACATATCTTAGAAAAATAATGGTTGTAATAATGTGAGTAGTTTATGTGATCCACAGGAAAAATCCTTCTACATACACATGGATGCTAAATAATCATGTATTGAATTTTGTTTCAATTGTGTTAAAGAAGGGCACTATACTTCTCCATGTCCATATCATGCCATAGATGATGAAGATAATGTTCTTGATATAATGAAATAAGAAGTAAAAGTTGAATTTGAAACACAAGTAGATTATTAGGAGAAATCAAGCATGCTCTAAAGGAACTAGAAGTTTCAAGAATAAAGGTTACTCAACTAGAAGAGCAACTCCAAGAAAGAGATGAATTCCAAAAGGAGCAAGATAATTATATTATTACTTTGAAAGCTCAAATGGAAGAAGTAAAAACAGTGGATGAAGTATGGAAAAGAAAGCTAAAAGAAAAGGAATACCACTATGAAACCCTAATAGATGAGACTATAAGGCTTGAGAGATACACTAGAAAAGGTCATGAATGAAAACAAATGGTGGTAGGAACTTTTGAAATTAGGTATCATGATGCAACATCTTTAAAAGGAAAATTGGAAGCATCTAAAAGAAGTGAATATATCTTGGTTAATTAGCTGAAAGAGAAGAGGTAAGACTCCAAAGATAAGAATTAAAAGCTTATTGAATTAGAAGAATAAATTGGTCGCTTAATGATAGAGGCAAAAGAGGAAAGAGAGAGAGAGAGAGAGAAGAAATTTTTTCTCCTTAAAGAATAAATCATCTCCTTGAAATCCCAATTTGAATAATTTGTTTCATTAAAGGTTGAAGTTGACAAGCTCAACAAGAACTTGAGGAGTTTGTAGGTATTGGATAACATTCTTCATTGTTAGAGACCCCAAAGCATCAAACCAAGTCTTGATTATGTAGGAAAGTCTCTGTGTAAAGAAGACTAAATATCTAAGTATCCAAAGGTTGAATTTGAAGACAAAGATGAATATGGAAGGACTGGAAATGTTTTCAATGTTGTCATGGAGACCTATAAAAAAGAATAAAGCAATGTAATGAATAATGAGCATCATAAAAAGTTCAATCCTTCTCCAAGGAAGAATATCTTTAGAAGATCTTCAAGGGAATTTTTCTCATCTAGTTATCAAAGTACATTTTTTCAGTTATTTATTTTTATGTACAAATTTAGAGAATAAGGCTAGGGATTGAAAATTATAGGACATAAATGGTTATCAATCCTATATAAGAAATTTTGTAGGGAGATTGGATTCATATGGATTTGATAGTAGAAGGTATGTTTCAATTTCTCCTTCACTCAAGTATTATAAAATATGCTTTAGATTCCACAATCTTGGTCCCATTGCATGAAAATTCAATATGAGGTTCCCTGAGAAAATCAAGAAAGGAAAGGGTTCTACCAGGATAGGAGAAAGTCACACTAAGGTTTGGAGAAGGAAACAATATGAACCAGAAATTGAACTTGCATTGAGTGCTTAAGGCCATGACATGAGTTTTTGATCATGTTATGTGCCCTATGACAATATTTATGATTGACATATTTGAAATTATTGCTAATAAAGGAGTTCCATGTTGAAAAAATGTTATTACAGGTATACTTCAGTTACAGTGGTAACTAGATCAAAGTGGATGATGTAAAAGAAACAAATATGGAGCCTAGAAAGAAACCATGATGATAATATCCATGGAAGCTGTTATTTTAAAAGAGACCAAGGTGTTTCCAGGATGTTGATCATTTGACATAGTATATGAACATATTTTAACTCTCATAGCTGATGGGAGAGTATGATAGCAGGCATGATTAGATAATAAGAGAGAATACATCATAAATAAAGGAGGATTATTGATAGAGGGAGATTATCATATAAATAATGAAACACATTGAGCAAGCATATTTAGTGAGAGATATAAAGAAGGAAGAATCTTCAGAGTGGGAATTCCTAAACACTTTTTCAGATGGAGACTTCTCCAGATTCATAGATCCACAAAATAATTATATAGAGAATTGAAAATAAATTATAGATGTCTGAAGGAAGCATGGTCCCAAGAGGGGACTCCATCAACTCCACATGATCATTCAAAGGAAATTAGAGAATGGAGACATAACGAGAACTTACAGATGAAGGAAGTATTGTCTTAGGGGGAGACTCCATCACGTTCCAAAAATTCGAATAACAAAGGAATACACATACTACAGTTAGTAGTATGGTCTCAGGGAGAGACTTTGATAGGTCCATTAGAAAGCACGAGAATAGTTGGAGTAGCATGACAATAATCTACGACACAATATTAGGGGAAGACTTCGATTATAAATAGGATCAGGTCCACACATAATCATGGAACTAGTGGTAGGAAAACATGTACATTTTCCATTGAGGTCAAAGGGGGAGAGATTGTGGATATTAATGAATACATTAAGGAAAAAATATTGTAGACCAATTAGGAGAAGTTCCCAACAACATGTCAAGGAGGATTTGGTCCATTTCTATCAATGAATCTCAATGTATGGTGACGTTTCCATCAACGAAAAAGGGAGATATTTTTGCACATAGTGTTGTAATTGATGATAAAAATCATCACTAGTGTTAAAAGGGTTCCTAAGGAAGTATAATTACCCTTTGTGAAGAAAAATGACAACTGGATATCTTGCATACCCTCATTAGGTGAAGTGCAAGGAAGATTTAATTTTATTAAGTTTTTGAAAATATTATGATGTCCTAATGATCATATAAAAACATGTTTGCATAGTTATCGTCAATACATTTCCAACGGTATATACCACTTTGAATAAATCCTTGTGGATGAGAAGTTACGACCATTTAAAAATAAGAATTAGTTGTAGGTCCAAACTATAGGGAAAAAACCCAAAATATTAATATGTTAAAGAGTGTATACCTTTTGGGTGCATCCATGGTACATTAATCAGGTCAATGACCAATGACCAAAGAACCTTTCATGAAATTTAACATTGTTAAAGTGTGTGCATCTCCCAAAAATAAAATGGAAGTGATAAGGGAACATGCACACTAATTAGTCATAGATGAGTAACCAATATAAGAATGGGACATGGAGCTTTGTTATTGGACAAATGAGATGATGCATATGAGACGTGTTCACCTGCACAAAAAGCCCCACCACCATGGTCCAATTACACATGCCATATCATGATAGGGCAATGCATGTACAAGTGGCATGACACATCAGAAACTGTCGTAAACATGATGATGTGGCATCACTAGGAACCACCACGTGGTGGGGACATTTGGTAGGTTGTAATTGGTGGAAAGTATAAATACGTGTAACACATGGCACCCCTCATGGGATTCCACATGGTATGATTAAGTCATGCTAATGTCATCATGTGGAAAACCATGGACTCCAATGTTAGGGTCACATGTCATGGTCGCATTCAAACAGGACCAAGCCTTAGTCTCCTTCGTTTCTGTCCCTGGGCACATTATCTTCTCCGAATGAAAATATGGACATATATTTTTGTTTTATATTCCATATGTGCGGGGGGTAACTGTTGGCCCATGGTAAGATTTGACAAACCATGGGAACACTAGATGTGTATATATGTCATATGTTCGTGATACCAACACAACCATTCAACAATAATGAAATAAGAAGCTCAATAAACAATGAATGATAATGTTCTGGTTCAAATAAAGAATGTATGGTTATGAAAAAACTTTGAATGGTTTTTCCATCGTAACTTTATTTATGATTTTGGTTAAGTTTTTATGTTGTTCTCGGGAGTTCACTTTTCTTATGAGTTACTAGATATGGTTGAACTAGTTTTGTTGTGGAGTATCTAATAATGATTATCACTGTCATAACTAATAGAATTCCAATTTTATTGTTACAATGGTTGGCCTGATGTTTTGAGTTTGATCTCTGGAGGATGAGGTTTGGAACCATAACATAATAAAATCTTGTCGTGTTTCAACCAAATTTGGTGGTTGTTAAGTGATGGTGGTTACACATAGTGGAGGAAGAACCTAAACTCTAATACTTGTTAGGGCGAGTAAATTGTTCTCTAAAGTGCCACATTGGATTGGTCAACAAATACATGATAGGGTTTGTATTTATGTAGTTGGAAGGATCGCCATGATTATTGGGAATGATAATTACACACCATCCAACCGCATAAACTATCACAAGATCAACACAAGGATTGAGTTGGGATTGTGTTGGACGAGCATTGAATAAAAGAAGGTTGGAGACTAAATCTTGTCATGTATATATATATATATATATATATATATATATAGTCTAGTCATGAATTTTGATAGGCTTATGTTTTGGTACACCATGGAAAAACTTGTTACATATGTTTTGCATATTATAATGTGAGTCGACCTCAAGATAGACTATCATATAGCTATGACGAACCCCGCTCTAGGCCTATGAGTAGGTGGTTTATCAAGGCATGGTTTCTAGTCAACAGTTAATTGTGTACACCATGTATTGATATGTGGAATTCTAGGTTAACATGAGATTTAGACATGTGTATGGTCATCGATCCACGTAAGCTTGTGACTGATCGATGTTAAATGTGTGTTGAGATTGATGTGAAGTCAGGAATTGCACCCATTATTGAAAATATAAATAAGCTAATACGATTATATCTCAACTCACATGACATTGGTCTATTGGTGGTGCAATAATATTATATTGGTTGAGACTCATGTTTGAGTCTCGACAACTGTCAGCTTGAAAAATGATTTTTTATTATTTGTAATTTCCATTTTGTTGAATAGTTAATGGACCAAACAAGTTCCTTTTTGTAGAATAAGTTCTAAATTCTATCCATTTTGTATAATAATTCCTATAGAGGGACAATTTGTAGAACATTTAATTTTATATAGTGGTTTCTATGTTTTTATGAGTTTTTGTTCTCATTTTTTATCCAATTTGGAAACCGTAAGAAGCTCCATGATCATGGATCTTAGGAGGATTCATATGAAGGCTTGAAAACCTTGTTGAAAAATATGTGATGACTGAAATATCTATTTCATTTTTTTGAGATTTTATGAGTAGGGTGTATGTTGTGAAACCAACTCACAAAATAGAAGAAAAGAGAGATCACCGACTTAGAAATCAACCTCTTCGAGGGGAAAACTGTTGGAAATACTAAGAGGGGGGGTGAATCAGTATTTATTTCTATTAGAGCATTAGTTAATCTTCAATTATTATCAGTGTTTGTACAATGATAGCAGAAAACAAAAGGAACACAAATGCACACGGTTTTTAAGGTGGAAACCCATTCCGGGACAAAAACCACCTAATGCTTTTCTAATAATTCTTTTCAACTCCAATTGAAAATAAAGCTCCAACTTCCTAGAATCTAGAAAATCATTCTTCTCCAGCTCCCACTGGATGGACGCTCCAACGCCTGAGATTCTTCAGTAGTCACTGAATGGATGCCCCAACACCCAATGAGCTACGACTCACCCTAGCACCACCCTACCACCCTATAGAAGAATAAAAGAAGAATGGACTTCCGTACCAGGGAAAATGGTCCACTTTACAATGATATAGAATGATGTAGAAGAAGAAGATATACTAGACCATAACCCCAACTTTGACACAACCACCTAATGATGATCCTAGACCTCCCAACACCGCCTCTTCAACCCTTGGCAGATAGACACTAGTACAATTTGTACAATAATGTATTTACAATGACTAAGTACAATGATTGTATGCAGTGCTGCCCACTTGAAGACTTCATATGATGAACTTCTTGCTGCTGTTATGCACCTTGGTTGCTTCTCTTATGATGCCACCCTCTGCTGCACCTTTTTTTTCTTTTCTGCCGTAGAAAGTCTGGTCCTTTGCAATCGTTGACAACACGTGATCTAGCTTTTTCTTACCTTCTAGGAGCTTGATATTGAATCTAGTGTATCTCTGTTATTTCAGATCCTCAATATCTGATTTTTGGTAATGTAGTATCCCTCTAAGTCTTCTTTCCAATGCCACAGGTTTGACCCAATTTGGATTCTTCAAGAGGGAGTTATACCCAATTTCTCACACTGCCTTAATTATGGACTGTTTTAGTAGAGTGCACTTTTACGGTGTGCCACGTGTCATTGTTTCTTCATTTTCCTCTAAAATTGATAGAGAGAAAACTACAGACTGTGCACTATCTTCCAATTTTTACAGAGCTCCAATCTGATACTCAGAGAGAGATTTATGATGATTTTACCAAGGTCACTTCTTTGAGATGAATTTCAGGAGCCTGCAAAAACCCTTACTTCCACAAATCATATCTCCAAAAATGTTGTGCAACTTGATCTGAAATTGTCATTGTAGCTTCCTTAGGATTTCATATTCGCCTCATAAAAATTTCAGCTTCTGAGCCTTCGTAGAAAAAAATTTATAGCGAAAATTCTACGATGACCTGTTTTAGATGGCCGAATCCCTTACATAAAGAGGAAATGAAGATCACAATTTATATGAATGCTTAAGTTGAGAGGGGCTTCAACAAGTGAACGTGGGAGGGATTGTAGGGGATTAAAAAATATAAATTATGACTTTTCAATGACCCATGCCCCAACCCCATGGGGTTTTAGCCCACTAACTGGGGGTACAAACTTCAAACATGAATATCTCTCAAACCGTGAAGAATTACATGGCGTGCCATAGATCAACGGAAATATCTTGACATGTAGAAACCATCAAAAGAATTATTGACATAGAATATATTAATTTGGTAGGTTAAAATTCCCATGCAATATTGGGTTAGCCCCTGGTGCTGCTTGGGTTGACATCAATGACAACCGCTGATCAACAATCTCCCCCTTTGGCATTGATGGCAACACAAGTACTCCCCCTGCGATCATGACACCTCTTCCTTCAACATTATCTCCCCCTTTGACATCAATGGCAAAGGGTAACTCCCCCTGAAACACAACCATCCTGCGGACCTGTACACACTTCCACTCTCGCTGACACACAATCGTCCTGCATACCTATACACACTTCCACTCCCGCTAAAACACAACCGTCCTGCATACCTGTACACACTTCCACTCCCCATGACACACAATTGTCCTGTAGACCTGTAATCTAATGAGAACTTGGGAGAATTCCAAGCTTTTGACGAAGATATTCCAATGCTGGAAAATATTTAATATGTGATTCTTTTGGTGCTTCTTGGAATCTTGCTACTTGTCCAACTACTTGCATAACATCTGGTCGGGAGGTTGTTACATATAGAAGAATACTAATCATAGATCTGTACAACCTTTGATCCACATCCTTAGATGAGTCATCTATGTTCAATCTGCAACCAAGTAAAGACATCTCAAAATCACTTTGCACCCTTGTAGTAAAATTCTTACTTAGTCAATCATCATTGCTACCAATTATTGTATCATCCTCTTTAGCTATTAGACATGCTTTAGTTGCTTCATCCAGAACATATATGTCGTTTGGAGCTGGACTTGCTGTAGCCACAATTTCACCATACACGCCTTTCCTGATTTCACATTTCGTGGAGTTGAATAGTATTATGTGTCCGTGATCACACATTTGTCCAACACTGAGCAGATTGTGATTCATGTTTTCAACCAGTAGAACATTATTGGCGACAAAATCTTTGCTTCCGAGAGTGACAGTACCTGTTCCTATAACATTTGAAGATCCATCATTTCCAAAGGACACAGTTCCATCCTTCTTCTCTTTCAGAGATACAAATTTATTTCTATCTCCAGTCATATGCGTTGAGCAACCGCTATCAACATACCACACATATTTTTTCTTTTGAGCCTTGACAGCGAGAGCACAATTATCATTCTTCTTCTTCTTCCATTTTCGTTCATTCTGTGGCTTCGAAGATTCAATATTATTTCTTAAATGTTCAAATATATTGATGTTTCGCTGAGCCTTGGGAGGTTCATATTTGACATATCTCCTGGAATTGTATTCGTTCCTAGGGTACATGCGACATTCTACAGCTTTATGACCAAATTTTCCACATGAATAACAATAGCCATAAAAAATATGTTGGTACCTGCATGGAAATTTTCGTCGAGGAATTGTCTTCCAAGGCTGTTCTTGCGAATCTTGTCCAATGAAGTCTACATGCATGTCAGATCTCATAGGTTCATTTTTTTTTGTTGTATAAGGTCCTGCTTCTTCTTCTTTGTAACCGATGCTAGTTTTGTCATTGTAAGATCGTTGATTGTTGATGAGTTCTTCCAATGCCCTTGAGCTGTTGGCATAGTTTTGGATAGTTTTTCCTTTCTTCACTTCCTCATGCAGCGAGACTACTTCAGCTTCTAATTCTTCCCTTTCTTGGTTGCTTTCTTCCAACTTATTTTTAAGTGACTCTTCAATGCATTTTTGTTCTTCAACTTCAATTTTGAGACCTTGAACTTGTTCTTCAAGAGTTTTGGAACGAATCTTCTCCGCCTTGAGATCTTTTATAAGCTTGATTGCTTCCTCATAAAATTCGTCTATGGTCCATCCTTCTTCTTTGTTGTTTGATACCTCTTGCTTATTGTGCTTGGCCATAAACAATACTCTCTCATTGGCTTCTTCTTCGCTATCATTGTCTTCATCGGATGATGAGCTATCTTCTTTAGAGAGAAAGTTCCTTTTGGATCCTTGCTTGTTGAATTTCTTAAAGCCTTTCTTTCTTTTTGAGTTGCCATTACTTTTGTTTGGACATTTTGCTGTAAAATGCCCAACCTCATTACAGCTGAAACATATCAATGGAAGTTTACCTTTGAATTGTCCCTTACCAATTTGTAGTTTTCTCATGAAGTAAGCATATTCTTCATCTGAAAGACCTTCTTCATCATCTCCCTTTTCTTCACACTTGCAAGTGCATGTCTTTTCAATTGAAGGTTGTTTATCCTTATTGGTTTTCTTAGATGCAACAAACGCAGTTTCTAGATGCGAAGTACCCTCTTCTTCATCAAGTATCATTTAATATGCTATGAGAACTCCATGCAATTCCTCTTTGCTGAGTTTGTCCAGATTTGCACTGTATTCTAAGACCGATACCTTTGGGTTGAATCTCCCTGGTAACGTTCTAAGAATCTTCCATATAATAGTCTTCTCGTCAACTGGCTCTCCCAATCCTTCCAGAGTATTGGTTATTTCATCAACGTATTGGAAGTATGCAACAATGTTGCAATCTTCTTTCATTCTGAGTTACTCAAATTTTGCTCTATAGATTTGAAGCTTTGCTTCTTTGACATTTGAGTCACCTGCATATATATTCTCAAGCTTGTCCCATACATTTTTGGTAGTTTTACAACCCAACACCTTATGATAAGCAGATTCAATAAGTCCACTGATAATAATATTCTTTGCTTTTGCATCATTTACCAAATTCTTCTTACCTTGTTCATTCGCGGTTGATGTAAATCCATTTTGAATAGTGTCCCATACTTCGTAACCTTGCTCCAAGAGATAGACCTCCATTCTTCATTTCCAAAGTGCATAATTATTTTCATTGAATAGAGGTACACCATTCTTGGTATGCCCCATGACCTCCTTCCAGCTGTTAAACTGCTATTGATGGAACCAAGCTCTGATACCAATTGTTGGAAATACTGAGAGGGGGGGTGAATCAGTATTTCTTTCAATTAGAGCATTAGTTAATCTTCAATTATTATTAGTGTTTGTACAATAATAGCAGCAAAAAAGAGGAACAAACATGCACACAGTTTTTAAGGTGGAAACCCACTCCAGGACAAAAACCACCTAATTCTTTTATAATAATTCTTTTCAACTCCAATTGAAAATAAAGCTCCAACTTCCTAGAATCTAGAAAAGCATTCTTCTCCAGCTCCCACTGGATGGACGCTCCAACGCACAAGATTCTTCAGTAGTCACTGAACGGATGCCCCAACACCCAATGAGCTAAAACTCACCCTAGAACCACCCTACCACGCTATAGAAGAATAAAAGAAGAATGGACTCCCGTACCAGGGAAAATGGTCCACTTTACAATGATATAGAATGATGTAGAAGAAGAAGATATACTAGAACATAACCCAAACTTTGACACAACCACCTAATGATGATCCTAGACCTCCCAACACTGCCTCTTCAACCCTTGGCAGATAGACACTAGTACAATTTGTACAATAATGTATTTACAATGACTAAGTACAATGATACCTTTACAATGATTGTATGCAGTGCTGCCCACTTAAAGACTTCATATGATGAACTTCTTGCTGCTGTTATGCACCTTGGTTGCTTATCTTGTCATGCTACCCTCTTTTGCATCTTGTTTTGCTTTTTTTCTGTAGAAAGTCTGGTCCTTTGCAATCCTTGACAACACATGATCTAGCTTTTTCTTGCCTTCTAGGAGCTCAATATTGAATCTGGTGTATCTATGTTATTTCAGATCCTCAATATCTAATTTTTGGTCCTATAGTAGTCCTCTGATTCTTCTTTCCAATGGCACAGGTCTAACCCAATTTGGATTCTTCAAGAGGGAGTTATACCCAATTTCTCACACTGCCCTAATTATGGACTGTTTCAGCAGAGCGCACTTGTACGGTGTGCCACGTGTCACTGTTTCTTCATTTGCCTCTGAAATTTATAGAGAAAAAACTAAATACTGTGAAATATCCTCCAATTTTTATGGAGCTCGAATCTGATACTTAGAGAGAGAGTTATGACGATTTTACCAAGGTCACTTCTTTGAGATGAATTTCAGGAGCTTGCAAAAACCTTACTTCCATAGATCATATCTCCAAAAATATTGCGCAACTTGATCTGAAATTTTTATTGCAGCTTCCTCAAGATTTTAGCTTCACCTCATAAAAATTTCAGCTTCTGATCCTTCGTAGAAAAAAATTTAGAGCGAAAATTCTACGATGACCTGTTTCAGATGGCCGAATCCCTTACATAAGGAGGAAATGAAGATCACAATTTATATGAATGCTTATGTTGAGAGGGGCTTCAACAAGTGAACGTGGGAGGGATTTTAGGGGCTTAAAAAATATTAATTATGACTTTTCAATGACCCACGCCCCAACCCCATGGGGTTTTGGCCCACTAACTGGGGGTACAAACTTCAAACATGAATATCTCTCAAACCGTGAAGAATTACATGGTGTGTCATATATCAATGGAAACATTTTGACAAGTAGAAACCATCAAAATAATTATTGACCCAGAATATATTAATTTGGTAGGTCAAAATTCCCATGCAATATTGGGTTAGCCCTTGGTGCTGCTTGGGTTGACATCAATGACAACCGCTGATCAACAGAAACCTCATTTACATTACATAAATGAACAATTTTTGGATGATAAAAATAACAAAACCTCCTTATAATATATAGTAGTCCAATGGTTCACAATATAATCCTAGCCAATATAACAAGAACAACGTAAGGGCACAACAATAACAATAGTGGGCTTCTATGGGGCACAATAATAACAATATGGGGATTACACGGGCACAAAAATAACAATAAGGGGGCTATACTAACAATAACAATAAGGGAATACAATAGTATTATAGGGAAATAACATGCCCCTCTCCTTCAAAAAAGTGTTGTCATCGATGCTTGAGTAGTTCCGGATGCATCTATATAAAATTTTCATCCTCCCATGTCGAATCTTCAATGGGTACGTTTTTCCACTTGATGAGATATTATGAAATTGATCGATTTCGTAGCTATCAAGTTCTTGTTTCTATGACTACATCAGGTTATAATATGATATTTCCTTATTTGTCAAGTTCTGGCAATATTTTTTGAACTGGGAGCTTGTCACCTCTAACTTTCTTTAAGCATGAAACATGGAAAGATAGGTGCACTCGGGAAGATGCAGGAAGCTCCAATTTGTATGCCATAGTACCAATATTTTGCAACACCTTGTAAGAACCATAATACCACTACAAGGAAAAGACCCTCTAGCAGATGTTTTTGAGGAACCCCTTATAAAAATACCCCAGACATCCGTTTTTAGCGGAGGTTACTAGAGGAGGTTGGTGGGTGGAGATTTTTGCAGATGTTTTTCTTCTGGTACGCTTATCATCCTAAATCGCACCAGTGCATTCACCTAGAGAAAGCACTGGTGCACACAAAACATTGGCACACCGAGACACCATGCGCTTCGTACAAACCCGACCGGTGCATCTTATTATAATAGCGCACTAGTGCTTTACAAAGATTCTGCACCGGTGCGTTCTAAAAACCTGCGCCAAAACTGAAAAAGCCTGGTGCTATCTTACGACATTGCACCAGTGCGCCTATAAAAACCCGCACACCGAAACAGGGTCAAATAAAAAAAAATTACGGCCAAAAATCCGCATTTTTCACTTTTTAGTGCTCCAGAGCTCTCAAGCACCGATGCAACTTTTCCTTGTGTGAGGCGCCCTGTCATCGATGCTCGCACGCACTGCTACTCTCCATTACCCACCATCTGCATTTTGAATTTTACAAAACAGTGGCCAAATTTAGTTTTGAAAATTCTACAGCTAATATGCCTCCTCGATGGCCAAATTTACATGTATTTTCCTTGTTTTTCCATAATTAAACCTTTTAGTGGATTAGTTTTGTAAATTAGCTTAAAATTCACCGTTAAAAAAAAAGGAAAAAAAATTGTCGTGCGGTACGCTCAAGCCATTCGGTTGGCACTGGTTCGCGGTGCTACCTGTAAATTTACAGGCTGCACTGTCACTAGTGCTAACAATATCTGCATCGGTTCTAGGGCTGTACCAAAAGTCACACCATGAATTTTTAAAATTTCAAAAAAGTGCGGTGTGGTTGGTTACCCGACCGCACCGTTGACCCTGTGGAATAGTAGGAATGCAGTGCGCTAACTAAAATATCCATCTCGAGGCATGCAATTTTGTCAGGGCACTGCATTCGAGCATTTCGACATGGTCAATGGTGTGGCCTGGTAAAAGACCGCATTGTTGACTATGTATGGATGTCAGGAGGGTAGTGCGCTAACCAAACTATACGCCCCGGCATGCAATTTTGTCAGGGCACTGCATTCGAGCATTTCGACATGGTCAATGGTGTGGCCTGGTAAAAGACCGCATTGTTGACTATGTATGGATGTCAGGAGGGTAGTGCGCTAACCAAACTATACGCCCCGGGGCATATAGTTTGGTTAGCGCACCGCCCTCCTGACACTAGGCCATAGTCAATGGTGCAGTCTATTATACCACCACACCGTTGAATTTGGAACAATGCAAACAGGGTGGTGCACTTAAAATTTGTAGGTGCACCACCTTTGGTGCGCTGAAAATTTTCTGGTGCACTGCCTCCGGTGCGCGACAAAAAAAGATGCATCTTTACCAGTGCATGCTTGTTTTTTGTGGCGCACCGACTATTTTTTTTTTTTAAAAAAAAATTATATATGTATATTCATATATAAATGTCTCATTTAATAAAAAAATTATATTTAATATGTCAATAATTCAGTGACGTGAAAGGAGAGAAGAGAGGGAACAACAACAACAACATGCGGACCAGTATAACATGGTTCGCTTGTGGGAGGCATAAGAGAGGGAGAGAGATGCGTAACCTTTCCCTATTACAAAAGCTACCCAGGGGCTCCTAAGGCAGGTAGGCCTCCTCAAGTTCTATGAGGAGACTACTTCCCTAAAGGGCCATGGTGTGTTTTTGCGACATCTTATCCGCAGGTGGAATGCCCAGCTAGAGGCTTTCTGGGTGGGTCCTAACCAATGGTACGTGCCCAATGAGGAGGAAATCTATTTCATTATTGGGCTATCGAGGATAGGGGTGGATTTTCCCTCATTCCCATAGGTTCCAGTTGGATATGTAGCAGGGAGTCAGTTGGTGTACTCCTAGGGATACATTAACGCGGATATACTGTCTCCTTCTGATTTTCAGGTCTCCAGAGGTCAATTACATATTGCTACATTTGGTAGTGAGGAGGTGAGGTGCTGCTCACTTTTGATTTCAAATATTTCACACAACACCAGCGAAGAGAAACGTATTAGTTTCCCGATTCTATATTATGTTGATTCTTTAGTACAAGAGCCACGACTTGTCAGGTGGTCTGCCATTTTTTGTGGCAGTTCTGTACAGCCTTAGATAAATGTCATGCTCATGCACAAGTGAGGGTCAACTTCCCTTTTGCTTCAGATATTTTTTGTTTATTTTTTGAGAGGTTTCTAGAGACGAGGCCTACTTTTTCTCGACAGTCTCGTAGGCCGATGCTGGATGCACGGATGCGCATGTGGGGATAGATGATTTTGGAGGGCGGGCGGGATTTTCCATTTCGATATCGCATGATGCAGGTTGCTAGCCGGTGTTGAAGAACTTCCCTTCATTATGGTCCCATGTCCTTATGCTGGATTGGATTGGCGAGGGTGTGCTAACATCCTCTTCATAGATGACGAGCCGCCAGATGATAGAGGTAATATTACTGTTTTATTTATATTTATTCTAACATGTTCTTTAACTTGTTTTTATTAAATTGTGTAATGAAATTGTCTAATTATTGTTGTGTACTTGTATATATTTTGCAGACATTGGCTCTTTTGATGGCGATGAGATCACCGTCTGCAAATGATCTAGGTGTGGATCCTCATGACGATCGGGATATGGCAGATCATGAGGATCATGAGGAGGGTGGACATCTCATTCGGGATGGAGTTGGGTGACCAACTCTGTGCATTATTTGTTGAGGCTGGAGTCTGACCCACCACTATGAGATATATATAGGCCGATGGTAGGATGGTACATATGTGGAGAGGCATGTCTCATGACATGTATATCCAGATGTGACATGTTGTAGGAGCTACAACCTTAGTTACGTGGTTGAGGAGGGCACTTTGACGTTATAGGCGTGGTCGAGACGAAGCACGTGATCGACATTCTGCGAGTAGCAACACATCATCCAATGATCATGATCAGGGGAGTGATCATCATTCACCTTATGACGTGCCAGATGAGCAACCTGCAGCATCGACCAACAGTCATCATGGAGAGCGGGCTGGACCATCGGCCACATCAAGTTAGTAGCATGCAGAATCTAGCAGTACTCATGATCATGAGCAGGTTGGACCATCGACCATGTCGAGTCATCACAATGAGCAGCCGACAGTTGATCTTGATCAGCAAGAGGCACTAGTACCAGATCAACAGGCACATGATGATCAACATGTATCTGAGCTTGTTGAGGTTGCACCATTGACTGAGCAGGCCTAGACTAGTACTGTTATTGATGATGTACCACCAGCTGATATATGACATTTATATTACAGTTATATATTTTTGACATTATATATATATATATATATATATATATATATATATATATATATATGGTCCATGTATTTTATGTTCATGTTGCAGTTGTAATTAATTTACATGTTGGTGATCATCATGATGTGTATATTGTTAGGTCATGTTAGATATGTTCATTTAATGTGCAATTTGCAGATAGATGTGTTTGTGATAGCAGCTATTTGACATGAGATGTGTATTTGATGTTTGTGTTATGATGATGTTATACAATGCTAATTGTGTTTTGTTAGATGATCATGATCACGATGATGTTAACGAATTTGAATGTGTTTTTTAGTCGAATATGATGTTTGTACGATGGTTAGCATGATCGTGATTTTTATTAATTAATTTAATATTAAATGATCATGATATTTATTAAATATTATGTCGTGATTGTAATTGAAATTTTAATTTTAATTGTCTGTAAAATTGTAAAATTGTATTTGTATTTGTATTTGTAATTTTAATTCTAATTGTATGTAAATTATTTGTAAAATTTTAATTGTAACTGTAATATTTAATTTATTGTGAAATGATTGTAATTGTAATTTTAATTGTAATTGTATATATGTAAAATTGTAAAATTGTAATTGTAATTTTAATTGTATGTAAAATTATAAAATTCTAATTGTATGTAAATTGTAAAATTGTAATTGTAATTCTAATTCTAATTGTATGTAAAATATTTGTGAAATTTTAATTGTATTACTGTGAAATGATTGTAATTGTGATTGTAATTGTATGTAAAATTCTAAAATTGTAATTGTAATTGTATGTAAAATATTTGTAAAATTTTAATTGTATTAATGTGAAATGATTTTATTAAAATTTTTAATTTGTAAAATTTTAAATAATTGTAAAATAATAAATCTAGAAAAATATGAATTTTTGTAACATAATAACGTTTAGAAAATAATGCAAATAAATTCATGTACATTAGAATTATCATTATTTTATTATGATCTTAAATACAAAAAAAAAAACTTTATATAGTATGCCATTGTTTTTTAGATCAACATAATGGCAAATTATCAAGTGAAATATTGATTTTAACATTAACACAATGAAAATTACCAATTAATTCAAAATACATATTATAGTGTTTCAAAAAACCCATCTTAAAAAGTATAAATATTGATGAAATAACACATGTACCATATCACTCTCGGTTCTCATGATCACCCTCATTATCTTCTAGCTCGCATGGCATGATAACACTATTGTTCTTAAAAATATGTTTTGATCTAGGGTCATGTCTCAATATGAACCGCCAATCCCTATCCAACACATCTCGGTAAAAAAACACCTAGTTGCAGTGTTTGGGGAAATCATAGGGCTCCTTAGCTTCATCCCACTTCTTTCTAGAGTTGATACATATCAACCTACTATCACTATATTTCTTTACATTATTCCAATCAAAGGTGTCCCACCACTTGCACCTAGAAATAACACATTGGAAAGAAGAGAAATCCACTTCAATGATCTCTTGTATCTTTCCGACGTAACCTAACGTCCCTCGTACTAGGTTTTGATCATGGTGGCTAGATCGACTAGATTGATTGAACTCGACTTCCACTCCACAGTCTCGTGTGATGTGTCCATCATCGACATTTTCTGTGTGAAAATGGTGTTCATATGCCCACATAGATGGGAACAAATGCACCTATAAAAAAGTTAAAAAATCATATTGTCATGTGTCTTATAATAACCAAATAGTTAAAATATGAAATATAGATGTAATTACATTTGAAAGGTGCATTATTAATTTTCAAATGTACATATAAATTAATTATATTAAGTTGTTGCACCCAATCCCTACATTTAGCACATCCTATTTAGCATGTAGGTAATGATTGGTTGCACCGTATTTCTCTTTGACTTGGTCAGTAACCCAACTGTTGGGGCATATTTTTGGCATATTTTCTTTTAAATGATCGGGATAAGTCACACTTCTACCATTCAAACGTCTGAATTCTTTCTTGTCACTATCCCATTTCATCCTCTTTTGTTCGTACAATGTGACCCATAGTTGTGTTGCTTCAGAAATGTAAAGTACGAAGTTATTGATTGCTTCAATTTCTGCATTTGCTGATGAAATCAAACTGGCATTATATAGTATATAGAGATCAAAATATACATTATATCGAAGTTCAACATGAATATTTAGTTTGTGGAAATTTGAAAAATTACAAGCCGCTTTTTTCCACTCATTTGGAGCAATTCCCCTTCTCTTTTGTCTTCATCCCTTTCATCGTCCCAAATCACCACACCGAGTTTGTTGTCAATCTACTTGATGTACTCACTAGAATAATAGAAAGACTCATACGATATGTACCCTTCTGCCATAGAACCCTCGGATTTTGCCCTTTGTCGAACAAAACCTTTAAATTTCTTCATGTACCTCTCTAATAAGAATGTCCAATGACAAGAAACCACCCCAAATAATTCAACCTCATCTACTAGGTGGATTAGAAGATGTACTTGCAAGTCCATGAAACTCGTCGGTAGTTCCTTCTCAAACATACAAACAATATCAACTATCTCTTGACGCCACCGTGGAATGCTAGCCACATGAATCTCCTTTGACGTGATCCAACATACAAATGCATATAATTTAGATATGGCACATCCTAGGTCTTGATGGAATTCATGTTTCACACACCCACGCACGAACAAAGGATAATGACACTGCAAAGTTATAAACACATGAAATAATATAAAAAATTAGTTATGTTTTATTATCCCTACATGGGATAAAATCTATTAATATAACAAATAATAAAATCATGCTTTTGACATTATACGTACTCTTAGAAGATTCAAATGGTCATGCGATTCCAACCTTGACAAATGGTCATCCATGGCGAAGTAGCGTTGTAGTGAAGACCCGTATGAAGATGGCACCCTCACACCCATTATAAATTCCTTGCCAAAGATAGATCATATTTTTTTAAAATCCATGGGACATCACCTTCTTTGAAATACCATGAATTAGAGGGACCAGCGCCTACCTCTGATCCTATACTTTATAATCGTCTTGGCCAATCTTTCTTTTTAGTTTTTGAAGTAATAAGATATTTCCTAACAACCAATGTGTCACTTTGCTTCGATGATATGTTCCTCCATAAAGAATATGAAACATTTCTAAATATATGCATGGGATCTAATAAGTGGGTAATCTTAATATGCTCCTAATATGGGAGGTTATGAAAGATAGATTTCATTTTCATCCCAATGGGCAATTTCTCAACATAGGTGTTGAAGAATTCTAGATCATCGAACATAGGCTCCCCATTTGAATCGAACATTTCTATGAACTCCTTCTCCTTCTCTCTCTCATATGCTCTAAGCCATTCAGATGCTGTCATTATTGGAGGCCTTTGGGTTCTCTCTCGTTTATCATTGAAAGTGGATGTTGCTCTTTTGTAAGGGTGTTCTTCTGGGAGGAATACCCTGGAGCAATCATACACTGTCTTTCGTAGGTCCTTGGACCATCTAGCTTTCAGAGAAGGTCCACAACATTTACATCCAAATACCCTTTTGTTACAAGACCTACGAGATTATCATATAAAATTTATATGCATGGAACGTTAAAGAATATCATGAAGATCAGAACAATTACAATGAATTAAATAACTAATACGTGAAAGAATATTGTTACGTATATAAAAAAAAATCAATAAACATGTAATTTACCAGAGAAAACTCTTAAGCCTGGATAATCATGTGTCGTGTAAGCACATATGCCATACAATGTAAAACTCCTCTCTGCTGCGATGGGTCGTGATACATCATATACATTTATCCCAGCCCATAATTCCTTCAATTCATCTGCTAGTGGTTGTAATTAGACATCCATATTCTTCACTTGTCTTCTACCAGGGACTATGAGAGCCAACATAAGATGTTCATTCTTCACAGAAAACCATGGGGGTATATTGTTATTGTTCACTACTACAGGTCAAAAATAATAGTTGGTGTTCTGGAGGGAATATGGGTTGACGCCATCCATGGATATACTGAGTCGTAGGCTTCGTACTTCATCCTTGAATTGTTTGGGCCATGTATCCTCTATATGCTTCATGGCTATTGAATCAGTTGGGATTCACATAACTCCCAACTCACTTCTATGTGAGGCATGCCATCCCTGTAACATAGCTAATTATTTGCAATGAAAGAGACTTTGAATCCTTGGGATTATAGGCATGTGCCTTAATATCTTAAAAGGAAGACCAGTATGTGATTTACCCTTCTTTTTTGATTTATCATACCTGTCATGCTCACATTTCGGACATATCTCTTTGTCTGCATATTCTCCTCTATATAGAATACAATCATTTGGACATGCATGATATGATATGTACTCAACACCTAACATTTTCAACAATTTCTTTGCCTCTCTGCAGTTATTGGGCAAGACATTATCGCTCGGAAGAACCTTATATTTGAATAACCTGTAGTTGGTAATCATGGAAAATATTAATAAATGTACATTAATGCCAATATAAATATTAACGTTCATAAAATTAACTATTTGTAATTTTCATTGTGTACTGATTATATTTCTCAAATTTATATAAGGGAGAACTTTATGGTAACTTACCTCAAAATTTCTGAGAAACATGCATTCAATAAGCCAAAATTTGCTTTCAAGTTGTACAGTAACATCGTTGTCCCCAACTAGGTAGACTTTGACTGACCACCAAGTCCAAATATAGGGGTCGTGGAAGCAAATTTAAGGCTTTCGAAAAAGGTGTCAGCGATATGAGCATCATCCCGTAGTTGATCATTATTTTGGAATGCATCTAACAACATTGTCTCCATGGAAGTCGTATCCCTTAAGTAATCATCCATAACAACCTCTATTTGATTTCCTCCATTGCCACCTTGTGAAGAACTACTATTGATGTAGTCATTCCTAATTAGTGAATCTGGACGTAGCGAGAATTGAATCGATGGTTGATTCAACCATTCTTGGTATCGTTCATCTCCGATTTTTTCTCTTAATTTAGTCTTCTCTCGATTTGACATTATCGTGAGGTGCAATGGAATATGTTAGGTATGTCTCTCATCTTCACTAGAATCCTAATAATTTTTAAAAAAATATTTGAACATGATTAGTACAAAATATATGATATCAATTAGTAAGCACGTTGAAAATATTGCATGATTAATTGGTTTGACGTTGAAATAATTACATTAATCAATATACCAAACAATTATAATTATTACCATAATTTTACCAAGATTGTGGCTAGAAGATGCAATATTGTTACAATTGGTAGGGTGAAGCGGTTGTCCATTTTCATCTACCATATGCGCCTTGTGGTATGCTACTCCTGATAGGAGCTTTCGACGTTTTGGAGTCGTTTGAATATTTTTTGCATCTGAACTCGATTTTGAATCTGCATGAAACTGCAAATTTGTATACATTATAAATTTAATTAAGTTTTGCATGATTGACATGGATAAAAAAACATAAATTCAATTAGATAATGAAAATATAAATAAAATATGAAGTAAATATTACATCTCGAGATGGATAGGGAGAACTCCGCGATGGATGTTGAGAAATATTATGGAACGAGCTGGATTTTGAAGAATTGTCCATTCGATATAATTATGATATTTTCTCCCTGCATTTGAGAAAAATCAACAATAAATTTTGGTGTACAAACCTGAAAGTAATTTCGGTGCCTTAAAAATGGACTTCTTGTTATCGGTGCTAATGTACAGATAACTGCACCGGTGTGTTTTATTTATTATGCACTGGTGTCGTGTTATCAACGGACGCACTGGTGCAGTACTATTAAGTGATGCACCGTGACGAATAACCGCAAATAAAAAAAGCACAACTCTATTTTTTTAAGTGAAAAAAAAACAGTCAATTGAAAAATGGGCTGCAAAAAATTTTCGAAAATCTAATTTCATAAAAAAAAACTTTAAATACTAAACAATTTTCATTATTTCACTATTTTTGCAAAATAATTTACCAGAAATTTTCAGCAGACATACCTGGAGCAAGAGAGCATGAGAGCATTGTGGAGCAGCAAAATATGTTCGAACAAAAGTATTCAGACAATCAGAATTCCAAACCTTTGGTGATTCAAACCCTGTAGCATAGAATTTCAAACGATCTTGTGATTAAATTTTATTGTTTTTTTACTTTTTCTGCAGTTTTTTTTACGTAGTAAGTAGAAAATTTCAATTTTTTGTCCATTTTCAGAAAAAGAAAAAAAAATCCATTTTTACCCTAAACCCTTCATTCTTTTTGTTTCTGCCCTTTCTTCTCCCTGTTTCTATGATTTCAGAATTAGGGCATTTCATTTTAGATTTATAGGGTTTGTATTGCTATATATAGGCCTATGACATCCAACCCACAGGACGACTTGCATAGTCAGATCCCAATCCATGTCGGCCCTTGTATGGTTTTTTAAAAGATCAATTTTTTTAATCGGTGCGCCCAGCGTCACCTAGAGCATCAGTGCACTAGATTATCCCAGCGCACTGTGCATGTACTGTTTGATAAAAAATTAAAAACATTTTATTAATCCGTGCACTATATGTAAAATAGGGTACCGGTGCGCTATTTCATTATGGTGCACCGCGAACGTACTGTTTCGCAAAAACATTGTTTTTTTGTGTTAATCAGTGCACCATGTAACATATAACACACCGCACTGGGTCTCCTAGTTGACAGAGATCACCGTACGGTGGTCCCTTGTTTGTGCGGGGTGTTTATAAGAATAGGCCGCACCACCCCCTCCATGACACCATATGCTACAAAAACTAACACTATGTGATTTTTATTATTTTATCTGTGTTAATCGGCGGTGGTTGACATGTAACACACCAGTGCTCCTTGTTGCAATAGATCACCATATGGTGTTTTATACTATTTGGGCGGTGTGTTTAGAAGACCACCAAGCACCAACGTCGGTGCGTACACCATGAAAAGCGCATCGGTTTCTTGATATTTTTTTTTAACCTGAAAAGTTGACAATTTATTTATAAAATATATTAATGAATGATATGATATATGTTTCATATTGATAAAGAAATGGCTGACAAGAGATCAAGTAACAAAAATACTGATAACACATCAAGAAAATAAAAAAAGGCAAGTTCTTTGTAAATTCTTTACAAAAAATATTATTTTTGAACTATATGTAAGTTTAACTAACATGTATTGTCTACTGTGTATCATGCAGAGCCACAAAATGATGAAGCTCGATGGAAAAATTGCAAAAGGATGAATCAGGTGAATAAAAAAAATATTATCGATCTAATATGAGTTTCTTTTTTTAATTTTCAAGAGCGTAAAAGCTTGATGGAAAAATTGCAAAAGGATGAATCAGGTGAATGAAAAAATATTATCGATCCAATATGAGTTTCTTTTTTTAATTTTCATTAATAATATACTTAAAATTATTAGATAACATGTTTCAAACAATCTATTAATTCACATCTATTTAATGTTCTACATGGACCAACAACTTAGAAAAGGAATGTTGTTCTAAGAAAAGAAAAAAAATAGAACGTGCAAATGAAAATGAATTTCTCCTTAGCTCATCTGGAGTGGTTTTGGAGGTTAACAAAAGGGGGAAAATATTTTACAAAAGTTTGAGGGATCTAGTAGAACGAATGTATAGACGTTATTTCCACTTACAATACAAAAATCAATCCAATGATTCCAAGAACCAAATTTGATCTAAACTAGAGGAAGAGTTTCTAGAGAATTGGTCAATGAGACATGTCAGACTTTTAATAGCAAAAACGTACAAAAAAAAAGGAATGAAAAAGTAATATTCCTTTAAATGTTTTTCTAGAATTATTTATAAATGTCATTTATAAATATCACTTTTGTTATATTTAATTTTCATATATCAATATAAAAATTAAATAGTTTATTGTCATGTTACATTTTCAGGAAGATTATGAAAATCTCAAAAGATGAACGAGCTGATATCATAATATGCCAATAGGAATGTCTAGAAAGGTGTACAAGGAGATGGTCAAAGAAATGGACAAAATTGCATCGCATGAGGAGCCATCTCAACAACAACGTGCTTTAAATGTAATATGTAATCATTGAATTTTTCAATCATTAGGTACAATAAATAAAAATTTTAACATTAAATATTATTTTTCAAGTATTCTCTTACAGAAAAGAAAAGAAAATGGAACCCATTCGGCACATAAAATAGGACGACAAGGAAGAAAAGGGTTGATATCTAAGTTTGTGAGTAATTTTTACTTCCTTATAACAACTTAACTAGATTTTATTTTTGTATATTTTAAGCTGTTTTACTAAAATCATCATTGAATGTCTTCAAACAGGTGGTAAAATACAAAGAAGAACAATCAGACGAATTGATTGACATTGGGTTAAATATGGGTTGTGAGTATATGTTGGCATATCAGAAATTAATTTTGGAAATTGTAAGCATCTATCGATCTTGTTTTACATAGCTCTGTATATAATTAATAGAACAAATAAATATTTTATATTAAATATATTATTTGTTATGGGGTATAAAACTTGTAGGAAACAAAGTATGGAACTGTGCCAATAGATAAAATATTGAAATATGGCATAGTACATGGTTTTGAAAGAATGTGTATAGTTTATGAGTCAATAGTTGCTATGGTACGTCATTTTTTATTCGATTTACATTGATGTATATTATTTAATATTGAAATTTTCATTATTCTCACCAATGTATATACTCATTACAGTTTATTTTTATGTTTGTAGATGGAAGGTGAAGAAGAAGAAAACAATCAATGTCATGAACAAAACATCCCTGAAAATAACCCAAGTCATGGAAGTAGCTCGAGGAGTGACAACAGTTCAAGTGAAGAATGATGATCATTATGTTTGGATATCAAAGCAAGGCGTTGTATTTTTTGAAATATTTGTCTGTGAAATCAGACATTTTATTTAATATAATGGACATAGTGTCCCAATTGAAAGACAAAGGGATACCAATAACTCTCCCATTTTGTATGACAAAGACTTTCTTATTCATATATATATAATAAAATATGTTTTAATTTATTCTATTGCATTCTCCATTGTCGTTGTGAAATGTAACACCAATGATTAAATTTATGGATTATTAAATATTATAATGAAGAGATGTGAAATCTGATGATATGATATAACAAATTAATCCAAACTTTCACATTCAAATGCACTAATAAAAATTTAATTGATATGAATAATGTTATAAGATATGTGTCGTCTTTTAATGAATAATGAATTTTAAAAAATCACAATAATTATGATATGATATAACAAATTAATCCAAACATCACATTCAAATGCATTAATAAAAATTTAATTAATACGTGTCGACTATTGATGAATAATGAATTTTTAAAAATCACAATAATTGCACTGTCACAGGTTGATGTTTCTAAAAAATACAAAATGAACACCATTGCGTGTCAGTTATCGTACACCGGTGTGTTTATATGATAGAGCGCACTGGTGCATTTCTATGACCTATGGGAACTGCATAAATACCAATACCAATTATAAATCTCGGTGCGTTTGTGCAATACTGCACACCAGTGCGTTTATTTTAGACTACGCACCTATGGGCACCACACAATTACCAATACGAATTAGAACAATTGGTGTGTTTGTCTGATACTACGCACTGAAGCATTTCTACAAGACTACGCATCCGTGCATTGATACGACCTATGGGCACCGCACAAATCCCAAGGCCAATTAGAACGACCTCGTGTGTTGTATCACCAACAGTGTGCCCAGTGCAGTTTTAGACCTTGACGGCCTGATGCATGCACCTTCGACCACCCCGAGCCACCGTCTAGATGACACGCATTGGTGTGTTGACACCATAGTAGCACACCAATGAAAAAAACATCCATAATAACCTTCGGCCGGCCATTTTTTTTAGTTGTGTTATTCCGTTAGAAGCTCCGCTAAAACCTCCGTAACCGTAAATGGATGTTGCAGAAAATGTGTACAATTTTAGCCAATTTTATAACACTAAAAACCTCCTTTATAACCTCCGCTAGAGGGTCTTTTCCTTGTAGTGTACTTTGGTGATAATTTATTATCCTTCTTAGCTTTCTTGAGGGAAATTTGTTTGTATGGTTGTAGTTGTAAAATACCTATTTGCCTACATCAAAACTTCTTTCGTTGCGATGTTGATCTGCCTCTTGTTTCATTCGATTCTGCGTCAAATTGAGGTTATCCTTTAAGAGTTGGAAAACTTGTTGTTGATTCTCGATGTGATCTTCCACTGCTTGAACCTTATAAATTTATCTTAAATATGAGGTGATGGATAATGGAAGATATCCATATAGTGCCATAAATGGGGTCATTTTTGATGCAGTATGGAAGGAAGTGTTATACCACCATTCAGCCAGAGGTAACCACTTGACCCATTGTGTCTGTTTATCAGATACAAAGAAACGAATACTTCCAAACATTAGTTCACTATCTCATTTTTCCCATTAGATTGAGGATGATATGATGAGCTATGAGCTAATTTAGTACCCAAACAAGAAAATAGTTTTGTCCAAAAATTTCCTGTAAAAAGGGGATCTCTTTCACTTACAATGATCTTTGGGTTTCCATGTAGCTTAAGAATTGTTTCCATAAATGCAGTAGCAACTGTACTATATTTAAATGGATGAGATAATGCACAAAAGTGTGCATACTTGGTAAGTCTGTCAACTACTATCATGATGAAAATATTTCCTTTGGACTTGCGTAAATCTGTGATAAAACCCATTTAACCCTCCTTCTAATGTTGACATGGAATGGATAAAGGTTGTAATAGAAATGGGGTCTTTATTGTCTCAACTTTATTTTGTTGGCAAACCAAAAATTCTGCCAAATTTTTTTGAATATCATATTTAAGGCCATCCCAAAAAAATTCCTTCTTGACCTTGTGGTAATTTTTTAAAAATCCTGAGTGCCCTCCTAAGGGAGAGGTGTGCAATTCCAAAAGAATATTTTGTTTGATTTGGGAATTATTACAAAGATATAAGTGATATTTGTACCATAATGAATCATTTTTCCAGCTAAATGTTTCATATGTAATAGGATCTTGCTGCAAATTTTGAATGAGTGTCCACACCTCTTCATAATTCTTCCATTCATCCCTTACTTTATTTATCCACTTAGGTTGGACAATATAAATGACACAAAACAATGCTTCCACATACTCATCCTTTTTTGAGAGTGCATCTGCAACAACATTTTTCTTCCATTTTTTGTAGATGATTTCAAAGTCATAGCCCCACATCTTTATGACCCATTTTTATTGCTCTTCTGAATATAATATTTATTCCAAAAGGTATTTAAGACTATCGTGATATTTTTTTACCTTGAAGTGTTTTACCATTAGGTAAGGTCTCCATTGTTTTAGTGCATGTAGTATTGCCAACATTTCCTTCTCATAAATATGTTTATGTAAATACTTTCCTTTGATTGGACATCTTTCAAAAGCAATGGGTCTTCCTTCTTGCATTAAAACCACACCAATTACATTTCCTGAGGCATCATATTCCAAAATAAACAATTTTGTGAATTCTTGCATAGCTAAGACCGGTGCTTGGCGCATTTCCTCTTTAAGAAGTCCTTAGTTGCTTCTGGAGTCCAATAAAATGGATATTTATTCAGTAATGATGTTAGAGATGATGATATTCTCCCATAATTATGAAAAAAATTGCGATAATACTACGTTAACCTCAAAAATCCTCGAAGATGCTTTATGGTTATGGGTATTTTCCATTCCTTAATTGATTTAATTTTGTTAGGGACTCCAAAGAAACATTTGGAGGTTTTTTAATATAATTGTTTCTCCTCCAATAGTTTGAGCACCCCATCAACATGTTGAACATGATCATTCTAAGACTTACTGTAGATTAATATATAATCAAACAATACTAACACAACTTTTCTAAGGAATGGTTTGAAAATGGAATTCATCAAACCTTGAAATGTGGAAGGTGCATTAGTAAGGCCAAAAGTCATGATCAAAAATTAATATTGATCCTCATGAGTTTTGAATGTTTTTTTTGAAATGTATTCAGTCTTCATTCTAATTTGATGATATCCAGAATGAAGAACGAGCTTGGTGAAGTAAATTTCTCCATGTAATTCATTCAATAATTCATTAATGATGGGGATGGGAAATTTATCTTTAATAGTGAGTTTGTTGAGCTCCCTATAATCCAGACACATATGCCATGACCCATCCTTCTTGTGCACCAATACTAATGGAGCAGAGAAAGAACTTTGACTAGGTTGAATTATACCAGCCTCTAGCATTTCTGCCACCATACATTCAATCTCACTTAATTGATCATAAGGATATTTTTAAGGCCTGATGTTTGGAGGAACACTTCCTGGAATAAAATGAATATCATGATCATGATAACGAATAGGTGGGAGTCCTTTTGGAGTCTCAAACACCTTGGAATGATTGTCCAATACTTTTTTGAGATCTGGAGAAATAGATGATTTTGATGTTTGAACCTCTAGTGAGCATAATTGTGCAATTACGACTTGTTGTTCTTTCTTCAAAAGATTTTTCATGAAATTAGAGCTAATTATATTTCCTGGATTCCCTACGATACCTAAAAATTCAACTTCCTTTCCTTCTGAAATTCAAGAAAAGTTCTTGAATATTAAAATATACCATCCCCAAAGATTGTAACCATTGTACTCCTAGTACAACATCAGCACCAACCATTGGAATGGAGAGAATTGGACTATTCAATACATATTCCCCATGGTTAGCTTGATATTATGACACTTTCCAGAGCAATTTATAGTTCCTCCATTTGAAACCATTATTTGACACTCTGGTGTTAGGTATAGGAAGAAATTCAATTCCTTGGTTACCTTACAATGAATAAAATTATGGGTACTACCCGAATCAATCATCACTATTCATTTTTATTCTTGATATGTACTTCTATCTTGAGAGTTTGAGGAGTGGTAATTCCTTCCAATGTATTACAGGATAAGGTTGGATTCATTTCTTCTTCCTCTAGGGTTGGTTCCTGGTGTATATCCTCTTCTTTTGAAGTTTCTTGTTCCTTGTTTTCCTCCTTTTCACAATATATGTAAAATAATTTCTTCTCAACACACTTATAAACTTTAGTGTATTTTCTATCACAACTATAGCAAAGTCCTTTTTCTCTTTTTTCTTCCAATTGTTGTGGTATCAACCTTGTAGGTTGTGGAAGTCTAGGAGTAGAGACACTTCCATCTTTATAGTTGTGAGTGGTAGGCTTCCTTATCTCCATAATTTTTCTTTCAATTTTTCTTGCCAACCTGAATGGCTACTCCAATGAATCAGGTTCCCAAAGGCGAACCTCATGTTGGATGTTGTACTTTAAAGTCCCTATGAAGACATAAATCTTGTGCTCCTCTGGAATATCCTTTACCCTTATATTCAATTTTTAGAAGTCCTCAATGTGCTCCAACATTGAACCCTGTTTGAGATTTATCAATTGGCTAAATAAGGTGTTGCTCTTTGTATCCTCATAATGTGCTATCATTTCCTCCGTAACAATTGACCGAGTGAAAATTTGTTTACTAGATCAAAGCCATCGATACCATACAAATTTATTGGGTTCTAAATATAAAGTTGCAATGCGTACCTTTTGTGTGCTTTCACATTATGGAGATCAATGTATTGCTCCATTTGTAGTATCCATGTTACATGATCCTTACAATCAAACTTCGACATATCGATCTTTGGAATATGGTGGGTCTTCAATCCAAATTAGTGTCTATAAAATCAATATTTAAATTTATTTTTTTCTCATCATGAGTTTCCTCTACTACCTTTTTTCCATTAGGAATCATTTATTGTAGCAACTTTGTCAAACCTTCCTTCAAACCTTCCATGTCTACTTTTAGATAATTCTTCTGGATTCCATGTTTACTTTTAATTTTTCTTCTATAAAATTGATCTTAGCTTCCATGTACTTCTTCAAACCATCCATATTATCTTCCATTTTAGTTTTGGTTACTTTTTGCGAGAGTGAAATTTGTTGCACTTGGTCTCGTTATTTTGATATAGCATGTTGCACTTCTTCCTATTCATGCATCACAATAGAGATTTTTGAGGGCTTACTGGGTGTGGAAATTTTTTTTTGGAGGCCTTATATAACTCAATAATTATATCTATGGTTCAATATGCCCTTGGAATCACTTCAAACTGATTTTTCAAACAAAAGTTATGCAATTTTTTTTTTTAAATACACACTTTTTAATTGCTTTTAGGAGCTTGATCTTGAAACGGTTGTAATTCTGTAATTTCAAATCTCCAAGATCTAAAATTAAGTCCTATTGTATCCCTCTGAGTCTTGTTTATAATGGCACAATTCATACCTAATTTGGATTCTTTAATATAAATTTATACCAAATCTACCACAATGAGCTAATTATGGGTTGGTTCAGCAGAGCGAACTTGTACGATGTGCCACGTGTCACTATTTTGACCTTCGGTTATGAAATCGATTCAAAATAATCTACAATCCATGAACTTTCTATCTATTTCTACAAAATTCCAATACGATGTCTAAAACAAAATTTATGACGATTTTCCCTCAGCCACCTATTTGAGATGAAATTATGGAGCTTGCAAAAACCATAACTTCCTCAGATCATATCTCCGAAAACATAGCGAACCAAGATCTGAAATTTTTACAAGAAGTTCCTCCGGATTTTGGCTCAAATGGGTTTTTTTTAGCTTCTTAAACTTTGTAGAAATTTTTTATAGATAAAATTCCAAGATGACCTATCTGCAGAAGCGAAACCCTAGAATCTAAAGCTCTGATACCAAATGTTATGAAACCAACTAAAAAAATAGAGGAAAATAGAGATCAATGACTTAGAAGTTAGCCTCTTCGAGGGGGAAACCTCCTTTACATTACCTAATTGAACAATTATTGGATGATACAAATGAAAAAACCTCCTTTCTAAATATAGAAGTCCAATGGGTCACAATATAATCCTAACCGACATAACAATAACAATGTAAGGGCACAAAAATAACAATAGTGGACTTATATGGGGCACAATAATAACAATATGGGGACTAAATGGGAACACCAATAACAATAAGGGGGCTATACTAACAATAAAAATAAGGGAATGCACTAGTATTATAGGGATCTAACAGTGTAGTGGTTTTGGATATATGGTATAAACAGGTTCTGAGAAAGATTTGTTCTGAAAAAATCAATGAATAAAGTATGGAAAATGGCATAAAAGCTAATGATAGCAATTGATATGAATGTCCTTGTAGTGGTAAAAATGTTTTCAGGTGGTGATAATGGTTGTAGTCCAGTGATAGTGGTTGCAAGTTGTGTCAGTGATGATAGTGACAATGGTTGCAGGTTGTGAAAGTGATGATAGTGATAATATTTACAGGTTGTAAGAGTGTTGATAGTGAAAATGATTGCAGGTTGTGGTTATATATTGTGACCTTAATTATGATGACAATGTAACCAGTTTGAAATATTTTGAAAAAATCTCCACAAGGAGTTGAAGAATGAGGTGGGTGCCTCCATTAGGGTTGGAGCCTAGAGAAACTTGGTGCTTACTCATCATTGAGGTTGGTGCCTCAATTAGGTTGTAGCCTATAGTGAGAAACTACTTGCATACTTAGTTAAGGTTGGTGTCTCAATCAAGTTATATCCTACCAAGTAGCAATTTGCATATTTTGGGGGTCAGTTCCTCTAACAAGTCGAAGCCTGTAGATCTGCATATGAAGAAGAATTTTTGGCTTTATTGTGTATGGGTTTCCACGATTTTTTTTTTCTCTTTGATGTGATGTCATCTTGATTTAATTTTGATATGATGATTGTTTCATGGTGGTTACAGGATATGAGAGCGATTATAGTGACAATGATTTTAGGTTGTGGTTGCAGATTTTTACCTTATGATGATAGTGGATCCAATTTGAAATATTTTGAAAATATGTCCACAAGGACTTGAAGAAGGAGGTAGTTACCTCCATTGAAGTTGGAGGCTAGAGAAATCGATGCTTACTCATCATCAAGGTTGGTTCCCAAATCAAGTTGGAACCTAGTGCAGGTCAGATCCCGCCCATCATAAAGGTTGGTGCCTCAATAAAGCTGTAGCCTATAGTGAGTAGTTGTTTGCATTATTTTGAAGTTGGTTCTTGAATTAGGTTTTAGCCTATTGTAAGTATAAAATTTTATATTTTAGGTTTTGGTGCCTCCAACATGCCATAAGCTACAAATATTCACATGAAGAAGAAGAATTTGTGGTTTTCTCTCATATGGGTTTCCATGTAAAAGGTTGTGTCTCTTCGATGTGATGGCCTCTTGATTAACTGTTGATATGATGATTGTTTTATGATGTATTTTTATGTTTATTGATATACTGCAAGTGGTTATGATTATTTGCTACAATTATTAATTAATGAAACATTGTGAATTGGTAAAAGATGACACACTGATTCACCCCTCATCTTAGAGTTCCCTTGGGTATAATAAAGATTTCATAAATATTAAATCCAATAGTATAATATTCATAGGAATTTAGTGAAATTTACAATGGTATTATAGCTCTTTACATCACTAGTTGGGATTTGAAACTAGTTGGGAGCTATTCCGCTCAACCACCCAAGATAATCCCAATTGAAATTTATATTTAATATTTACTATAAATTTATACAATAGATTTAAAATTTATTCCCTATTTATATATTTAATTGTGGTTTCTTTGTTAGCACCGCATGAATACTATCCTTTGGTTACTTTGGTTCTGAAGCGTGAGAAGAGAGCTACTTCCTATTTCAAATATATGATAGGAGTTAAATATGGTTTTTTTAATTATTTATATTAATATAAAGGATGTTTTTTTAATTTTATTTAAAATTCTATTTCCTAAAAATGACCTCATAAAAAACTAGATATCATTGCTTGAATTGAGTCCTATCATATACTTTCACAAAGGAAACTAGTACTGTTGAAAATGGAAAACAATCTAGGTATATCAAAATGTAAACAAATGTAACTTCTAAATTCATAACCACTGAAATAAATTGTACTACTAAACATAAAATACATAATATGCGATGTTGAATATTGCGTCAAGTATTTAATGAAGTGACTGAGGTCACATCCTAGCCACAAGTACCTACTGGGTCTATAGGTTTAGGCCATATTTTAGATGTCATTCTATGTGATCTAGCCAAGCATCGAAGATGGAGAGACAAGAAAATTGGTGGAATTGAACTCATTGAATTTCATTTAGAAAGGAGATGATGCCACTGTGGTTCTCATGATTTTCCTTTAGGAACCTACCCAAGAGCATTTTCATTTTCCAGTGGAGAGTTATGAAGTTTAGATACTGGTTTTCTCTTCCATTAGTATGCCAAAGGTTAGGAACCCAATTGGATACTTCAACGTGGATTTTGGAATATGAGTAGGTTTGGTGGTCATTTATGGTGAAGGATTCAAGTTGACATATTTCCTCTTGGATTTTTAGAGGAGTGGAGGAATGAAAAATAGATGTTGCATCTTGTGCTAAGGGTTAAGCACGTGGTTGGCCTTGAGGGCCTCTTCCACCAGACCGCCACTGACAATGCATCATCTATTGGGTCATTTTTTGTCAGGCCAATAGAGATTAGAGTGAGGAAAACCCTCATAAAATAAAGAAACTAAGAAGACTACAAGATAGAATACTAAATACAAAGAGTTCCCAATAAAGACTTAGCTGCGAGGGAAATTTGGAGTGGAATCTTGTAAGATTAAGTAGAATATTAATGAAGAGGGAAGGACTCAAGCATGATTTGAGAACCACCTAGAATAAAAAACACCAATACTAGTGCACACAACCATACCACTCTGAAGGCTATGTACCAACATCCACCATACAAAAGCTATCCAATTGAAAGAGTTGAAGGAGCTGTAAGGATTGGACATAGTGTGAACTACCCAGCGTTGGTTGGCCCACTGAGCTTGGGATTGATTTTTATCAAGGATGATCTATTTCCTATCACCACCCCCCTTGCTTGATCTTCCACCATATCTTCCACTAGTGTCCCCAATGTCACCTCCTCAATTTCCATTGTCTTATTCCTCTCCCATATGTTCAACATCAGGTGCATGCACTGGAGGTCAATGTACCTAGAGTTAGAACAACCATGTAATACCACTGTCATGAAGGCATCACCATAGGAAATATATGTCTTCTTAACCAAATCTAAGATGCAAGACTACCTGAGCCAAAATATAAGAGGAATAAAATATCTCGAGGTGACAATGTTTCCTCAAGATTTGAACTTAGAAAGAGGTTTGAATCCTGAGATTTGATCCATCCTAGTGTTTGATATATCTTGGGTTCACATGGATCTATGCTAGTTATTTATATATATTCCATGTGTAAACTCCATGCCAAACATGAAAGAAATTACACATAGCCTTTATCTTGAGCCACACACTAATAAAGGATTTTAACTATAGGTTTTCTTTATACAATCCATACATATTCTCTCTATGTATATAAATATATATTTACACAAAAACTCATCTATATATATATATATATATTAAACTAATATAATATTTATTACAATTAATATTTTTTCACTGAAAATTTCATAAGGCTCTTCGATCGGAGAGCAATCAAATTACTGAAAACTGTTTCTCAAGTTTTGAACTCAAAAAGAGATTTCCATCTTGAGAGATTTGATATAAATTAACAATAATAATTATGTTACATGGCCATTACAACAGAATTTTAACTAGGATTTAAAATTGTGTGTAGAGGATAAAAAACATTTTTCCCAAGACATTTATATTTAATATTTATTATAAAATTATAAATATATTTAAAAATTATTACTTTTTTTGTGTCACATGAATAATATCCTGTGGTTACTTTGGTTCTAAATCATGATAAGAGTGATATTTCCTATTTCAAATATATGATAGAAGTTGAATATGTTTTTTTTATTATTTCTATTAATATAAAGGATGATTTTTTTTGTTGATCTAAGATTTTATTTCCTCAAAATGGCTTCATACAAAACCAAATATCACTGTTTGAAATGAATCCTATCATAGACTGCCGAAAGGGAAACCAATATTGTTAACAATGGCCAATAGTCTAGGTCTATCAAAATATAAAAAAATATAGTTTTTAAATTCATAGCTACTAAAATACGATGTACTACTAAAATTAAAAGACATGAATATGAAATCAAGTATTTCATAAAGTGATCGGGGCCAGATCTTGGTCATTGGTACCTGTTGGGGCTAGAGGTTTCAAACCACATTAGAGGTGGCCTTCTGTGAGAACTAGATAAGAATCTATGATGATGATACAAGAACACACGTGTCATTGAACTAGTTTAATTTCATTTAGAAAGGACATGTTGTCATTGTGGTCCTTTGTAATATCCCAAAATGGGAACAACTACACTATTGGGAATATTTTAAGATATTACCAATATAGAGCTTCAGAAAATATCGAGAATAACAATGTATATCGGTTAATAATATGCAAAATAAAAATTTAATCAGCAAATTAATGATCATTAGCAGATATTTTCCTCACTATCCTTTCCCGGCATAAGGAAATGCAGCCTTTTGGACCATAAAAACATCACTTTCAGAAAATAACGCAATAAATATGGGAAATGGAACTTGGATCCCGTGTTTTATACATTATTCAACTTCCATACCGAATTTTAGCCCAAAATAATTATTCTAGCTAAGTTAAACAGATCTCCCCAGCTAGAAACAGCTCAAAAACACCCCAATCCCATGACTTTTCAACTGCAGCATTTCTGAAGACTATGAGAGCATAATTTCCATGAGGGTTTCTAAAAAAAATGATGAGATAATACTTATATGTAGCTTATATTAATAAAATAGAAGAGAAATTGAGGTTTAACCTCTTTTACACAAAGAAAAAGACACCCGGTAAGGGTTTTTGGCAATTACATGTATAAAAAGCAGGACTGCAGAAAATAACACATTATACTGAAAATATAAATTAATCATGGCTTAATATGACATATAAAATCTGAATAATACAGAAAATGGCCAAGGCCCTTCTCATTAGATCTCCCGGAGGGAAATAAGCACCTCCTCCTCAAAGACTAGTACAAAATAGCAGGGTTTAACCCTGCAACTACTGCAACTGCAGAGACGACGCAATTTTTGAAGGGAACTGCACTGTAGATGAATGTGACTAAATGGAACCAAGAAAATTTTTTAATTTAAGCTCATATACTTCCCTCTTGATCCCCTAAGAAAGCTGACCCAAAGAGAGGATGGAATTCCCGCACGAGAATTCTTTGCACTAAGAAGTGTAGCAACTCCGGCTAAACAACTGAAGCATGCAAGTAGTCAAAAGAACAAAGATAGTTGAATAATGAATGAATGATCTCCTTGATGCTATGCCCTCCTTTTTATCTTTGGTGAGCTTCCTCACCTCGGACCCCACACAATGTTGAGGTGACTTCCTAGTGAAGATTCCTCCTCCAAAACTGCGTTGTCCTAGTTGGCTTCCCTCCTCTTTGAAGCAGCACTGTTGACTTGGTCAACTGGGACTAATCCACCTACAATGCCTCTTTTCACACTAAGGGATCTTCAATCTAGTTCTCATATGTGTGTTTAGGCTTATCCTTGTTCACATTGAGCTAGTTTACTTGGGTGATCTCTTCCTCCTCAAGAATGCATGTTGACTTAGTCAAACTTGACTATGTCCACATCTATTTTGCCCTTGTTCACACCTGTAAGTGTAAAGTACAACTCCTAAAGTTATCTCCTTCCTTACTAAGATGGAATTTATTCATATCTTTATTGTTCATGGGCCTCCTTTCCCATTTATTCCTCTCCTAAGTGAAAGCATCAAAATCTAATATTCCAATTTGCTTGTTTGAAATTTTTTGAATATTACAGTCCTCCCCTCCCAAATGTTGCTTGTCCTCAAGCAACTGTAAGGATAGGACTGAAGATCACCCCCTTCTCCCCTGTATTAACCTCATAAGATGAAATCCTCCAAGGATCAAGGTGCTGCATCATCAATATATCTCCAAGTTTCCCCTCCCAAGTGTGCAAACCATCTATTGGGGAACGTCCCAAATAGCTGACATTATGTGACAATGAAACATCCATGGAGGCAACAATGGGCTGTTTGAAGGTCCTCTTGAGGCATGAGGGCTGATATATATTGGGATTCATCATCCCCCTTTGAATCTCTCCTCCCCAAGCTATCAACCAAACAAAATGAGTCACCCTCGAGGTTGGCAACTCATGAAGGATCTCTTCCACCTTGAGCTCATGTAGAATAGGTGGGCTGAAAATCTAAATATGGTAGAAAAGATAGCCTACCCCACACTGTCTTCCTCTCCACTTAAGATAAGTGTAGATAATTTGCTAATCTTGGGCTACCATAATGTTGCCCTCAAATGGCAAGAAGGAAACTAGACCTCCAAAGGTCCCTCTCCCAGCGCTGTGAATCAAGCTGCCCAAACCATATCATACATGATGGATAATAAATCACCACCATATGGCATCCTATCCATCTCATGGTCCTCCTCATTAAGAATGTAATGTTCCAAATTTTATGGAACATTAATTTTTGTTAAGGAGATAAATAAAATGGGTAGGGGACCCATTCTTTGCATCATTTGAGAATAAAAATCCTCTAAGTATGAAAGAGGATCATATTGGAGTTGGATTTCACACTTCCATGTGTGAAAGGAGGTTTTTGCATACATGCTTTGCCAAGGTTGACCAAGTCAAATTGCGTTGGCATGATTTGGAAAGCACTATGTGGGACAACGTAGGAGGGAAGATTCTAGATGGAGGAAACCCTAATTCGAAGTAGGGCCATGGAGGGAAGGCTCATTATTTAAAAGAGGGGCAAGGCAACCATTGATATTATCTTTGATCATTTTACATTCAAGTCTCGGAGACTTGTTTCTGCCTCTTGTTGTTCATCAGAGCTGCAGTGCCTTTGGGCACGAGGGAGTCCTGTTGAGGATTTCCTCTCCTTCTTGAGTAGCTCATGAAGGATTGCACTCCATTCCCCATATTTTGGCATTCATGCCATAGCTTCAGCCATCTACATTAGCGTAGTTTCTGCAGCAGATATTGTGCAGTGTTGCTGGGTGTTGCTGGGGAGGTATCCACACACCATCTGGAGCTAGTTTTTCAGTGGAGAGAGGTTCCATCCATTTGAAGATCAGAAAAGGAGGTTTATGAGAAGATCCCATCATCTTTAGCATCAGGCCAACTGCATTCCATCATTGGCAGTGCAATCCCTCTCTTAGACAGTGTTTTCTTGGTACATATTTGTTGTGAGGGATTAGTAGATTTTGAAGGGGAAGTCTTGGGTGAAAGGATCCGCCTTTCACTTTAGATTTTCATTGGAGAAGGGCTTTTCATCTACAGCAGATATTTCAGCCTTCACCATCCATTTCCAGCTCTTGAGTTGCAGCATCTACTGTAACTCCGAAATTTTTGTATTATAGTGTTTTTGCATAGATTTCAACCAATCCTCTTAAAGGATTGATGCTATGTATTTTCAGGGGTTGAGATCTTGCTCCCCCTCCTTATTTGAGCCTATCATTGTCATATCATTATATTTCTATTATTTATGCAGCAGTCTCTCATGTAACTGTGCAGTCATGGCCTAGGGCTTTCTATATACAATAGTATTTATCATATGTGCATGTACAGTTTTCTTGAGGCTTGTTGTGCCTTGCTTGAGTGATCATTTCCTCAAGGAGTTGTATATTTTATTGCTGCTATGATCTAATATGATGGCCATTGAGTTCTCCAACATTTCATGTGTATATGATTCACTGCTATTTACCATTTGATATATTTGTTATTGTTGTAGCTGCAATGTTGGGGTTATCTTAAGAGATTCCCAATCTTGTTGTATTTCCCTATTGGGGATATTGTCCTTTGACAATCACTCTATAGACAGAGTTTTCTAGTGGGCCAAGTAGCCTCTGGATCTCATCCTTTGTTTAAAGGTGAAAAATCTAGTAAATTCCCCTGCAATCTATAAATGGAATAGATTTTCCTTGTCATTTTCCAATATTTCTGAAAAAGGAACATTACAGTGGTATCATAGCATCGAACTGGAACAGCCTGTGAGTTCAATTTCAGAGGAGAATGATGAAGAATATGAGACTGATCTCATCTAATTTTTGAATAAAGAAGAGCCTCCTTGAGGAGGATGAGAAGAAAAGGGGAGAAGGGGAAGGTCTATGCACTTCCTATTCTCTTGAAGAACAACATGGGAGATGCTTGGATTTCCGTATCTTAAGCAAGTACTTGGGTGACTATAAACCCCATTCTGCAGCATTCAGGGGAGCTACAACGTTCCCACAGTATATTCAGAAGATGGAGGAGAGAAGGCCCTGTGGAAAGGGAGAAATAAGAGGCAATAGGCTTCTATTGTCTACATTTGATGGGGTTTCTTCAACTAGAGCTTGGGAGAAGAAGCTGGAGGCATTTCCATTGCTGTAACCAGTGGCATAGAAAGAAGCAGTGGAGATGGCAGTGCTGTACATGGAGGATAAAATCTCTGTTTGGTGGTTTAAACCCTTGGTCCATTCAAGGGTGAGTTCTTTTGGATACTTTTCTCAAGGGTTGATCCAAACCTTTGATGGAGGGAGGACAAAGGAAGAGAAAGCCATTCTACCATGGGAGGAGAATTGTCCCAACGCTGCTACATCTTTGGAGGAGTAGCCTTCTACATCTATGGATGAGGAATCCATTGGAGGAAAAGCCATTGCAGCCACACAAGAAGGTCCCAAGACCCACCAAGGTATGAGTAAAGTTCCACTTTCTATTTCAGCAAATAATCTTAAGGATGGTGGAATTTCATATGAGGAGGTCCCAGGATCAAATCACATGGCCACTTAAGGGCCTCATGATTGCAATGCGTTGTGCAAGGGGTTCAAGGAGGAGATGAACCCTCATCCTCATGCACTATTGATGAGTCTCATTCAGCCCTTGAGGTTGGGATGTGGACCATTGGAGGATGAAGTAAACCATGACACCTCCATGGAGAATCATGAAGAAAATTGTAAAACCGAAGGAAGAGAGAGCTGCTACATCATTGGAGGAATCAATAGCACTGTTGAACATGGGTGGAGAGGAGACATCACCTCCATCACATTTTGATCCTCATAAATCCAACATAGTCATGGGAGAGAGGCCTTTCCTAAGAGGTCTCCAAGAAGCTGCATTTCAAACTCTCATGAAATGCAAGGAGCAAGAATTGGTTTGGGAAGATGGTAGCCCTCATGGGAGGAGTACGAAAATGATGGAGAAGAGATGGCAGGATGTTTACATCATTGGGAAGCAAGGAGAAGGGGTAAATATTGATGATATGGCATATATATCAGTCATGATACCTTCATCACATGAGTCATATGATGTGAGCATGAGGAGGCATCAAGCACTAGAGTTGCTTGGAGTTGATGGGAGAGAGCACAAGCAGATTTGCTCTCATATGATTGATGGTGTTTCAGGAGTAGAGGAGGGGACTCTCATGGTGCAATGGGATCACTCCTTAGCTGGGATTGATTTGGAGGCATTTCCATCTTGGGAGAAGCTTCATATTTGCAGCAGCATCACCAGAGTTGTTCTTGACAAGGAGCATGTCAAGGAACAAAGATTGGCATGGGAAAGAGCCTTTTTGCATTAGCTCACAGCGCTGTCATTTGGGAGGACGATCACATGCATAGATCCATCTATCATCTCACTTCCAGCCTATGGTAAGAGTCTTGTGTGTACCTTTTTTATTTACATACTCTTATCATTATGATGCAGTGCAGGGCTTTTCAAAGGGGCAGATTTTTCATGTTGCTCCATAAGCAAAATTGGGCCAAACTATGTGATGGAGACAGCCATATTTTATATAGCCTTGGGCAACTGTTACCTTCCATGTATGTTTAGTACTTATGTTCAGCCATTTGCTATGCATTATCAGATGTAAGAACATACATTGTTATTCATAAGCTGAAAACAACTTGCCATATCATTTCTCAAAGCAGCATTTTGGGAAACTGCGCTGTGACCACTTGGGAGACTATTGGTACATTTTTGTACAACATGAAACCTTCAGTAACTACCTCATTCTATTGCTGAGTATGATCTCCTTGGTTGATATTTCTTTTATCTCAGAGAAGGACATGATTAGAGGAGAGACACATGGGATGAATGTGTTCTTGATGAGGGAGGACTCCCATATTTTCTGCATTGCATGTTCTAATGGGAACAGGAGAAGAGACATGGCCACCACGGCCATATATTTGCTTACTCTTAGGGAGGGCCATGAGAATGATGATGACATACATCCATTTTTTATATTTGGGCATGTATTTGATTTTGTATTGCTGGTTCACTCATCTATTTACTGTTCAGTAGTAGAGGTGATATTTTTGTACAATACTTGCCATGCTATTTTCTACAACTACAGTGGGTGAGATTGCATTGTGACTCTATGAGACATTGTTGCATATTTCTGCACATGGTATAACCTACAACAAACATTTCATGGGGGCATTCTATGGTGAGATTTTCCTATTCATCATAGATGACATGTCTTGGGCCAACTGATTTTTCATTGATGGAGGGGAGATTCTTGGGGAATTACTCTTCATTTTTCCATTTGATGGAAATACATTTGTAGCACAAGATCAGCATACACTCCACAATTTTCATAAGTGGGGGAGAGGATAGCATGGGGCAAATTATAGTGCTTGCTATGATCATATTTTCAGCCCACCTTCATTCCAGGAGCTCAAGGTGGAGGGAGATTTTCCATGAGTTGTCTTGTCGGGAGGTAACTTATTTTTATGATTGATGGCTTGGGAATGAGAGATTCATATGGGGGGATGATGAATCCCATTATATATCAGATCTCATGCCTCAAGGAGGCCCTTAGATAGCTCTTTGTTCCTTCATGGATAGTTACTTCTACATGATAGTTGTTTGGGAATGTTCACTCAAAGGCTAGATTGCATATCTTGGAGGGACAGTTTGGAGACTTGATTGCTGATATGGCATCCTTTTCCTTGAGGAGATCATCACATAAGGATGCTACAGGAAGAAGGGAAGAATGAAACTCAGTTCATCCTTTCAATTTCTTGAGGGCAAGCAATATTTTGAGAGGGGAGGACTGTAATGTTCCAAATTTTATGGAACATTAATTTTTGTTAAGGAGATAAATAAAATGGGTAGGGGACCCATTATTTGCATCATTAGACAAAAAAAATCATCTAAGTATGAAAGAGGATCATATTGGAGCTGGATTTCATACTTCCATGTGTGAAAGGAGGTTTTTGCATACATGCTTGGCCAAGGTTGACCAAGTCAAACTACGTTGGCATGAGTTGGAAAGCACTATGTGGGACAACGTAGGAGGGAAGATTCCAGATGGAGGAAACCCTAATTCAAAGTAGGGCCATGGAGGGAAGGCTCATTGTTTAAAAGACGGGCAAGGCAGCCATTGAGATTATCTTTGATCATTTTACATTCAAGTCTCGGAGACTTGTTGCTGCCTCTTGTTGTTCAACAGAGCTGCAGTGCCTTCAGGCACGAGGGAGTCCTGTTGAGGATTTCCTCTCCTTCTTGAGTAGCTCATGAAGGATTGCACCCCATTTCCCATATTCTGGCATTCAAGCCATAGCTTCAGCCATCTACATCAGTGCAATTTCTGTAGCAGATATTGTGCAGTGTTGTTGGGGAGGTTCCCACACACCATCCGGAGCTAGTTTTTCAGTGGAGAGAGGTTTCATCCATTGGAAGGTCAGAAAAGGAGGTTTTTGAGCATATCCCATCATATTTGGCATCAGGCCAACCACATTCCATCATTGGCAGCGTAATCCCTCTCTTATACAGCATTTTCTTGGTCCATATTTGTTGTGAGGGATTAGCATATTTTGGAGGGGAAGTCTTGGGTGAAAGGATCAGCCTTTCACTTTAGATTTTCATTGGAGAAGGGCTCTTCATATACAGCAGCTATTTCAGCCTTCTCCATCCATTTCCAGCTCTTGAGTTGCAGCAGCTACTGCAACTCTGACATTTTTTTGTTATAGTATTTTTGCATAGATTTCAGGCAATCCTCTTAAAAGATTGATGCTGTGTATTTTCAGGGGTTTAGATCTTGCTCCCCCGTCTTATTTGAGCCTATCAGTGTCATATCATTATATTTCTATTATCTATGCAACAATCTCTCATGTAACTGTGCAGTCATGGCCTAGGGCTTTCTATATACAAAATATATCTCATATGTGCATGTACAGTTTTCTTGAGGCTTGTTGTGCCTTGCTTGAGTGATCATTTCCTCAATGAGTTGTATATTTTATTGCTGCTATGATCTAATATGATGGCCATTGAGTTATCCGACATTTCATGTGTATATGATTCACTGCTATTTACCATTTGATGTATTTGTTATTGTTGTAGCTGCAATGTTGGGGTTGTCTTAAGAGATTCCCAATCTTGTTGTATTTCCCTATTGGGGATATTGTCCTTTAACAATCACTCTATAGAAAAAGTTTTCTAGTGGGCCAGGTAGCCTCTGGAGCTCATCCTTTGTTTAAAGGTGAAAAATACAGTAAACGTCCCTGCAGTCTATCTCTGGAATAGATTTTCCTTGTCATTTGCCAATATTTCTGAAAAAGGAAAATTACAAGGAAACAAATATTTTGCTGTAGAGGCCATGTCTCTTCCCATGCTCCCTTTAGAACATGTAATGCAGAAAGTGTGGGGATGCTCCTCCCACAAGAATAAACCCACTCCATGTGTTTCTCCTCCAATCATGGTCCTCATAAAAGAAAGAATAATATCAGCAAATAGGATCATGATTAGCATCATAATGAAAGAAAGACTAAAGGTTTTATGTAGTGCTGGAAGGTACCAACAGTCTCCCAAGTGGTCACAGTGCAATCTTCCCCACTATAGCTTCAGATAATAGCATGGCAAGTTGTTTCTTGATAGATGGCTAGTTGTGTAAGTCACCACGTCTACTAGCAAATAGTAGATGGCTGAATATATCAACTAAGCATACAAGGAGTAACCAAACACTTGCCCCAGATCATATAGTAGATGGTTGTCTCCATCAGAATAGCTAGCCAAAAATGGTCCATGGAGCCTAAATAAAAACTTGCCCCTTTGTAGAGCAATGCACTGTAATGAAATGGTAAGAGCATGCAAATATTGTGTTGAACAATCAATAAATGCAAAAACATAATTCTTACCATGTGATGAAAGCAATATGGTGAAAAAATCCACAGATAGATCCTCCATAGTGGTATGACATACCCATATGAAGAGGAATGAACCACATGCCGCATGAAAATCCTCCTTCTCATGCCTAGAAATCCCAATCAAGGAGAACATACCACAATAACAAATGAGTCCATCCACCATTCTACCAATCTCACCTTCTTTATGCCCACCAAGTGCATCAAATATGAAGTGATCTTGGGAACACTCCATCAACAAGTTCCTGCTCCAAGGTGACAGCGCTGTCGGCCTATGCAAATAGGCTCCTGCCAACTCATAAATCCATGCTTTGACATGCCCCATGTCAAAGACTTCTCCCATAATGCTGCTACATACAAGAAGTACCTTCCAAGGTGGAAGTACTTCTAGATCATATAAGGCTAAGGAGTAGCCTCCTTGCACTATGATAGTGTCATCCCCTACTCCTGCAGCATCATGCCAAGTGTGAGAGAAAATCTGCCCTTGCTCTCTCCCAATCCTCCAAAGCAACAAAAGTCTTTGTTGCTTCCTCATACCTCCATCATACAACCCATGTGGTGAAAACATAATGATCACATCATCATAATGCATCCACACTCCTTGCTGCCCCATGATGCAAGTACCTTGCCAAGTACTCTCCTCCCACATACCCTTGGAAAAATGATATGTCTCATGATGGCCAAACTCTCTCAAGAGTAGCCAACGCAATTTTTCCTCTTGCTACCCAGTATCATAGATTTGCAAGTAGCTCTCTAGCCTCTTGCTCTCTATCCACATCCACTTATCCACCGATGGATGCCTCTTACCATTCTCCATCTTGGTACTCTTCCAAAGAAGATTACCGTCCTCCCATATCATAGTTTCCTCATTGCATTTAGTGGGATTTTGACATGCAAATCCTTGGAGATCTCTTAGAAAAGATATAACACTAATAGCCATCTTGAATCCATAGGGATCCCAGTGATCTGAAGGCAAAGTCTCCTCACTGCTACCACTTGACAGCGTTGTAACCTTCCTCCATGGTGTTTTGGTTGGCTCATGCCCCAACTCAAAGATGAATCTATGTGCCCTTGTATGGTAGACATGGTCCATGACATCCTCCAAAAGGTTACACTCCAACCTCAAGGGTTGTGTGAAACTCAACAGTGATACATGAGGTTGATGGTTCATCTCTCCCTTGAACCATTCAAGCTTTCACAACACAGTGCAATCCTGCTTCTCTATCTCAGAAGTAATGTTGGATCTTGGGTCATATGAAGACAAATTCCCACAATTTCTAGAAAGATTTGCTGCAATAAATAAAAGTGGAAATCTTCCCATACCTTGGTGAGATGCGGGAACCTCTTGTAGTACTACAAGGGCTCCTCCCTCCAATGTGATGGCTGCCCTAGCTGCTGATGTAGAAGGCTACTCTCCCAAGACTATGACAACGCTGGTGTTACACCAATTTTTTGGTCATCTAACTCATTATCATTAGATGAACCCAAGTACACCATGTAAGACCAATTTTACCCTAAGTAAAATTGCTTTCACCATGTCAAATAACATTTGTCCATATTTCCTGGTCATATTTAACCCAAAACAAGAAAATTAATTAAATAAATAATTATTTATTTAATTATTTCCCAGGAATAAATTATTTAAACCATTATTTAATAATATTCCTAGTTAAATTTGACTAAATCATTTTTAAATAATTAAATAAATCATTATTTATTTAATTATATCCCCATCATCTCCCTAAAATAATAAATAAATCATTTATTTATTTATTGTTTATAAATAAAGGAATTGACCCAAGTCAAAAGACCTTTTCCCTCCAAAAAATATAATAAAATATTCCTAAGGGGTGGTTCTAGAATTTGATTAATAATATTTTATTCATGCACTGAGTTCTAGAACACCCCATTATTTTGCTATAAATAGAAGGGTTTTCCCCATTCATTAGTCACCTTCATTGCATTAGATCACACTGGATCTACTCTTGGTCACCATTTTCCATTTTTGTTTTGTGAGCTCCCATTGAGTTCTATGTTTGTCAGGGTTTTCTACCACAATAAGAGAGAGGAATTTTAGATCTGAAACACTGAGGACTTTCAAGAACCCATCCCATTGAGGAGAACCGGAAAACACCTTTCTTGTTTTCCTCTCAGGTGCCCCACTCTTTAATATAATATAAAACATTCTTTTAAACACCTTGTTCTTGTCTTGTCTATTGGATGCATGGAGCCATATTATATTTTATCTGCTTAATGTCTTTTGTGCTTAGATTTGGATTTGCGCAGCAGACTTAAGAATATTTTGCAGCCATAATCGATGTTAGGGCTATTTTTTATGCGTAGCTAAAGTGATCTTTTATGACGAAAGATTCATACTAACAATTGGCGACTGCACACGGGTTTTACTTTACGATCGCTGTCGTTTTATCTATTCCCGCATATCCAGTTGTTTCAAACCCTAGGGTTTCTCTTCCATTTTCTATTTTTTTTATTTTTATGGTGATTTCCACCTCTAAAACCCTCAAACAGTCAAATTTTTACCTTCCGTGTGTTTCTGGCCTTATTGCGCAGGTGACAGACATCAGTCGCATCTGAGACGACAATTTTTTCTGAAATCTGCCGTCGAGAGAGCCGGATCTGCAGGTCGCACTTATCGGCCCAAAAAGTGTGACCTGAGCCTGAGGACACACTTTTCTGCCCCAAACCTGCGACCTGGACTGAAAACAGGTCAGAACCTGCGACCTGTAATTTTTCTGCAAATTTTCCAGCACCTTTTTCTGGGTTTGTCTGAAGCTTCTGTCAAGGTTTTCCAGCCTCTGTCTCCACCCGTTTAGAGTTGTTTCTGATCTTTTTCACTCAACTAAGTGGGAATATTTCCCCTTAGGGCTCTAGTACCCTCCACTTTTTGTGGGAGAGTTTTTACTGTTTCAGAAGTCTGAATTTCCATAGTTTCAGCCTTATTTATTTTAGATCTGATACCTCGGTTTCAGATCTCTTTAGATCAGCTCTTCCCCCTTTCAAATCACCTCATATAGTTTTGTTTGGGTTCATTTCTAGAGTTGCCTCATTGTCCCTTCTATTTTTAGCTAATCACCTTCTTTTTAACAGCAACCTTGCCTCTGCCTCTTTGCTGTTCTCTGCACCCCTTTTCAGCAGATTTCTCCTTTAGATCCCAGTCCCTCCTGACATTAGATCTATTGGCCTCCTTTTCACATGCTTGGCTTAGTTTTTTCCCTCTTATAGACTAGTTTTGAGAGACCCACTTTCTTGGGTTAGATTGATGCATTGATTAGCTGTTAATTTTCTATTCTTTCAGTCTTATTTACTGCAGATTTATTTTCAGTTACGCAGCACACTTTTTCTTTTGCTCTCAAAACGTCTGGGTTTAAACAATTAAAATACACGCACACCACAAACTGACCCTAAGTGAAGAAGCACCTGACAAAGACTTTAAAATCAATTGTCACTGCACCTCTCTGCCCTTGACCTCACTTGATTTTGTCCCTCCTTGCCCTTGTCGATTTTTCTTCTTCCCGTCATCATTGCGCCGCCAAGGTGCCTCTCCCAGAGACTTCTTGGCCTTCACCCTTAGTTTCCGGTTGGTCGACTTCCTCCTTCCCGTCTTCATCGAGTAAGTCCTCCCCCGAGTCCGCACTCTGACTCTTCCTCTGATTGTTCGGGTTCCCCCCCTACTCCTGGTTCCCCCCCTGTCACTTTCACCATGTCTACTTCAAGGCCTACTACCAACAGCAACCCCAGTACTACTACTGGGTCTGTTTCCAATGGAACCACTTCGGGACCTACCTCGACTGCCCCATTACTCCTTTATATGGCCGGCCTTAGTCTCCCCGATTTCAATCAACTGATCACTGACCCTATCCGCCACGATGTTAGTTGGCCTGCTATGCCAACCAAGCTCCCCTCCGACATTCCCAAGTTCGAAGGCCTTGCTAGTGAAGATCCCTCCAACCATATCAGATATTTTCACATGTGGTGTTCCTCCAATTCCATTACTGATGACTCCATTCATCTTCGATTTTTCCAACACGCGCTCACCGGCGAAGCTTCTAAATGGTATCTTGATCAAGCCACCTCTTCCCATACCACCTTTACGACCATTGCCCAAGCCTTTTTATCGTATTTCCAGCTCGCTCTCCGATACAACACTGGTACTGAACTCTTAACTTCTTTCCATCAATCCTCTTTGACCCGCCTTTCTGCTCATGTCCAGGAATGGCGACGCAGACAGAGCTTGTGTCGCGCTCCCCCCTTTGAAGATCAGTTTTACATGGACTGGTTCCTTCGCTCTCTCTTACCTTCCATTGGCAAAGATGTCACCTCCCATTTTCCCCAAACCGAAGAAGCCGCCCTCCAAATAGCCTTGAAATATGACCTTATCTATGCCCAATCTGGTTATGTTGATATCGTCCTTCCTGACCTCCCCAAGCCCGGTGGCCCTAATGCCTTGGGGGCATCTCACTCTATCGACGGTATCGTTGGAGCCCTATCACATACCTCTACTCAACCTCTTCTGGGCTATGGTTTCCCTCCAGGAGGGGCTGGCCCCTCCGGCACTTTCCCCCCTCCAGGTAGCATGTATCCAAGATACGGCATGCCTCCTCCTTTTTCCCACACTCCTTCTTACCTCAATGTTGCCCATCCTACCCCTTATCCGTACCCACAACCTGGTGTCCCAGCTCCTCCAGTATTTGGACCTCCCACTCCCTTGCCTTCTCCACCCCCGCAACCGCACCTACTACCCCCTCCAGGGCAAGTATTTGTGCGGCGGGGGGAAACACTCTTCTCACTGACAAAAGACGAAGACGCGTCGTCCGCTTCGGTAATCGTGGACCCAATCACCCCCGATGTGCCTCTGTCCCCAGCAGGTCACGGAGCTCTGGGCCAAACCCGAACCGAGCCACTTCGCACCAATAATCCCCATTCGTGTTGTTGTGGTGTTTATGGTCACTACCTCCACGGTGTCCCTTATTACCACAAATACGGCGGTCATGGGAGTCTCGAGGAGCCACCGTCTGGAGGTGTAACCTCCTCTTGTTGTAAATGGGCCATCGACTTTATGGAATGTCAACCTACATACTAGTAACCACAAATATAGCATCGTGGCGGTTGACTATTTCACTAAATGGGCCGAAGCTATGCCAACGTTCAACAATGCGGCAGCCACTGCAGCCCTCTTTTTCTCTAACCATGTCATTGCTTGATTCGGAGTTCCAAAATAGTTAGTCTCAGACCATGGCCGACATTTCGAAGATCAGATTTGGCATGAGCTATCCTCCCTATTGGGTTTTGAGCACCAATATTCATCTTCCTATTGCCCCCAAGGCAATAGCCAAGTTGAAGTGGTTAACAAAATTCTTAAGACCATGCTTCAACGAACGGTGAATAAGCACAAAACCAATCGGCATCTCATGCTCTTCCCTACTTTGTGGGCTTATCGTACTTCTGTTAAAACCTCCACTAGTTTCACTCCTTTCCACCTTGTCTTTGGCGAGGAGGCAGTCTTACCAATCGAATGTGAAATCCCTTCCCCTCACTTAGCCGTCGAACTTCTCCCTGATACCCAAACTCTAGAACAACGATTCATCATGCTCGAGCGCGCCTCTGAAGACCGTCGTGTTGCACTACAAACTCTTGAAGCAACAAAAAAGCGCACCAAAGCTCATTATGACTGAAAATTCCACCCTCGTACCTTTCATGAAGGTGACCTTGTTCTAGTATATGACCAGGCCCATGATACCCTCGGTCATGGGAAGTTTGACTCATTATGGCTAGGTCCTTACATTATCAGTAAATACCTTGGTAAGGGGGCATATCTTTTAGAGGAATTTGAAGGCCAAATCCTTCCTAATCCTCACAATGCACTCTATCTTAAGAGATATTACCCTTAGCATTTCCCATTCGAGATGCGTGTTTTATTTTCTTCTAGATAGCCAGCACCTATTTGTTTTGCATTTCGCTACTTCACCAGGACACCTATTGTCCATGAAGCCTTACTTCACCTCCCCTCAAAATTGGATTTTCCCACTTACAACACATGTCATTGGGGGCACCACCTTGCCTCCATACTCATTCCTGTTTGTGTCAATTTCCGTCATGAGATACCATTTTGTACTCATGTTTTTTATGATCCCCTTTGGGTCACCCCCCATTTCATTATCATCACTATTGTCCATCTGTTTGTCGCTCTACTATTTTCCCTCGTGCCTTAGCTGAGGTTCCCTTATTGCCTCACCTATGGTGGACCTACTTCTGTCGACATCAGCTCATTTACTCCAGAATCCAGGTCTAGGGGGCAATGTACCTTGGTTCGAGCTCTTCTTAGCATGATCGTGATCTATACACTTGATGGTCCAGTGATGCAGCAACAACTATTCGTGATTCCCGGGCATGTGTGAGATGTCTCAATACTCATGAGGGGGTGGCCCTACAGGTAGCCCCCCACATGCTCGGATGACTTCTTCATTTCCACCCTTGATGCAGCTCCTTTCATTTGATGATATCAGCTTCAACTGCTTGCAGCGCCTCTTCGATTTGCATGTATCAGTCAGATTTTGCGAGCCCTTCCCTATGTGTAGGGGGCATTTGGGTGTATTTGTATCTCATGTACTAAAATCTTCTTATATAAGTCCTGACGGTTATTCAAGGCATCGTATGTATGTGGGATTCATAATTTTATTTCTCTGGCTCATTTTTAAGCCAGCACATGCTTCATTATTGCATTCTGTGGTTTTCCGGGTGCTTTATTCTGTGTACTATTGTCTCGGCGGGTATAGGTATGCCTCCCCTGCCGCCTTTAACACTGGTACCACTTCATCACCTAGAGACTTTTTGCACCTATAAGTCTCGTCTCCTCTGGGTCTAGTCCTTTAGCACATTAAGACTACCTTACATTCCTCTCTCTCACTTCCCTCTTGATACCTAGTGATTGAGTTCTTACAACGTACTTCGGTCATACGATTTGCTCCTAACACTCGTACGTTGGGGGGAAATCTGTTACACCAATTTTTTGGTCATCTAACTCATTATCATTAGATGAACCCAAGTACACCATGTAAGACCAATTTTACCCTAAGTAAAATTGCTTTCACCATGTCAAATAACATTTGTCCATATTTTCTGGTCATATTTAACCCAAAACAAGGAAAATAATTAAATAAATCATTATTTATTTAATTATATCCCCATCATCTCCCTAAAATAATAAATAAATCATTTATTTATTTATTGTTTATAAATAAAGAAATTGACCCAAGTCAAAAGACCTTTTCCCTCCAACAAATATAATAAAATATTCCTAAGGGGTGGTTCTAGAATTTGATTAATAATATTTTATTCATGCACTGAGTCCTAGAACACCCCAATATTTTGTTATAAATAGAAGGGTTTTCCCCATTCATTAGTCACCTTCATTGCATTAGATCACACTAGATCTACTCTTGGTCACCATTTTCCATTTTTGCTTTATGAGCTCCCATTGAGTTATATGTTTGTCAGGGTTTTCTACCACAATAAGAGAGAGGAATTTTAGATCTGAAACACTGAGGACTTTCAAGAACCCATCCCATTGAGGAGAACCAGAAAACACCTTTCTTGTTTTTCTCTTAGGTGCCCCATTCTTTAATATAATATAAAACATTCTTTTAAACACATTGTTCTTGTCTTGTCTATTGGATGCATGGAGCCATATTATATTTTATCTGCTTAATGTCTTTTGTGCTTAGATCTGGATTTGTGCAACAGACTTAAAGATATTTTGTAGCCATAATCGATTCTAGGGATATTTGTTATGCGTAGCTAAAGTGATCTTTTACGACGAAAGATTCATACTAACAGCTGGTACATGTCTCCTCCCATGGGGGTGTGGGCCTACTCTCCTCTGACCTTTCTCCATCAAAGGTTCTAATCAGCCCTTGAGTGAACTCAGGAAAATAATTCACTCTTGTATGGCTTAAGTGACTAAACCACCAAGCATTGGCTTCACCCTCCAGGTGCAGTGTTGCAACTTCTAATGCCTCCTTCTCTACCACTAGATGAAGTAGGAAGAATGCCTCAAGCTTCCTTGCCCAAGCTCTTGCTGTAGTTGACCCATCAAATGTAGACAATAGGAATCTATTGCCTTTAATTTCCTCTTTGCTGCAGGGTCTTCTTTCTTCTCTCAGTTGAATAAACTGAGGAAAATCTAGGGTCTCTTCAAAAGCCCTAGGTTGGAAATTGTATTCTGCCAAATACCCACTTAGGATTTCATGCTCTAAGTGGTCTCCTTGCTCTCCAATTCCTCTATGAGAACAGGAAGTGCATGCATCTTCTTCTGCCTCTCGAAACCTTCTAGAGGTCCCACTGCAGCTCTCTCCTCCTTGAAACCCTTTTGGAGTTTCAATGCATTTCTTTTCTTTCTCCTTAGATCTGAAAATTGATGAGATTAATCTCATCCTCTCCATAATTTTGTTATCCTCTCTTTCTTGTCTTCTGATTTGATCTAAAATCCACAGGCTGAGCCAAGATGGTAGCTCTGATACCACTGTAATATCCCAAAATGGGAACAGCTACACTATTGGGAATATTTTAAGATATTACCAATGTGGAGCTTCAAAAAATATTGAGCATAAAAATGTATATCATTTCATAATATGCAAAAGAAACATTTATCAAATGAATGATCAGTAGTAGATATTTTCTATACTATTCTTTCCCGGCATGAGGAAATGCAGCCTTATGGACCATGAAAACATCATTTTTAGACAATAACACAATAAATATGGGAAATGAAACTTGGATCCCGTGTTTTATACATTATGAAACTTCCATATCGAATTTTATCCCAAACTAATCATTCTAGCTAAGTTAAACAGATCTCCCTAGCTAGAAACAGCTCAAAAACACCCCAATCCCATGACTTTTCAACTGCAGCATTTCTGAAGACTATAAGAGCATAATTTCCATGAGGGTTTCTATAGAAAATAATGAGATAATACTGATATGGAGCTTATATTAATCAAATAGTAGAGAAATGGAGGTTTAACCTCTTTTACACAAAGAAAAAGACACTCGACAAGGGTTTCCGGCAATATACATGTATAAAAAGCAGGACTGCAGAAAATAACGCAGTATACTACAACTATGCATTAAGCATGGCTGAATATGAAATATAAAATTTTAATAATACATAAAATGGCCAAGGCCCTTCTCATTATATCTCCCGGAGGGAAATAAGCACCTCCTCCTCAAAGACTAGTACAAAATAGCATGGTTTAACCCTGCAACTACTGCAACTGCAGAGAGGACACAGTTTCTGAAGGGAACTACACTGTAGATGAATGTGGATGAATGGCCCCAATCCAAATGATGAATTGAAGTTCAGATCCTTCCCTCTTGATCCCTTAAGCAAGCTGACCCAAAGAGAGGATGGAATTCCCGCATGGGAATTCTTTGCACTAAGTAGTGCAGCAACTTCGGCTAAACAGCTGAAGCATGCTAATAGAGACCAAAGATAGCTGAATACTGAATGAATTATTTCCTTGATTCTATGCCCTCCTTTTATATTTGGTGAGCTTTCTCACCCCGGACCCCACAAAATGTTGAGGTGACTTCCTAGTGAAGATTCCTCCTCCAAAACTGCGATGCCCTAGTTGGCTTCCCTCCTCTTTGTAGTAGCGCTGTTGACTTGGTCAACTGGGACTAATCCATCTGAAATTCATCTTTTCACACTAAGGGATCTTCAATATAGTTCTCATGTGTGTGTTTAGGCTGATCCTTGTTCACATTGAGCTATTTTACTTGGGTGATCTCTTCCTCCTTAGGAATGCATTTTGACTTAGTCAAACTTGACTATGTCCACATTTATTTTTCCCTTGTTCACACCTGTAAGTGCAAAGTCTAGCTCCTAAAGTGATCTCCTTCCTTAATAAGGTGAAATTTATTCATATCTTTATTGTTCATGGGCCTCCTTTCCCATTTATTCCTCTCCTAAGTGAAAGCATCAAAATCTAATATTCCAATTTGCTTGTTTGCAAAATTTGGAATATTACATCCTTGAGCTATTCCTTTAGGACTTTGCCTAAGAGTGTTTTCATTTTCAAATGGAGGGTTATGTAGTTTAGAGAGTGGATCCATCTTCCCTTGGTATTTCCATGGTCAAGAACCCAATTGGCCACTTCAACTTGGATTTCAAAATATGAGTAGGATTGGCATTCATTAGTGGTGAAGACTTAAAGTTGATGGATTTCCTCTTTGATTTCCGAGGGAGTGGAGTGAAAAATAGTTGTTGTATTTGGTGATGAGGATTGAGCACGCAACTAACCTTGAGGGTATATACCACTAGACACCCAACGGTAATGCATCCTTTATCAGGGTATGATGTGTCGGGTAACTAGAGACTAGAGTAAGGAAAAACCCCAGAGAACAAAGAAACCAGGCAGACCGTAAGGCATACTACTAAGTACAAAGAGTGTCCAATAAAGACTTAGCTCCCAAGGAAATGTGGAGATGGATCTTGTGAGATTAAGAAACAAATTAATGGAGAGGGAACGACTCTTGTCAAGTTATGACATCAACAAATAACCAAAGACACCAATACTAATGCACACAACCACTACACTAAAAAACTATGTACAAAAACCCACCATACAAAATATGTCCAATTGAAAGAGTTCAAGGGGTTGTAAAGATTGGAGATAGAGTGAATTACCAAGTATTGGTTTGATCACTGGGTTGGGGACTTATTCTAATTGAGGATGAGCAATTTCCTATCACCCCCTTACTCAAGATTCAATTTTAGCTTTCACTAGTGTCCCCTAGGTCGCCTCCTCGCCCATAGTCATTCTACTCCTCTCACAGGTGTTCGGCACCGGGTGCATGCATTCGAGGCCAGTGTCCCTGGAATAAGGATTACCCTGTAACACCAACCTCACAAATCCATCATCATAGGAAATAGTCATATTTTGAACCAGAGCTAACCCAAATACTTGCCACACAACATTAGGTCGTGATGCTCGGAGTTAATCTCCACAAAGCATGTGTCATGGGGAAAATGTCCCACTTGTGGTGGAGGAATGTCATAGACACAAAAGATAAACACAAATATGAGGTTACCCAAATTCAAGCTAACAAATAGAGAATATGTTGACATATTATTATGAAGGGAATTAATATTAATATTTCCACGTCATCCCCCAATCTTAAATGAAATGGGAGGTAGTGGAGTGGTGGGTTCCCCCCCCCGCATCCCCCTTCATCCATTGACATGAATTCCAACACCCCAATCGAGGAATAATGGATGAATTCTTTTATTGAAATGGTCATCTTGGATTTTATTTTTTGTAGCTAGGTTGGGCCTAGGTCACAGTCAAAATTCTATCACCAGGATTGTACCCACTAATGGGATTATCACCATATCATACCCACTATTAGGATGCTAGCATGGTTGAGTTTGGATGCCCCTTGGGATAGTTTCATTCCTCAAAAAGTGGCTTCCATATTCAACCTTTCCCCATAAGGTTTGAACTTGAGACCTAGTGGTGAATAGATACCACTCAAAAAAATTGGTTTACACCTCATCTGTGGGAAATTTTAATGTTTTTTTTCTAAAGTCAGGCACTTTGCATTATGTCAAAAGAGGATTACATAGAGAAAAAATTTCCTCTACTAGTCTTCCAAAAGGGAAACCAAACCAATAGCATAAGTTTAGAGTCTCGATATTCCTAAGACCTCATATGACTAGTGCATCTTATATATAAAAGCTCATATATATATATAAATTATGGCATATATTTTGTATTAGAATTTTATCAAATATAAAATTAAATTATTGGTAAATATAGATAGACGTTAATATATAATAAATATTAAAATACTTACTTCCTAATGTTCTCATGTTATTAAATTATAATAAATCTAATTAAATTATAACTCTAATTTAGATTATTATTATTATTAATTATAAAAAGAATTAATATATAAGTTAGACATATATACATTAAAAAAAAATAGAAAAATATTCTTAATCATGAAGAACTACCCTCATTATACTAGGAAATTTTTAATTTGTGAAATTATTTTGTTACAATATCATGGCTTATCAATACCACATGTCCAAAATGCCATAACTCAATCAATATGACATTTATTGATTTTTTTATGAATCAATTTAATTAAAAAGACAAAAAGCATAAATTTTAAAGATAAATCTCTATCTCCTATTTGTGTTTTAGTATATATATTCTAAAATATTACGTAGAGATTAAATCCCTATCATCCACTTAATAATTATAAATGTAGCATAAACCCAAAAAGAAAAAAATTACTTTTTCTTTCTCCACTGGTAAATATACTTTCCAAATTGTGTCACATCTAACCAAACTTACAAACATCCATAGTTAGCCTTAATCTCTAAATTCGAAGACCAAACTATAGCTTATATGGAAGTTCTAACCTTTAATATTTATAAGATTATTATAAATTTCAATAATTGTATCGTATTAACTATATTGAATGATTAGTCAATATATATAAATATATCACTGGTGCTACTTTAATGTTATACCACAGTTAACGCTTACAAACCCACATAAGTGTTTTAACCGTAAGTTTGGTACTTTCGAGGGTATATCTAGCATGATTCTGGATATTGAATGCAATGAGTACTAGAAATTAAATTCTTTTGACGGGTGTGAGGTCTTCTAGGATTTTTTGTGAGTTTTAATGGTCCTTACCATAAATCTTCACTGTTGGATCCCTGGAGATTGACGGTGAATGCTTCCGGTGGGAAATGACATAGATATTCTCGCCAACCCTACCTGGCACCTTCTTTTGTTGTTGCATCTATGTCGAGAAGTTACTTTAGCTCTGAGGGTTTATTCTGTGGCAACTTTGACCTTTGGCTCCACCATCTTTGATATTCCACCAGGCTCGCAGGGTTCTCAAGGGTGTAGCCCTCATGGTCTTGCAACATAGTGGAGAGGAGGTGTCGTTATCAAATGCGATGAGTTTCTGGACTAAATAGTCCTCTGTCACCAAGGAAACTTCTCCAGTACTGGTTCCAATTATTCATAGTTTAGGTAATTACACCCTTTGCATTTACAGAAATATTCTTAATACATTTCCGGATTTTCAAAGTTTATCTCTGGTTTCTGTGTTTAATTTTTCTTTGTTTCTCGGTGTTTTTTTTTTTTTTTTTGAAGACTTCTGGTGTGATGCTCAGAATGTCGAGACGAATCTATTTCTCAGGTAATCTCCTTAACAATTCCTTATTTTCTTAAACATGGTTCTTCATTTTGAGTAGGAATACGTTTAGCAACTTAAAACTTCCCTTACAGGTTTTCCTTTCATGGCTATTGTTGCAGGTCCACACTTGCAGGTTGGCATTTTAACCGGTTGGCACGTTATTCTGCATAGAATTTAGTTATTTTGAAATAACATTTTTCATGGCTATTATTCCTATTTCTCCTTCAAGGTACTTCTAATACGTGCACTCAGGAAAATAGGTCTTATTTGTCTTAGGCGGACTTCTAGTCTTCATAGGTCTATGAATCCAAATCTCAGCTTTGTCTGTTGGCCTGGTTTAGGTCTTTATATATATATATATATATATATATATATATATATATATATATATATATATATATATATATTGTAAATTTAAAGAAAATGTCCTGTCGAGAACCTTGAGGACTCGGATAGTCTCTCTCGCACTTCTATTTTTGTAAAAATTAACCGTGAATTTGTTATGAAAGGTATACTGAAGGAATTCATTTCTAAAATTCGACCCTTACATAGTTGCAATTTTGGCAATGAAAATTGCTATATAAATACTCTTGGAATAGTTTTATTGCCATTCGGTCTGTATGTATTGTTTTTAAAAATAGTGGCTCACTATTTTTAATGGAATGAACAACTTATTTTTTGCAAAGGTCCCAACATGTTCCAGTTCTATCTTTCTGTATGTTTTCATTTCTTGGTTCATTCGAATGGTTAATATGTAGGTATGCTTGACAGACAGGACATAACTCAATTTTCTTGGAAATAATTGATCACTGTATTTACAGTAGTTTTAATCTCCAATCTTAGTTTCTGTGATTAAAATACATAAATATATTTCTATTTCTTTTACATTAAGTTTGTATCTCAGTGGCCAGACCACCATACAATTTGTCCGTGTATAGTTAGATGGAGGAGGCAACGATTACTGGGTTGGGGTTCCTCCTCGTGCCTAGAACCAAAAGCCCACCCTGTACTAGTTATTTGGAAAGTAATCTTTTCCTAGTATTCTACTTTCCTTTCACAAAAATTTATAAGTTTTTTGTTATAATTATTTCTTTATCATTATGTCTCTCTATTCTAGAATACTGGTTTACTTCTTGATAGATAAATAATATTTCTGGAATGAAAACATTATATGTTCAGATGTCTACTCTTCTTGGTTATGATTTTACTTCTAATAATTATCTACTATAGTTTTCAATTAAATCTCAGATAATAACTCTTTTTCTGTTATATAAATTCACACAAAGTTCTTCTATAAATATTATAGAAATAATCACAGTTTTTTCTAGTATTTTGTTGACTTGTTTTAAATAATAACTTTTCATTTTTCCATAGAAAGAAATGCTCAACAAATAACAACTTTCTCCTGCAATTTAAATAACACTTAACTGAGTACAAATAACTTATAAAAGACCTTTCTGTATAATTAATTCTAAGATAATAGTCACTTATCTGAAATTGTATTTGGTTGTTGGTGTCCACCCAACCTTCAAGAGAGGCAATTATGTCCTCCTCTTGCCCCCGTGCTCCACCACTGAAGAGGTACAGGTTGACAGTAGATTTTCTGCTATGACCTTAGGACTCTAAGTACAGTCAGTGCCAGAAAACTTCAGGAATTACTGAGTGATTTCCATTGGTCTCTACCGGCTTAGGAAAATCTCCATTCTTTCCTTAGCCCATGAAAAAAACCCCTACTCCTCACTGGGATGAGTCTCTTATACCGAGAGGAGCAGGTAACTGTTCAAACTGTCCAACCACCTTTTATTTCTTGGAAAACATTTACCATTAGCATTTTTAATTTTTATGGAATTAATTTCCATAACTAATTTTATTATTCACAATTAAAAGAAAATAATTTTCCAGCAAAACATTAATTGTCTCAGTCTTTTTCCTTAAACAAATAATAAAATGTCATTTAACTAGTTAACAACTAGTTAACATTAAATGCATCTGTCACAAATTACCCCCTTGGAAGTAACACCATCCTCAGTTTTTTACTCCAGCTCAGAAACTAGCTCTGATTAAGCCTCACACACAAACCCTTCGTCCTCTCAAGTAGCCTCATCCAGGCTAAAGTGCTTCCACTAAAATTTAACCCGGGTGGTGACTTGCTTTCTGTAATATTCCTTTTTGGGGATTCTCAAGATTCTATGTCAGAGATGGACTACAGAGGAATTTACTGGTTATGTCACCTCTGAAAAGAGGGTGAGAACCAGAGGCCACCTGTCCAACTGTAGACTCTTCCTATAGAACTTGGAATAATCCCAATTCAGGAATCTTAACAAGACCTTCAGTGAAAACGTTGTATAAGAAATTATGAGCAATGAGAATGCAGATCAGGGATGGGATTCCCTTATTTAAGCTGTATGTTACATGTACACGAAATTTCAGCAGAAGAAAATGAGTTTAAGCATGTTAAACAGATCTCCTGGAAACAAGACTAGCTAGAAATCAGCCAAAGAGAGAAGTTGCTACAAAATGAAACCCCCAGCTACTAGAATTGCACAGATCTGACTGGAACTCAGAAGAGGTCAGAAAAAGGTATGATATTTCAGTAATATAACAGTAAATCAGAATTACATATGATATTATTTCCTTTACAACTGATTACAAGAGGAACTAGGGAAAGATCTCTTCAGAAATAAGAGCTGCAACTAGAAATAAACTGCAGAAATACATATATGAAAGCTACAATACTTTAATAACAAGATCCAATTGGAATTACATCAAAATACTGCATATTAAGTTGTAGATCTGTATTACAATATACTGTGCTGCAGAAAACCCAGAAATTTCTGAAGATAACTTTTATTACTGAAATAGATCAGATCTATTGAGACATGGATCAGAAACCCAATCCACGGATCACTAAGGGAAGGCAAGCCTAACACCAAGAGATCTTCCTCCAAATTGATAACAAACTGAAATAACAAGCCCTCTCACAAAATAACGCATTATGAAGCAGAAACTGCACAGAGGGTGAAGGAGACTGAGTACATGGAATGAGAAATACAGATCTGATATAAAATAAGGATCAGCTAACTCCTTGGAGGCTGAAGAACACTCTCCAATAGAGAAAGCCTCTCAGAAACAACTAGATCTAAGCAGATCTACAATGCCACTTGCTACAAAAGATAACAACTGCAAAACCCTCAATGGGCCAGCGCTGCTCATGAAAGATATAGCTTGGTCTCAAACCAGATAGTGGCCAAATTCAGCAAAGAACTCCTCCAATGATTCTCAAGGGAAGAGATGAAACCCCTAAACAGGAATTCCAATCACAATCCTCTACTAAACAACAGAGAATGGTATTTGTCTAAGCAGACAAATACTTCAGAAATATAATTCATCAACAATCTCTTCACATGTCTTCTCCTCCTTTTTATAACATGAGATGGCCTTTGCAAACCCTAAACCACTTGGATGAGTTGGTCCTTTTTACATTATAAGTTCCCTTCTAGAACTGCACAGTCCCTCTTGGTGATGCATTGAACCTAGATAGCGCAGTTGATTTGGTCAAGGTGGACCCAATCTTTGGCTCAATCCTCTTTCACACCTACAAGTGGTTATTTACATAGCCCAGATTTGTCTTTGTTCACATGGGCATTGATTTATTAGGATTTTTACATGTCCTCCTTTATTCATTTATTCATAAACATAAAATAAAGCAAAATTCAATGTCTCCTCTTAGCAAAGGCTAAGTAGGAACATTACAGTCCTCCCCCTCAAAATGTTGCTTGTCCTCAAGAAAATGGTAGGGTAAGAGATGTGTCTCTTCTCCTTCTCCATTGATGACACCATCAAGAATAAACCTCTCATCATGAAGCAAGTGTTCACCAAGGCAATACATCAAAAACTGCTCCTCCAATGCTAGCATGATAGGTTCATAGTCTGCCCCTTCAGGAGTGTAAAACTCAACAGAAATATGCATGGGTGAACCAATGTCACATCTGAAACATGTATCATGAAGTACTGGATATAGTTCCATCCCATGTGGCACATGTACACTACTGACTCTTTGCCCATACATACCCATAAACAAAACCAATATGTCATCTATGTATGGTAGCAAAATCACAAAAAGGCAAACTGTAATTTGCACATGAGGAGGTGGGTCACAATCCCACATAAGGTACCAGCGCAGTACACTCCTTGTTCTGAGTAGATCTAAATGTGATAGGTGGTAGTCCCACCACATATTTGTTGCATAAGCCACTTTGACATGGCTGAAAGTGAAACTCTCATTAGGTGCCTTTGGAAAGCACCCATCATGAAAAACAATCTCCCTTTGCACCTCAAGGAAGTGGCCAGCTTTGGAGTTTTCATTGGCCCCATCTTTGCCATGAGATCTGCATGTAATATTTCTCCTTGTAGGAGCCATGGCTTGCATACATATGGTAAGAGAGTGTGCCAAATAAAAAAAAATAAACTTTCTCTACAAGATCAAATTTCTTACCATACAAATCTCCCATACTCATAGAGTTAGGCATGGGCTTTTCCCCTCCTTTGAGAGAAGAAAGAGATGGCTGAAATATATCCTGCATAGGATCCTTTGTCTGCCCCATCTCCGCATAGCTATTGCACTCTTGTAAGTTCTGATTTAGTTCCTCCTCCATACCCTCCCAATCAAAACTTTTCAAGGCTAGGGAGTAGATTTTTGCTGATTGCATGTAACTGGAAAGGAACTCCTTGTGTGCCCTTTTCAGTATTTCTTTCTTAAGCCTTGAGGCTTGAGATAAGAATACTTTTCCAAGATGATATATGACCCCTTCATGGACCATATAGCCTCCTCCTTGATTTATACCATCTAGGATCATCCTGGTGCGGCAGATCTTTGGAGTACTCTACAAGGAGTTGAGACCTCCAATATGGATCTATACTTCTCAACAAGGACAACACTGTGGATGTATCTATGGTGGTGCTTGCCTTGTTGCTTCTTGTTCCTTTGGCATTATGCATGCCAAAATTTTGTGTGGGAGGGCTGATCCTCCCCTTTGCTTCCTCCCACAGCGCAGTGACTCTTTCTTCCATTGTTTCAACACTTGGTGAAGCTTTCTCCATAGAATCTAATGGCATCCCAAGAGGCTTGCCATGATGTAGAAATGTCCCTTGTAGAAATATCATGAAAATAAGAGAAGGAACCATGAGATCCTTGCCCTCACTATGCAATTCCATATTTTTTGTGTGGGTAGAAACATCAAGAGAAGGGTAGGTGTGCATGCCTTGAATAACTTGTTGCTTCCCACTCTTCAGATCCATCCACTCCATCTGCAAGGCCCTCCAATCAGTGGTGACTTTTCCCAAAGTAATCAACCACTAGACACCCAATATGATGTTGGTGCCTGGTATGTCTGCCACAAAGAAGTGGTCCCTCAAAGTGTAGGTTCCCATAGTCACAGAAAGTGAGGGAACATACTGCATGCATTGCATAGTTCTGTCCCCCATAACCAAAACAGAGAACCCATCAAAAGAATCAGTAGGGATCCCTCTCCTCTACAAAAAGTGAGCATCAATAAAATTTTGGGTTGCCCCACTGTCAATAAGAATAGATACTCTTTGGTTCATAATTGAACCTTGCACTCTAAGAGTCAAATATTTGGGCACTCCCCTCAAAGAAGCAAGAGTCCCACTAGTTGGAGAAAATTCCCCTTCTTCTTCCCTGGATGATGATGGATCCTCCTCATCATCATCATTAGCGCTGTGACCTCTCATAGGTACATCATTACCTTCCTCATCCTCACAATCAGAGAAGAATTCAATACAATGTGCTCTCCCAGCAGCACACCTATGCCCTGGCACCCATGATTCTTGACAAGTAAAGCATAATTTAATCTTTCTCAACTCCCTCTGGAGATCATTGTCAAGAAGCTTTTTCTGTGAGCTCTCCTTGGGTGGAGCAGCTTTTCCTTCCTTCCCTTTAGAAGGGTGAGTGGCTTTGCTAGGAAGGGTTGCCTTTGTTCTTGGCAAGGCATCTTGGAGATATCTTGTTCTTTAAATGGCATCATGTAGTGTGGTGGGTTTGGTAGACTTGACCAACCCATGCAAAGGTTCCTCCAAGCCATCTATGAACATATAGACTCTCCTTGCAATTGAAAGATCAGGAACCATAACAGACAGCCTCAAAAATTCAGAAATATAGGCTTCAAAATCTCCTATTCGCTTAAGCTTTGCCAAGCTTATGAAAGGGGCCTCCGGATCCTTCCAATCAAATCTTTCCACTAGTCTCCTAGTGAACTCAGCGTAAGTGGACACATTGTTGTGCCCCAATGTAGAAATTCCATGAAACCACCATTTGTGGGCTTCTCCATCAAAATACAGCGCATCAATCTTAATGGCTTCTGCTTTAGGCACTTTATTCAGCTGGAAATAGATGTCCAACTTTTCCACCCATGCTTTAGCTGAACAAGATGGTGATCCATCGAACTTAGGCAAGAAGAACCTGCCCATGGTGTGGTGCCTCCCATGTAGGAAACCTCCATCTTTATACTGCTGCAATGGTTTCCTTCGATCCTTTAGATGGTAGAAATATTGAAAGCTCAAGTTATCCTTGAACCTTTGGCTTTGTGAATCATATTTTGTAAAATAACCTTCCAAGGAGGTTGAATCTTGAAGCCCTTCATTCTCTACAGCCAAGAAGGTAGGCATTGTAGAGCGTTGTGAGATCTGTGGAGCTTGTGGCAAGCTCACCGGTGGACCAGTCCCAAACTAAGACATTTCTGAACTCTCCCCTCGATGGAGTTTTCCAAAGGACTCCCTCATTATTTCTATCCTCATCTCCTTTATTTCCTTGGATAGATCTTGCATGGTTTCCAAGAGAGTTTTTGCAAACTCTTCTGCCTCCTTATCTTTGTCATTCAACTCAGGACCTTTCCCTTTGTCTTGACCCTTGTTAAGGTCAACAGTAGTATAGTCATACTTTATATGACTTCTATTCTGGTATCTCCTCTCCCTCTCAGAAAGAGGATCTTCATCTTCAGAATGCAGCATGACTAAGGCTCCAAAGTTAGCACAGGATGTGCCAAGAGTGGAGCTCTGATACCACTGTAATATTAATTTTTGGGGATTCTCAAGATTATATGTCAGAGATGGAATACAAAGGAATTTACTGGTTATGTCACCTCTGAAAAGAGGGTGAGAACCAGAGGCTACCTGGCCAACTGTAGACTCTGCCTATAGAACTTGGAATAATCCCAATTCAAGAATCTTAACAAGACCTTCAGTGAAAACGTTGTATAAGAAATTATGAGCAATGAGAACGCAGATCAGGGTTGGGATTCCCTTATTCAAGTTGAATGTGACATGTAAATGCAATTTCAGCAGAAAAAAATGAGTTTAAGCATGTTAAACAGATCTCCCAGAAACAAGACTAGCTAGAAATCAGCCAAAGAGAGAAGTTGCTACAAAATGAAACCCCCAGCTACTAGAATTGCGCAGATCTAAATGGAACTCAGAGGAGGTCAGAAAAAGATCTGATATTTCAGTAATATAACAGTAAATCAGAATTACATATGATATTATTGCCTTTAAAACTGATTACAAGAAGAACTAGGGCAAGATCCCTTCAGAAATAAGAGCTGCAACTAGAAATAAACTGCAAAAATACATATACATCGTTATTTTCCAGATGGTTCAGATGTTGTGAATTACATTTCAGATCTAGGATAGATATATGGATGAATCATCAGATCTAATACAGATATGGAAACTACAAGAATTTAAGAACAAGATCTAATTGGAATTACATCAAAATACTGCATATTAAGCTATAGATCTGAATTACAATATATTGTGCCGCAGAAAACCCAGAAATTTCTGAAGATAACTTTTATTACTGAAATAGATCAGATCTATAGAGACATGGATCAGCAACCCAATCCACGGATCACCAAGGGAAGGCAAGCCTAACACCAAGAGATCTTCCTCCAAATTGATAGCAAACTGAAATAACAAGCCCTCTCACAAAATAACGCAGTATGAAGCAGAAACTGCGCAGAGGGTGAAGGAGACTGAGTAAATGGAATGATAAATATAGATATTATATAAAATATGGATCAGCTAACTACTTGGAGGCTGAAGAACACTCTCCAATAGAGAAAGCCTCTCAGAAAAAACTAGATCGAAGCAGATCTACAATGCCACTTGCTACAAAAGATAGCAGCTGCAAAACCCTCAATGGGCCAGCGCTGCTCATGAAAGATAGAGCTTGGTCTCAAACCAGATAGTGTCCAAATTCAGCAAAGAAATCCTCCAATGATCCTCAAGGGAATAGATGAAACCCCTAAACAGGAATTCCAATCACAATCCTCTATTAAACAGCAGAGAATGGTATTTGTATAAGCAGACAAATACTTCAGAAATATAATTCATCAACAACCTCTTCATGTGTCTTCTCCTCCTTTTTATAACATGAGATGGCCTTTGCAAACCGTAAACCACTTGGATGATTTGGTCCTTTTCACATTATAAGTTCCCTTCTAGAACTACGCAGTTCCTCTTGGTGATGCATTGAACCTAAACAACACAGTTGATTTGGTCAAGGTGGACCCAATCTTTGGCTCAATCCTCTTTCACACCTGCAAGTGATTATTTACATAGCCCAGATTTGTCTTTGTTCACATGGGCATTGATTTATTAGGAGTTTTACATGTCCTCCTTTATTCATTTATTCATAAACATAAAAGAAATCAAAATTCAATGTCTCCTCTTAGCTAAGGCTAAGTAGGAACATTACACTTTCAGAGCATAATTTCTCTCCGGTCAAGTATGTGTTGCGGCTCGACCAGAAACTCGTCGCTCATATCTACCTGCAAACAACAAAGTTCTTTGTCAAATTTTTATAAAGAAATCATATTTCAAGTTAGAATTTTTTGATTCTATGCTACTTGTATATTCTTCCAGTAAATTATGTGCTTCGAATCATGCACATATCTCTTTAATGGGGACACATAAAACACATTGTGTACCTGGATGTGACTGGGTAAAGCTAGCCGATAGGCCACAAGTCCTACCCCTTCCAAAATTTGGAAGGGTCCACAGAACCTGGGAGCCAACTTGGCACAAGAGTTCCATTGCAAGGTTCTCTTCTTGGGTTTGATCCTCACATACACATGGAATCCCACTTTGAATTCCTGATAAGTCCTCTTCTTATCTCCATATATTATCTGTCGATCTTGTGCAACCTCCAAATTTTGTCTTATCTTATTTACTTCTGATTCCATTTTAGCCAGCATTTCGGGTCCCAACATTAGTTTCGTTTTGGGGATGCTCCAATTCATGGGTGTGTGACACTACCTCCCATATAGAGCTTCGAAAGGACTCATCTTAAGGGACTCTTGATATCCATTGTTATAAGAAAATTCAACCAGATGAATATAATCTTCCCATTTGGTTGGTTGCTGCATCACGTACATGCGCAACATGTCTTCCAAAAATTGGTTTACCCGCTCTATCTGACCATCTATCTGGGGACGATATGCAGTGCTAAAGTTTATTTGGGTCTCCAGACCTGTGAACATATTTTTCCAAAATGCTGAGGTAAACTTAACATCCTTGTCTGAGACAAAAATCTTTGGAATGCCATGTAGCTTGAAAATTTCTCTCATAAAAATATCGGCTATCTGTACAGTCTTGTAAGTATACTGCACAAGTATAAAATGTGCAGATTTACTCAATCTGTCCACTACCACCATGATGGAGTCATTGTGCCTCTTTGACCATGGTAAAAATGTAATGAAGTACAGGGATATGACCTCCCACTTCCATTCAAGTACCAGTATGGGCTGCAACAATCCTGCAGGATGTCGATGCTCCACCTTAACCTGTTGACACTCCAAATATTTATTTAGATACTTAGTAATATATTTACGCATACCATGACAGAAATATTATTTTCTAATAGCAATTAACATTTTCTGGTATCCTGGGTGACCCGCATAATTACTATGATGTTATTCATCCATAATTAGCTCCTTTAAGTCCACACGATTTGGTACATACACCTTTCCTCTAAAGGTTAGCATTTGATCCTTATTAACTCCATATTCAGAAGTAGTTCCTTGTTTTATGGTCTCTTCCATTTCCTGCCATATGAATTGATATTTAGGATCCTTCTGGGCTTCCTCCTTTACCTAATCCAAGAATTTACATTCCAGCTGGTTATAGTAAAGCTCATTAACACAATGCAGTTTCCTACTGAGAGCATCAACCACCCAGTTTTCCTTACCATTCACATGCTGGATGTCCATATCAAACTCACTTAGGAAGGCATTCCACCTTGCTTGTCGGGTATTTAAATAAACTTGTTTGAAATAAATGGTTAGGTTGCTATGATCTGTTTTTAACACAAATTTCTTACCCAGCAAGTAGTGTCTCTATACCCAGAGTGCATGTACTACTGCTGTTAGCTCTAGATCATGGGCTGAATATATTTGTTCATGCTCCTTCAGCTTTCTTGACTCATAAGCCACTACCTTTCCTTCCTGAGATAAAATTACCCCAACACCCTCTTTACTAGCGTCTGTACAAACTTCAAATTCTCTGTTGGGGTCAGCTACCCTCAACACTGGTGCAGTGGTCAATAACTGCTTCAACTTCTCAAAAATGTTATGGCACTCAACAGTCCACTTAAATACTTTTCCTTTCCTCTGCAAGAAGGTAATGGGAAAAGTAATTCTAGAAAATCCCTCGATAAACCTCCAATAATACCCTGCTAATCCCATACAGGATCGAATATCTGCCACATTCTGTGGTACTCACCATTCCAGGATTGTCTTGATTTTCTCTGGATCAACCGTAATCCCTTCTGCTAAAATGACATGCCCTAAGTAATGGATTTCTGTTTTGAAAAAATCACACTTGCTGAACTTAACGTACAACTGGTGTTTTCTTAACATTTCCAGCACAATCCTTAAATTTTCTCTATGTTCTTCCTGGTTTTTAGAATAGATTAAAATGTCATATATGAATATAAGTAAAAATTTATCAAGGAAAGGATGGAAAATACCATGCATTAACCTCATAAAGGTTGCTGGTGCATTTGTTAACCCAAAGGGTAATACCACAAATTCATAATTCCCGTACCTGGTACATAAAGCAGTCTTGTAAATGTCTTCATCCTTGAGTCAGATCTAGTGATATCCAGATCTTAAATCTATCTTTGAAAATACTGTAGCCCCCTTCACCTGATCGAACAGGTCATCAATATTTGGTAGAGGATATTTATTTTAAACTATTAAATTGTTGAGCTATCTATAGTCCATGCACATTCGCATGGTTCCGTCCTTCTTCTTAATGAACAACATTAGTGCTCCCCACGGGGACACACTTCAATGAATATAACCTTTATCCAACAGTTCTAGTAACTGCATTTGTAATTCAGTTAATTCTGGAACACTCATTCTGTAAGGAGCCCTTGACACAGGAGATGCTCCTAGCATTAATTCTATGGTGAAATCAATATCTCGCCTTGGTGGTAATCTAGGGATATTTTCTGGAAAAACATCCATGAAATCTTGTACCACTGGTATGTTTTCCATCATAGATGATTTTTCCTTGCAATTAGCATATCCCACCTAAATAGCATATATCTGACATCCCTTCCTCATACATTTATGAATTTTGGATGCTGTAATTGGATGTAGCTATAGCGTCTTCTTGATTCCCTCAATCTCCTTGCGTGTTCGATCTTGCATTCTGTAATAAATGATCTTTTCCTTGATGTCCACTAAGGTCCAATGTTTTTCTAAGCAATCGATGCCCAGAAAAACATCGTAGGAACCTAATGGCAGTATTTTCAAGTCCACATTTAACTGTTGTTCTACAATTTCTAATGTGCACTTTGGAATTTTGGTAGTTACCTTTCTTTTTGCACTTATGGCTAGCTGTACCAGCCAAGGGTTTTTGAATTCTATCCTTATAATTTACAAATTTTCACTATTTTGAGACTAAAATAACTTAGATTTTCACCTAGGTCTACCAAAATAGAAACAGATTGAGACAGTAATTTACCTTCCAACTCAATCATTGTTGGCTGACAATCTACCTGTTAATCCTCCAATACATTGCCTACTATAGAAAACTCCTGCAAATTTGCAGTCGTTTCACTTCTCGCTTGTTGTGGGCAGTTTTTATAATAATGTGCCTCACCACACCACCAACACTGTAGAGGTGGTTTGGTCACCTTCCCTTGCTCAGGTTTGCTAGATGCCTCTGTAGGCTTCTCTTCCACTGGCCATCGAGTTCTTTGATGATTTCTGCCAAATTTTTTACTGACAGAACTTTGTGCAGAATTGTTAAAGTTATTTCTTATGGCGCCTTTGAAATTTGAGCTACTTTTTTGTCCTTTGATTGGCTGCCAATTTTTTCCAACCTCCCCTTTTGACTTGGACTACTGATAGCACATTCGTGCCTTACGAATGACTTCATCCATGGTTTTGGGATTTAAAAATTCAATTCACTCCTTCATATGTGTTAGCAAGCTGCTCTAAAATCATTGTACCTTAGCCTTTTCATCTCGGAGGTATGGAAAATATCTTAATAGGGAGGTGAACTTGGTGATATACTCATTCATAGTCATCTGTCCCAGATTCAAGTCATGAAATTATTTAGATTTATCATCATATAAATGTTATGTTAAATACTTATCTTTAAAGTATTGTTGGAATGTTTCCCAAGTAACTTCTTGGTCCTTAATGCGACGAACATTCTTTACTTCTTCCCACCAGAGAGTGGCTTTCTCCCTTAACTGATATATGGCCAATCTGGCCTTCAGGTTGCTACTGTACTCGTACACCTGAAAATATTTGTTCATGTTTGTCAACCAAGCCTCTGCCACTTCCTCAGCTTCACCATCAAATGTTGGTGGTTTTATTTTTTGAAATTCCCCTTGAAGCTCCACTTTTTTCTTCTTAACTTCTTGCTGATCCAACAAATTGCTAGATTCTACTTCATTATAGTTTTTGTTCTTGTTGCTTTGTTGGGATGGGCTTCTTTCCACTCTGTCAGTGGTGTGGTCCCTTGTTTGTTTCTCATCACCTTCATGCATGTCCCTATCAGCACTGTGGTGTTCCATTCCTTGATTTTTCTTATCTGATAGGCTCTTAAGTATATTTTCTTGCTCTTACATCAAGTGTTCGTTATCACCTCGAATCTGCACCATTTCCTCCTGTATTTTTTTGTACTATATTCACCAATATGTTGGTTTGGTGTTGATCCACACTTAGTTGAACCCACATCTCAAGGTTCACTATTGGTTGTGTTTGGGGTTCCCTGGTGTTCTAGGGTAATTGCTATGTTGACCCTCTTCTCATGATGTTTTCTTGTTATGCTTCTTTTATGTGCATCAGTATACACACAAATTAATCGTTAGTTTACCCTTAGGGTCCCAGCGCATGAAGTTGCTCTGATACCACTTGTAGCATACACCCAAAAAAAAAATTAATTTTTTCTTACTCCACTGGTAAATATACTTTCCAAATTGTGTCACATCTAACCAAACTTACAAACATCCATAGTTAGTCTTAATCTCTAAATTCGAAGACCAAACTATAGCTTATATGGAAGTTCTAACCTTTAATATTTATACGATTATTATAAATTTCAATAATTGTATCATATTAACTATATTGAATTATTGGTAAATATATATAAATATATCACTAGTGCTGCTTTAATGTTATACCACACTTAATGCTTACAAACCCACATAATTGTTTTGTAATATTCCCAAATTTTCACATCATATTTGGAATAGTAGAGTCCTTGATTTTCTTAATAAATTAAGTAAATAAAAGGGTGGAGGGACCCACAAACCTCAAATATGAATAAGATCCCCTTTTAATGTGTGTATGTGGATATTTTAGATCTAAATCTAGAATCATGGAATAGTGGAGCAGCTCCATTTATGGAGATCATGTCTCATTTATGAGATAGATTATGGGGGATGAAACAGTCAAATAATATCATGGATCTCAAATATAAAATCATGAGGATCTTTGATAAGGTTAACTAAGATCATAGTGCATTCAAAGGAGATCATGAAGCACTTATGATAAGATAATGGAGAAATTGATGCATTTAATGCACACATGATGGAGGGGGTAGTCACCCCATGTGAACATGATGGAGGACATGGATCAACAACATAGTCAAGCATGGAGAATTTGTCCACATGTACAATGCAGATTTAGAGTGGGCCCGGGCTATGGAAGGCTCATGCATATAATGAAGGTGAAGGCACAAAGGAAGGCATGATTTGGATTATTCATTTCTTGATATGTTTAGATATAGATTTGTCTTAGGACATTTCTATGCAGACTTGCGCTATTTAACAGAGTTTGTAGTGTTGTTTAGTGTAGGGTGTTCTTGAGTGGGAATCCCACCTCTTTCTTTGAGCAACTCTGGAAAGAGGATTGTTCTTCATTCCTTATCAGGAATTGGTTCCATCTTTAGGAGGTTGTTTCAAGCATTCAAATAGGAAACCAGTGGAGAATTCATCCTACCACTTGTTCTTTAGATCCAGCATTTCAGGAGTAGCAGATCTACATCTGGCATTCAGGCCATTGGGTTTTACCTCCATGCAGTAGCAGTCCCTTCAAGGATTGTGAAGTTCAGTCCTGTAGATCTATTGGAGGAAGGAAGTTTCCAGTATTTCAGCTGGAAATCCTATGAGGGATAACCTCCTTACATTGGATCTATGGTTTCCATCATTCAAGAGCTGATTTGACATATCTAGTAGCAGGCTATTAAGCCTCCCTCTCTGACAGCACAGTTTTCTGAAGCTATTGTTCTTACAGCAACTATTTTCAGTGGAAGAGATTGGAGGAGCTAGATCATGAGCTTTTAGCCCAAGGATCTAGTGAAGGGATCAACCCTTCTTGCATAGATATGATTGTACATCATTGCAACCATCATATCATTAGATATAGCTTCAGATCTGCATTCCCAACAGCATATATGTGAAGCCCTAAGAACGTGGTTTTCTTAGACTTACATATCTTAGAAATCCCTTCTGGGTTATCTTGGGAATCCATCATTGAGCCCAAATCTACAATTTCAACATCATCGGAGCTCCCATTCTTCCTAGATCTGACTTTCTATCTTTCAGGCAGTTGTAGTCCCTATAGTTGCAGTAGGGACAGTGCAGTTTACCTTCCAGCAGAGCAGCAGTTACGAGTCCCTCTTGGGATATCATTGCAGGGTCATTCTAGGACACCCTTGTGGCTTGAGTGTCTCAAATTTTGAGCACTGTGGTACTTTATTTTCCACCTCCAAAATAATAAAATGGCTTAGCTATTTCTACATATTTTGATGTGTATATAGATTTATAATTTACTTTGCTGTAGTTCTTATATTGTGTTTCAGTATTACGACATTTTTGCTTTTGTGATATTACAGTGGTATCGGAGCATGATCTTTGGCTCAGCTTGTGGACACTTCATCTTTGCATCAAAAGAAGAAGTAGATAGATGAGATCTATCATGGAGGATGATAATTCTGCCACTCCTTTCTTTAGATCCATGCAATATCTCTCCAAGGAGGTCAATCCAATGAATAAGGAAGGACAGAAAGAAGATCTAAGAAGAATATGTGACGAGGAAGGTCCAAGCACTTCCTATCAGCAAAGAATAAAACTGGAGAATCCTAGATCTCCTCATAGATCCACTATGCCCACTTTCTTTGGAGAAGGTGAAAGGTGTAGAAATTAAGAAAGGAATGAACCTGAGACTCATGAGTCTCTCAGTCTATATCTTGAAGAGTAAAAAGCCCAATCTAGAGCATTCAAGGAGAAGCTAACTCTCCAACAATTCTTTAAAATCAAAGAAGAAAGAGGATCCTATAGCAATAATAGAAGAAAAAGGCATAATAGATTCTATTTTCCTACATTTGATGGATCTTCCTCAAGCACTGTTAAGGCTTTGAGGAGAGAGTTAGATGCATTTTTCAGGCTACATCCTGTAGCTGAAGGAGAGGCTATTCAAATTGCAGCACTTCATCTTTTAGATGAAGCAAATGATTGGTGGTTTGATCACATGGAGCATGCAAAGGTGACTAAATATTCATATTTCTTTCACAATTTGAGGAAGGAATTTGATGTGAGAAAACTAGAGATGTGTCACAAAGTGACATTCCCTAAGGAAACAAAGGAGGATGTTAATCTTGCCACTCTGGGAAAGAAGTCACTACATTCACCACCAGCTGTAGAAGTACTTGCATCCGGAGAAGAGACACTTGCAACTTTGCAAGATAGTCTTGAGCTCTTGGCACATAGAGTCCCATGCATGATTTAGGAGATGCATGAGGAAGGGGATAAATATTCCAGTGCTAGTACACTTGGAGAAGAGCAGCCATCACTCTTACCAGTAGTTGGAGACACTATTAACCCAGTTGGAGAAACACTTGTGTTCTGGAAAGAGGTTTCCACACATCAGTTGATCCAAAGGCCAATGCATAACCCAGGGTTAGAACAAAATGTTCTTTTGAAGCAGCAACATATCACAGCGCAGAGGACCCTTGATCTAATCAAGGAGGAGATTAAGAACTATCCCAGTTCATCATTATTGAGCTACATTCAACCCTTTGAGTTGAAGTGTAGAGTTTCAGAAAATGGGATGAGCATGATCCTATGTACAATAACTGTTTATGAGATTATTATTGTACCTTACTTTGAGATAGCACATGTATTACCATGCAGACTTATATCGTTGTCACTTAGTAGCTATGAAAATGAAGAGGCCCCATCATTCTTGGAGCATTTTGAAGGTAGCTTCACTCATGAAGCAATGGAGGCAAATATGATAAATGGTAGACATCCTGAGATGAGAAATCCTTTCTCCTTTCTAGATGACCCTTTCTCAATGAGCATCTCATAGCTCAAACAGAAACTTCTACCTGCAGCATATACAAAACTTTAGTGGTTTTGGAGGGCCTTTGGTGAAAAGAGAATCTCATTGAGAGATCTCATTGGAGGTGCACTTCAACATTTCATGAAGTGCAAAGTTCTTCAACCGTTTGAGAAGGATGGTTTTCTACAAAGGGAGGATACCATGATTATGCAACACATCATTCATTATCCACATTGGGATGAGTGGGTGAGGATGATAAGCAAGGGGTTTCATGACCACTTGCAGATTTATGACATGGGCCAACAAGCTTGTGTTAGAAGTGTTGGCATTGATGGCAAAGGACAGTAGCAGAGGCAAAGGAGAATACAGTGACAGGATATGTAGATAGCGAGCATGAGGAGAATAGAGCAAGAAGTTATTTACACTACAGCAGTAGATATAAGACTTGTAGAGACATAATGAGAGAATACAGGGCAACAGAATATACATACAGAGAATACAATGACATGAGTTTACATTTGGCAGAGCAGTAGACTATACATACAGGAAATACAGTGACAGGGCAGAAGAATAGACAGAGAGTGAAAAGATCCAGAGGGGGTTCCAATGAAGAAGAGCTCACATGTAGAAGAGAAAGATGCACAAATTTTTAGGGGAATATTCAGGGCCACAGTGCGAAGTTGAAGAGCTATTGACATCTTTACATAGTTCCACCACCTCTTTTTATCTCATCCTATGGAAACTTTTATATATAAACACTGTAAGAACTTCGAAGAATTCGAAATACAAACCTGGAATGCACATTGTAATTACTAATAGAATTGTTGGTTTAGCATGCAGAAGCGCCAAGAGTGAAACAAAAACGTTGAAAGGTCAAGACGAAACCCTGAGTGTATTGGAACCAAAGGTTTAGCAATATGGTAGCGTTTGTGTTAAAATGAAAATGAAACAGGGTTCATATATTAAAGTGCTGAAGAAATAAGAAATGAAACCTTTGAACGGAATTTATATGTATATGTATATAACAAAGGTGCAAAGTTTTTGATGAAGTGGAACCATGAATATAAGCGGAACCCTGAACGTGAACAGTAAAACCAGAGGTGAGAAAAACCGGTAGTATCGCGCGGTGTCTAGAGTGGTAAGTGGATTTTTCATTTTGAACGTGATCTATGTTGCTGATGGACATGTGGCTTAAGGTGGTTTTGTAAATCCACTTACATCACGCAAATTTTGAATTTTAACGCTCTTTCACTTTAAATGTGTGATATTCATTACACGCCATCGAATTCTTGTTTGGAATGCGATGTAACATTGACCGTTAGATTGGTCCGACGGATAATGCCAAGGTATGTAATAAAATTTGTGGGCCCCGAAAATAGTTATATACATTATTGCTTGGGTTCAGTTCTAATATGTGGGTTCGTTATAATGTTCTAGCATTGGCAGAGACTATATTATGTGTTCATATAGTGTAATTGGCATACAATATCACAAGGGGTATACAATACAAGTTGATATATTATAGTTATGTGAAAAGGTGAGCCATATGTTTATTAAATATTGAGTTTTCATATGAAATAATCGTAATGCTAAGTTGTGGGTCCGATACATGGTCTAACCTTTGAACTATGCGGAGTATATATATATGTGTTGGTATATAATGTATTGATATATATATAAAGACCAAATATTATATAATGAATTTTTACATAATAATGTGTGAAAAGTAGTCAAAATATGTATATATGTTCAAAGGGCGTTGTCATTTGGAATGAATTAAAGGTGTGGATTTTATCAAACATATGTGGGCTCGTGAATTGAATTCATCATAAAATCTCGTGCTAATGGTTAAAGTACAAGGCATATATATATTATAGTTATGGATGCGAATTTAAAAATACAAAAGGTTTGTTCGGGTTTAAATCAAATAAAGTCTTATAAGGTGGGACCCGAGTCACGAATCGCATCAGAGAAAAGTTTGGCAGCAGAACGTGTTGAAAAAAGTTCCGATTGAGATGCGGACCCAATGGGTTTATGAACCATGATTCATACGTGTTTGAGTTTCGGCATCAAAGTGAACCATCGCATCGGAGCGATTCATCACATCGGCACAAGTGAGGTGAACAGTGAATCATTGCATCGGAGCGATTCATCGCATTGACACAAGTGAGGTGAACAGTGAATCATTGCATTGGAAGTATTCAGTTGTGATTAATCGCATCGAAAAATAGAGCAGAAGGGTTTATGAAGCTATGGGGCCCGAATCTTTCAGAGGTTAGCGTTGGTGGTTCATTAATATAAAACCCAAGGTTTATTAAGAAGTTTTTATAATATTTGATTGGGGAGCAGATATTTGTTTTATGAGAATGACAGATCTGGGATGTATATTTAATGAGTATGAGCATTTCTTTTAAATACAAAACCAAAGGTTATATCTTTGATGGTTGAGGTCATATTACATAATGAAGATTGTGAGTACAGATATATATCTGATTCCGTTTTGTTAAAAAGGTTTTATAATAACGCGGAGAGTTATTTATGTTCTATTAAAATACAGTTGTACATACAGTAGTTATACAACTGCAATGAACAGGGAAAATGAAAAAAGAGAAACGAAAAAGATAGTGATGGTTATTGATGCAAAGGCAAAGGAAAAGGAAAAGGAATTTGGATATGACTCTAAGGCAAATGTCTCAGAGAAAGAATCCAAACAAGATTTTGTGGCTAATGCAAAGGCAATGAATGCAATCTTGAATGGACTGTATGAGTCAGAATTCATCAAAGTAATGCACAGCAAGACTGCCAAAGAAATGTGGGAAACTCTAGAAAATATTCATGAGGGAGACAAAAAGGTGAAGACAGCTAAACTTCAAGTCTATAGAGCCCAGTTTGAAAATTTGAAGATGAATGATGATGAAGACATTGCTAGTTTATTTTTAAGGGTTGCAGAAATTGTCAATAATATGAAAGCACTAGGTGAAACCATGCAAGAATGTGTAATTGTTCAAAAGATCTTAAGATATTTGCCATCTAGTTTTAATCCCAAGGTTTCTGCCATAAAAGAAACAATAGATTGGGAAACCTTGACCATGACTCAGCTACCTGGAAAACTAACAGCCTATGAGATGATATTGCCACAGAGAAAGTAAAATGTAAGGGAGGCAGCCTTTAAGGCAGAGAAGAAGAAAGAAGAAAAATAAGATATGTGCTCATGCTCTGATGAAGAAGAGGCCAAATTTATTAGGAAATTGGATAAAGGCTCAGGTAAGTATAAAGGTAAACTTCCATTTAAATGTTTCAATTGTGGAAGAGTTGGACACTATGCTTCTAAGTGTCCTTATAAGAAAACAAAGAATCAGGCTCAGGAATCAGAGAAGACCATATCTAAGAGCTGGCAGAAAGGGAAGATATTCAATAGAAAATCTTTCTATGCTTAGCAAGATAGCAGTGCGTCAGAAGACTCAGCTGAATTCTCAAGTGAAGAAGGAACATCAGAATTTGTATTGATGGCTATAGAAGAGCTGGAAGAATGCCTTCTAGAATATGAGGAAGAAGGTGAAGTGGACCTTGAGGGGGAGCTAAGAAGTGCCTTGGAGGAAATTGATAGAATAAAACTGAAGTACAGAAAATAGAAAGACATTCTTCTCAAATATGTAAGAGAAGAACAAAATTCAGAAGTCCTCATTCAGTTGAAAGTAGAGCTTGAAGAAGCCAAGAAGGTAGAAGATATTCTAATTAAGAAGATCAAGGATAAAACTCAGGAACAAGAGAAGTTGGAAGAATAAGTAGTATGCTTAAGGAAGAAATTAGAAAATGCCTAGAGGAAAATAGATACTTCTCAAATGACAAGCTCTGGTATGTTGAATGAGATTCTAGATGCTCAAAGATCTCCTCTGATAAAAACTGGGATAGGCTATGAAGGAGAATCAAGAAAAGGCAAAGAAAAAGAAAAAGAAAATATCATTTTTGTAAAAGTAGATGAGAATATCAAAGCAGCTCAGAAGATTTCTAAAGAAGAAGAATCCTACAATAAAGTAGATAAAAACCAGGAGGAAGCTCAAATGACAAAGGATGAAATAAATAAACTGTCAACTGAAAAAAGTTCGTATACTCATGAATATGTCAAATTTGGAAGTCATCAAAGGAGATTTTTTCCTCCTATGAAAAATGCCACTTGTTATGCCTGCCACAAATTGGGACATATTGCTGCATATTGTCATACAAGAAGAATAAATACAAACTAGCAAAGGATGAAAACAGTAAAAAGTTTTACTCAAGCAAACAAATGGAAAAGACAACCTTTTATCAGGTATGCAAATTGTTTTTATGGATACTGTTTTTATTGTAAATAATTTGGCCATAAAATCATAGAATGCAGAAAATATGGACAAAGACTAATGTTCAAAACCTTAAAGAGGTTTATGAATCATGGAGAGTTTATTCATACTTATAATTCTGCTAAATATATATCCAAATGATGTGTATGCAATAAAAGTGGACATATGTCTTCCAAATGTCCTCTAAGAGAATATGGTTCATCACCTCAGAAAAGGTACCAAACAAGAGGATGCTTGCAGTGGAAAAAGAAGGTGAATAAATGTGACTTGGCTCTAATAGCTCAAGATCTGAAAAGTCAATGGTATTTGTACAATGGTTGCTCAAAGCATATGTCTGGAGATAGAAGCAATTTTATAACCTTTGATGAAAAGAAATCTGGAAATGTTACTTTTGGCAATGATAAAGCAGGAAAAATCAAAGGAAGAGGCTCAGTTAGTCTGGATAACAGAGGAAAAGTCCAGGATGTACTATTTGTGGATGGGTTGAAAGCAAATCTGCTGAGTGTTAGTCAAATGTGTGATAAAGGCTGTGAAGTTCTTTTTAGAGCACAAGACTGTGAAGTAAGATCAAGCACCACTGGAAAGACCCTAATCAAAGGTGTTCGAACAAAAAGCAATGTCTATGTAGTAAAAGAAGAAAATGAAGCATGCCACCTTAGAAAATTTTAGGAGTCATGGTTATGGCATAGGAGATTGGGACACCTAAAATTTGATCATATCATAAGTCTAAGCAAAAAGAATGCAGTAAGAGATATGCCTGTCATAAAGAAGCCTTCAAATACAATATGTAAATCCTATCAGCTAGGTAAGCAGACCCGTACATCCTTCAAAACCAAAGAGAAGCTATCTACAAGCATACCTATTCAACTTGTTCACATGGATCTATGTGGACCTTCAAGAACTAAAACACCAAGTGGAGAATCCTATTTCATGCTAATGATAAATGATTGTTCCAGAATGACATGGGTTGCATTTCTCAAACACAAATCGGAAGCACTTGAGAAATTCAAAATATTCAAGGATTTGGCAGAAAATCAAACATGATGCAAGCTAAATTGCCTCAGATTAGACAGAGGGGGTGAATTTACATACTATGATTTTGCATATCTATGCAATGAGCATGGGATAAAGCAACAGTTCACAATTGCAAGAACACCTCAGCAAAATGGAGTGGCAGAGAGAGAAAACAGGTCTGTACAACAGATTGCCAGAGCCATGATACAAGAAATTAACATTCCTCAAACCTTTTGGGCAGAAGCAGTACACACAACTGTGCATATCCTAAACAAAGCTCATTTAAGACCAAACAGTGACAAGACTCCTTATGAATTATGGCATGGTAAACTAGCATCAATTAAGCACTTTAGAGTCTTTGGAAGTAAGTGTTTTATAAAAAATAATGATGAAATTCTGGGAAATTTTGATGCAAGAGAAGATGAAGGAATATTATTAGGATATGCATCCAAGAGTAAAGGTTACAGGTGCTACAACAAAATACCTCACAAAATTGTGGAAAGTATTGATGTAATATTTGATGAAGAACTATCCGACAAGAAAATAAGTACAGATTGCAGCAATCCTCCAGAAGATCATGAAGAAGAACATCAAGATGATAATGAAATAAGAAAAACACCAGAAGATACCAAACTAAGATCAAAAGGTTCCTCGAGATACACTCAAAAGAAGCATCCAGAAGATCAAATCATTGGAAACAACAGTGTAGGTGTACAAACAAGAAGACAGCTAACTGAATAGACAGAAGAGGTATACCTAGCAATGTTGTCACAAATACAGCCAAAGAAGTTTGAAGAAGCCAGCAAAGACAAACATTGGGTGAATGCTATGAATGAAGAGTTGGACCAAATTGAGAAGAACAACACCTGGGAGCTAGTTCCAAGACCCAGTGAGAAAAATGTCATTAGCTCAAAATGGGTATTCAAGAATAAGATGAATGAACAATGACAGGTAATCAGAAATAAAGCCAGACTTGTGTGCAAGGGATATTCACAGGTTGAAGGACTTGATTATGATGAAACATTTACCCCTGTAGACTGAATGGAAGCTATCAGACTATTTTTAGCTTTTTCTTGCTATCATGACTTCAAAGTATACCAAATGGATGTGAAGTCTTCCTTCTTGAATGGAGATTTAGAGGAAGAAGTCTACATGGAGCAACCAGAAGGGTTCTCCTTAACATATAATGTAGACTATGTGTGCAGATTAAAGAAAGCATTATATGGGCTGAAACAAGCTCCTCGAGCATGGTATTCAAGGTTTGATAAATACTTGCAAAAGCAAGGGTTCGAGAAAGGAGGAGTAGACATCAATTTGTACATAAAAGAAAATGAAAATGAACTTCTTATTGTAGTAGTGTATGTAGATGATATCATGTTTGGAAGCAGCAAATATGAGTTAATAAAAGGATTTTCTAAAGAGATGAAATTAGAGTTTGAGATGTCTATGATTGGAGAGCTCACCTTCTATCTAGGACTACAAATTCAACAAAAGAGCACAGGCACATTTATCTCACAAGAAAAATACTTAAAAGAGATGCTGAAAATGTTCAAAATGGAAGACTGCAAACCTGTGTCAACTCCCATGACTACTGGATGCAAGCTTTGTGCAGATGATGGAACAATTGATGTAGATCAAAAACTTTACAGATCCATGGTTGGAAGTCTGTTATACCTAAAAGATTCTAGACTAGACATTGTGCTGGCTGTAGGACTTGTGGCAAGATATCAAACAACACCAAAACAAAATCACTTACTAGCAATTAAAAGAATATTGAGATATTTACAAGGGACTGCACATCATGGGCTATGGTATCCAAAAGGAAAAAACTTCATTTTGACAACATATACAGATGCAAATTGGCCCAACTGTGTTGATGACAGGAAAAGCGCAAGTGGAGGTGCATTCTATTTAGGAGAAAGTCTGGTGGCATGGCTAAGAAAGAAACAAAAATCTATTTCTCTATCTATAGCGGAAGAAGAATACATAGCAGCAGTAGCATGTTGCACACAATTCATGTGGATGAAACAAACCCTCCAAGACATGAAGGTAAGCATTAATTAACCTATATCTATCAAATGTGATAATACAAGTGCAATAAGCATATAAAAAAAATCCTGTGCTTCATTCAAAAACTAAACATATTCCAATAGCTCAGAAGGTAGCTCAGAAGGTAGTGAAGTTGGAATATGTGCCAACAAAAAAACAGACAACATATATATTTACAAAACCTCTTGCTAGAGAACCATTTGAATATCTGACAGATAGACTAGGGGTAGTGTCTGTAGATACTACTCTCTGAAATAAAGAGAAAGCATCGTTTCAGGGGGAGAATAGAAGAGAAAACATCATTCCAAGGGGAGATCAGTTGACAAGGAATGCCACAAAGAGCATGGAACAAGTCCTCAAGATCAGAATATCAGCCCTTTGCCATTGATGTCAAAGGGGGAGGAAAAGCTATAGATAGAGAATATGTTAAAATAGTTAAAACAGAAAAGGCAATGTTATTGCCATCAATGCCAAAGGGGGAGACTGTTAGAAGTGTTTTCATTGATGGCAAAGGACAGTAGCAGAGGCAAAGGAGAATACGGTGACAGGATATGTAGACAAGGAGCATGAGGAGAACATAGCAAGAAGTTATTTACACTACAAGAGTAGATATAAGACTTGTAGAGATATAACGAGAGAATACAGGGCAGCAGACTATACATACAGAGAATACAGTGACAGGAGATTACATTTGGCAGAGCAGAAGACTATACATACAGGAAATACAGTGACAGGATATGTACTGAGAATACAAGGACAGGGCAGCAGAATAGACAGAGAGTGAAAAGATCCAGAGGGGATTCCAATGAAGAAGAGCTCACATGCAGAAGAGAAAGAAGCACAAATTGTTAGGGGAATATTCAGGGCCACAATGCAAAGTTGAAGAGCTATTGACATCTTTACATAGTTCCACCACCTGTTTTTATCTCATCCTATGGCAACTTTTATATATAAACGCTGTAAATATTTTGAAGAATCCAAAATACAAACCTGGAATGTGCATTGTAATTACTGATAGAATTGTTGGTTTAGCATGCAGAAGCACCAAGAGTGCAACAAAAACGTTGAAAGGTCAAGACGGAACCCTGAGTGTATTGGAACCAAGGGTTTAGCAATATGGTAGCGTTTGTGTTAAAATAACAATGAAACAGGGTTCATATATTAAAGTGCTCAAGAAATAATAAATGAAACCTTTGAATGGAGTTTATATGTATATGTATATAACGAAGGCGCGAAGTTTTTGATGAAGCGGAACCATGAATATAAGCAGAATCCTGAACATGAACAGTAAAACCAGAGGTGAGGAAAACCAGCAGTATCGCGCGGTGTCTAGAGTGGAAAGTGGATTTTTCATTTTGAACGCGATCTATGTCGCCGATGGACACGTGGCTTAAGGTGGTTTTGTAAATTCGCTTACATCACGCAAATTTTGAAGTTTAACGCTCTTTCAATTTAATTGCGCGATATTCATTACACGCCATCGAATTCTTGTTTGGAATGCGACGTAACATCGACTGTTAGATTGGTCCGACAGATAATGCCAAGGTATGTAATAAAAGTTGTGGGCCCCGAAAACAGTTATATACATTATTGCTTGGGTTCAGTTCTAATACGTGGGTTCGTTATAATGTTCTAGCATTGTTGGAGAGTATATTATGTGTTCATATAGTGTAGTTGGCATACAATATCACAAGGGGTATACAATACGAGTTGATATATTATAGTTATGTGCGAAAGGTGAGCCATATGTTTATTACATATTGAGTTTTCATATGAAATAATCGTAATGCTGAGTTGTGGGTCCGATACATGGTCTGACCTTTGAACCATATGGAGTATATATATGTATGTGTTGGTCTATAATGTATTGATATATATATAAAGACCAAATCTTATATAATGAATTTGTACATAATAATGTGCGAAAAGTAGTCAGAATATGTATATATGTTCAAAGGGCGATGTCTTTTGGAATGAGTTAAAGGTGTGGATTTTATCAAACATATGTGGGCCCGTGAATTGAATTCATCATAAAATCTCGTGCTAATGGTTAAAGTACCAGGCATATATATATTATAGTTATGGATGCGAATTTAAAAATACAAAAGGTTTGTTCGGGTTTAAATCAAACAAAGTCTTATAAGGTGGGACCCGAGTCACGAATCGTATCGGAGAAACGTTTTGCAGCAGAACGTGTTGACAAAAGTTTCGATTGAGATGCATACCTGATGGGTTTATGAACCATGATTCATAAGTGTTTGAGTTCCGGCATCAAATTGAACCATCAAATCGGAGCGATTCATCACATCGGCACAAGTGAGGTGAACAATGAATCATCACATCGACACAAGTGAGGTGAACAGTGAATCATCGCATCGGCACAAGTGAGGTGAACAGTGAATCATCGCATCGGAAGTATTTAGTTGTGATTAATCGCATTGGAAAATAGAGCAGAAGGGTTTATGAAGCTATGGGGCCCAAATATTTCATAGGTTAGCGTTGGTGGTTCATTAATATAAAACCCAAGGTTTATTAAGAAGTTTTTATAACATTTGATTGGGGAGCATATATTTTTTTTATGAGAGTGACAAATCCGGGATGTATATCTAATGAGTATGAGCATTTCTTTTAAATACGAAACCAAAGGTTATATCTTTGATGGTTGAGGTCATATTACATAATGAAGATTGTGAGTACAGATATATATCTGATTCCGTTTTGTTAAAAAGGTTTTATAATAACGCAGAGAGTTATTTATGTTCTATTAAAAGACAGTTGTACATACATTAGTTATACAACTGCAATGAACAGGGAAAATGAAAAAAGAGAAACGAAAAAGATAGTGATGGTTGTTGATGAACGAGAGAGGAAAACATAGAGAGCAGTGTTGTTGAAGTGATTTGAAATTTATACTGTAATTGAATGAAAGGTTTTAATTGTTTTTACATTGTTTGTGATGTAATTGGCAAGTCTCCAGAGAAAGACAAAATCCCACTGTAAAGTTGAAATGGATACATTTTTCTGAGTAAATTGACAAAAGAAAAGAGAATGCAAAATTGAAGCAAAAGAAATAATCAAATAGATATGAAGATTGGAGGACAGTAAAAAAAAAATCAAAGGTACAGAACAAAGCTGATATCCAAGGTAAATCAGCAAGTGTTTCTTTTATGAAAAGTGAGGGAGTTGAAGCTTCCTTGCAAGTTGTAGCTTGCAGAATTTAAGGTTGGAGCCTCTTGTAGGTTGGTGCTTACAGAAAATTAGTGGTGAGAGGGAGTTGGAGCTTGCCTTTACACCACAACAATAATAAGATGTGGTTTTCTCCCTTTATGGGTTTCCACGTATATCTGTTGTCTCTGTGTGTGATGTCTATGTGTTGATATGGTTATTCAATCTGCTTAATACTTGCTGCTCTCATAATAAGTCTGCTGTTACATTTATGTTTGGTCTTCAAAATTTCATACAAATATCACTCATTACCATAGATTTTTCACCTAGGCTTCCATTATATCACTCATTATTCACCACCATGTCACTTCATTTTCCCTATTGTTCACCATTAATGGGTCTCATTTATATATTCCAAATATTATTTATTTTCAAGCATTTTTAAGAGAAATTCTTGTTTAAAAATTAGAAAATAATATGTTTTACTTCATATATGGAAAGTGGATTGTTTATGTGACATGTTTAGGTGCCAAGGAAGCTTCCAAGACACCTTTATGTGGCTTTGAATGATCAAATTCGAATTTTATAAGATAAGAGATCATGATCTCATGGAGAAGATTAAGGAAAAAAGGGGGTTATGTGTCTAGATGGTTGAGAGATGTATGGAAATAAAGAGAGATTAGTGGAACATCATTATGAGTTTGTTACTCATCCCATTGTATAAATAAGAGTACAATCTCCTCCATTTGTAAGTTTTGTAATCTTAGAATTTTGGAGTATGTAATCTTAGAAGCTTAGAGTTGTAATCTTAGAGTTGGTTTGTAATGGAGATTTTGAAATAAAGAATCATACTTTGATTTTTCCTCTACATCTGAGTCTCCTTTGAAGTGGTGTGCTTGTGGAGTTATGGAGGGCCCCCATGGCCTCACTTGCATACTTATTTTAGGTATAATTTAATTTATGTTTTTATTTCATTTCAGCTTTTAAGTTTTGTTAGATATTCTAATATTGGAAGAGTCTTATTTAAAAGTGTTTTCGTAAGAGAACAGTAAGATCTCAAACAATTATTAGATTTAAGTTTGTTTCATTTCAGCTTTTAAGTTTTTGTTAAATGTTCTAATATTGGAGGAGATCCTAAAATTGAGGTGTTCTTGTAAGAGAACCTTAGGATATTGACAATTGTTAGATCTAGGTTTGATTAGTTGTTGAAAGAGATCTTGATAAATATGTTCTTGTAAGGGAAATTTAAGATCTTGGACAAATTAGGAATCTTCCTAGATCTATATATTTTAGATAAGCACTTCTAAGCTTACCTTCCCGGGTTGACATTAAATGAACTCTGATTGACATCATCAATTGGAACCAAACAATTATCTTAAAATTTCTACTCATATAAGTTTGTTTCCATATAAAGTTTATCATAAAGTTAAATTGTAAATAAGTTTAATTGAAAGTTTTAAAAAGTTCATGAAGGTGTTAAACTGATTCACCCCCCCACTCTCAGTTTAACTAAGGTTTCAATAGCTTGGTTACGTTGGTTTCCCTTGGGAGATTTTTGTCACTACCCAAAGGCTCCTATTTATTTGACCCATGCCTTGAAAAACACTTATGAAATGAAGGAGGAGGCATGGTTGTGCTGGCTGCTCTTGGTTGAGTATGGTTACCACCCAACAACTCATATTTTTATGATTCATTCCTTGTGTATCAATGATAGAATGCAGCAAAAGAAGGCATGTTCATTTTGGTTTCCCTTGAGAGAGTTTGGCCACCACATGACATCTCCTATGTCTATGTGTTTTGTATTGGGTAAAACTTGGTATGATGCTCTCATGATGGGGTATTGATGGTTTTTGTTTGTATTGGGATTATGTGGCATTCCACATGTCTATCAGTATGTTTATACTCCATGATGCACATGAGGAGGAGAGAAAGTAGCAAGATCTCTTGTTTCTTTCGTTGCTTTTGGGAGAGTTTGGCTTGTTCATCTTACATGGAGGAGATGGAGGATGGCAGCAAAGGGCCTTACTCCAGTGGTTACTATTAGGAGAATATGGTTTGACATCTTTGTCTACCCATCTACCCATATAACTCCTTTCCTCCTTCTTTTGCATAACATTGGAATGATGCTTGGATCCAACAAGGCCAACAGGGCTAAGGATGAGAGCACATCAATGCTCAATCAAATTCATAAAGCATGGGATGAAGAGATGTATTGTGAGATGGAACTTTTCCTTTGTGGGAAGAGCCACTTTATTTTATTTATCTCATGTATTAATGATGATGTTGGACATCGTATGGTTGTCACTTGGTACTTCATGGTGGAAGGAGGACACCTAACCATGCAGTTGGAAGTCATTATATATATTTTTGAAAGACAATTTTGGAACCAAACATTCATAACACATTGCAGCAAATGGAGGAAGCCTTCCTTATGTGGATGCCATTTGGAGGGGAATAGATGGCTTTGCATCTACTTTTGGAGTTGCTTGAGGACAAGCAACATTTTTCTGGGGGGACTGTAATATTCCCAAATTTTCACATCATATTTGGAATATTAGAGTCCTTGATTTTCTTAATAAATTAAGTAAATAAAAGGGTGGACTGGCCCACAAACCTCAAATATGAATAAGATCCACTTTTAATGTGTGTATGTGGATATTTTAGATCTAGATCTAGAATCATGGAGTAGTGGAGCGGCTCCATTTATGGAGATCATGTCTCATTTATGAGATAGATTATGGGGGACGAAACAGTCAAATAAGATCATGGATCTCAAATATAAAATCATAAGGATATTTGATAAGGTCAACTAAGATCATAGTGCATTCAAAGGAGATCATGAAGCACTTATGATAAGATAGTGGAGAAAGTGATGCATTTAATGCACACATGATGGAGGGGGTATTCACCCCATGTGAACATGATGGAGGACATGGATCAACAGTGCAGTCAAGCATGGAGACTTTTTCCACATGTACAATGCAAATTTAGAGTGGGCCCAAGCTATGGAAGGCTCGTGCATATAATGAAGGTGAAGGCACAAAGGAAGGCATGATTTTTATTATTCATTTCTTGAACTGTTTAGATCTAGATTTGTCTTAGGACATTTCTATGCAGACTTGGGATGTTTAGAAGATTTTGCAGTGCTGTTTAACGTAGGGTGTTCCCAAGTGGGAATCCCACCTCTTTCTTTGAGTAGCTCTGGAAAGAGGATTGTTCTTCATTCCTTATCAGGCATTGGTGCCATCTTCAGGAGGTTGTTTCTAGCATTCAGCTAGGAAACCAATGGAGGATTCATACTACCACTTGTTCTTTAGATCTAGCCTTTCAGGAGTAGCATATCTACATCCAAAATTCAAGCCATTGGGTTTTACCTCCATGCAGCAACAATCCCTTCAGGGATTGTGCAGTTTAGTCCTATAGATCTATTGGAGGAAGGAAGTTTCCAGTATTTTAGCTGGAAATCCTGTGAGGGATAACCTCCTCACATTGGATCTATTGTTTCCATCATTCAGGAGCTGATTTGACATATCTAGCAGCAGGCTATTGAGCCTCCCTCTCTGACAGCGTAGTTTTCTGAAGTTTTTTTTCTTACAATAGCTATTTTTAGTGGAAGAGATTGGAGGAGATAGATCTTGAGATTTTAGCCCAAGGATCTAGTGAAGAGATCAACCCTTCTTGCATATAACTGATTGTACATCATTGTAGCCATCATATCATTAGATCTAGCTTTAGATATTTATTCCTAGCAGCATATATGTGAAGCCCTAAGAGGGTGGCTTTCTTAGACTTACAGATATTAGAAATCCCTTCTAAGTTATCTTGGGAATCCATCATTGAGCCCAGATCTAGAATTTCAACATCATCGGAGCCCCCATTCTACCTAGATCTAAATTTCTATATTTTAGGCAGTTGTAGTCCCTACAGTTGCAGTAAGGAAAATATATTTTACCTTCCAACAGAGTAGCATTTATGCAGTCCCTCATGGGATATCATTGCAGGGTCATTATAGGCCACCCCTGTGGCTTGAGTGTCTCATATTTTGAGCACTGTTGTACTTTCTTTTTCAACTCCAAAATAATAAAATGGCTCAACTATTCTCTGCATTCTGATGTGTATATAGATTTATTGTTTACTTTGCTACAGTTCTTATATTGTGTTTCAGTATTACTGCATTTTCCCTTTCGGGATATTACATGTTTTAACCGTAACTTTGGTTCTTTCGAGGGTATATCTGGCATGATTCTGGATATTGAATTTAGTGAGTACGGGAAATTGAATTCTTTTGACAGGTGTGAGATCTGCCAGGATTTTTTGCGATTTTTAATGGTCCTTACCATAAATCTTCAATGTTGGATCCCTGGAGATCGACGGTGAACCCTTTTGGCAGGGAATGACATAGATATTCTCGCCAACCCTAGATGGCACCTTCTTTTTTTATTTCATCTATGTCGAGAAGTTCCTTTAGCTCTGACGATTTATTCCACGGCAGCTTCAAGCTTTGGATCCACCATCATTGAGATTCCACCAAGCTCGCGAGGTTCTCAAAGGTGTATCCCTCATGGTTTTGCAACATAGTGGAGAGGAGGTGTCGTTATCAATTGCGATGAGTTTATGGACTAAATTGTCTATTGCCACCAAGGCAACTTCTTTTGTACTGGTTCCACGTATTCACAGTTAAGGTAATTACACCCTTTTCATTTACATAAATCTTCTCAATACATTTCCATATTTTCAAAGTTTATCTCCAGTTTTCGTGTTTAATTTTTCTTTGTTTCTTGATGTTTTTTTTTTTGGAAGACTTCTAGTGCGATGCTCAAAATTTCAAGACAAATCTATTTCTCAAGTAATATCCTTAACAGTTCCTTATTTTCTTAAACATGGTTCTTCATTTTGAGTAGGAATAAGTTTAGTAACTTAAAACTTCCCTTACAGGTTTACCTTTCATGGCTATTTTTACAGGGGCACTTGTAGGTCGGCATTTTCACCGATTGGCAGGTTCTTCTGCATAGAATTTAGTTATTTTGAAATAGCATCTGTCATGGATAATATGCCTAGTTCTCCTTCCAGGTACTTCTAATGCTTTCACTCAGACACAGAGGTCTTATTTGTCTCAGACGGACTTCTAGTCTTCATGGGTCTATGAATCTAAATCTCAGCTTTGTCTGTCAGCCTCATTTAGGTCTTATATATATATATATATATATATATATATATATATATATATATTGTAAATTTTAATACAATGTCCAGTCGAGACTCTTAAGGACTCGGATAGTCTCTTTCGCACTTTTATTTTTGTAAAAATTAACCCTACATTTGTTATGAAAGGTCTACTGAAGGAATTCATTTCTAAAATTCGACCCTTACATAGTTGCAATTTTGGAAATGGTGACTGCTATATAAATACTCTTGGGATAGTTTTATTTTCCATTCGGTCTGTATGTATTGTTTTAAAAAACAGTGTCTCATTATTTTTAATGGAATGAACAACTTATTTTTTGCAAAGGTCCAAACATTTTCCAGTTCTATATTTCTATACGTTTTCATTTCTTGGTTCATTCGAATGGTTAATATGTAGGTATGCTTGACAGATAAGTCGTAACTCAGTTTTCTTAGAAATAATTGCTCATTGTCTTTACAGTAGTTTTAATCTCGAGTCTTAGTTTCTGTACTTAAAATACATAAATCTCTGTCTATTTCTTTTACATTAAGTTTGTATCTCCGTGGCCAGACCACCATACAATTTTTTCATGTATAGTTATATAGAGGAGGCAACGAGTACTAGACTGGGGTTCCTCCCCGTGCCTAGAACCAAAAGCCCACCCTATACTAATTATTTGGATAATAATCTTTTCCCAGTATTCTATTTTCCTTTCACAACAGTTTATAAGTTTTTTGTTATAATTTTTTCTTTATCATTATGTATCTCTTTGTTTACTTCTTGACAGATAAATAATATTATTTCCGGCAAGAAAAAATTCTATCTTCAGATGTCTACTCTTCTTGGTTCTGATTTTACTTCTAATAATTATCTGATGTATTTTTCATGTAGATCTCAAATTATAACTGTTTTTCTGTTATATAAATGCACACAGAGTTCTTCTATAAATATTATATAAATAATCATAGATCTTTCACGTATTTTTCTGAGTTGTTTTAGATAATAACTTGTCATTTTTCCATAGAAATAAATTCTCAAAAAATAATAGCTTTCTCTTGCAATTTAAACAACACTTAACTGAGTACAAATAACTTATAAACGACCTTTCTGTCTAACTAATTCTAAGATAATAGTCACTTATCTGAAATTGTATTTGGTTGTTGGCGTCCACCCAACCTTCAAGAGAGGTGATAACGTCCTCCTCTTGCCCCCGTGCTCCACTCATGAAGAGGTATAGGTTGACAGTAGATTTTCTGTTGTGACCTCAGGACTCCAAGTCCAGTCAGTGCCAGAAAACTTCAAGAATTACTGAGTGATTTCCACTGGTCTCTACCAGCTCAGAAAAATCTCCACTCTTTCCTTATCCCATGAACATAACCCCTACTCCTCACTGAGATGAGTCTCTTATCCCCAGAGGAGCAGGCAGTTGTTCAAACTGTCCAACCACCTTTCAGTTCTTGGAAAACATTTACCATCAGCCTTTTTACTTTTTATGGAATTACTTTCCATAACTAATTTTATTATTCACAATTAAAAGAAAATAATTTTCTAGCAAAACATTAATTGTCTCAGTATTTTTCCTTAAATAAATAATAAAATGTCATTTAACTAGTTAACAACTAGTTAACATTAAATGCATCTGTCACAATAAATAATTAAATTAAAATTCTAAAAATTCTTTTTCAACATAAAAAAAAAAAAAAATTAATATAAATTTTTAATTTTTATATAAATTATGAATTGAAAAATATATCAAATATATGTTTCCCTTCCTAATTGCGCTGAGAGGGAGAGGGAGAAGGAGAAAGGATTGGAGGGGAGAGAGAGAGAGAGAGAGAGGAGAGAGAGGAAGGATGAGAGGAGGAGAGAGGGAGGGAGAGGGAGATAGAGTTGGAGAGGGAGATAAGAAGAAATACATAGAGAGTGATAAGTGGAGAGAGAGGGGCGACAAGGGAGAGATGGAGAGAGAGTGTGTATTTTTAGGGGTGAGATAAAGAGACATAGAAGGAGTGATGGAGATAAGGGGGAAGGGAAGGAGAGAGAAGAATAAAGGGAGGGATATAGTAACATATTTGGAGAGAGAGATAGAGTGATGGAGGAAGAGAGACGATTTGAGGGCAGAGAGAGAGAGAGAGAGAGAGAGAGAGAGAGAGAGAGAGAGAGGGGGTGTGAATATAGAGGGAGGGAGGTGATAAAGGGAGAGAGAGGAAGGATGAGAGAGAGTACTTGAAAGAGAGGAAGAGAGTGATGGGGGAATATAGAGAATTGTAGGGGAAAGAGAGAGAGAGAGAGAGAGTGAGAGTGATGCGGGAAGAGAGATCGATGTAGGAGAGAAAAGGAGAGAGAGGAAGGAAAAGAGAGGGGACTTGAGAAAGAGGAGGAGAGAGGCAGGGATAGAGAGATGGAGTTATAGGGGGAGAGAGGGAGGGATAGAGAGATGGAGTTGAATGGGGAGATAAGGAGGGATAGACAGATAGACTTGGAGGGGGAGATATGGGTGGATAGAGATATGGAGTTGGATGGGGAGAGAGGGAGGGAAGAAGAAAGACATAGAGAGTAACAAGTGGAGAGAGTGAGGGAGTGACAAGGGAGAGATGGAGAGAGAGTCTGTATGTTTGGGGGTGAGATAAAGAGACAAAGAAGAAGAGATTGAGAGAATGGGGGAGATAACTAGAAGGAGAGAGAGAGACATATCTTGACAAAGTTAGAAGGTGAAGAGAGAGAGAGAGAGGGAGAAGGAGTGATAAGGAAGATGGAGGGAGAGTGAGAGAGGATAGCAGGAGGGAAGAGAGATAGAAGTTGGGGAGAGGAAGGGAAGGGGAAGAGAGAGAGAGAGAGGGAGAGGAGGAGGGAGTGATAGATAGATATATTGGAGAAAGAGAATGTATGTTTTGGGGTTGATATACAGAGCCAAAGGGAGATAGAGATATAGATTGAAGGTGAAGAGAAAGATGTCGAAATTATACAATATGCATGTATATATTGGATTCACATGATTTAAAAATGTACTAAAGTTAAATACTGAATCGTTTCTACAAATCTTTACAGAATTAAAAACACAATTGTTAATCACAAGAACATGAAGAAAGATCAATCACACACAACACATATAATTTCCCGGGGAAAGTTGACAGCTAAAAACCCCACTATCTTTTATTGTATATTCAACATGGACCATGAAACAGTTACATAAAAAACTCTTCTCACAAGAGCCCTCCAGTACTCAGCTAATTGTCTCACACTGTCATATGCAAAACTGACCAACACATAGCCAATTCTCAGCCTCCAGAAAACCTACCTTGCTTGTGCAATCCTTGATGGTAAAGATCCCTAAAAGATAGGAAATATTTCCTGCCTTGAATGCGCAAATATCATGGGAACTCCAATGGGTGTTTGGTTGCATGTGTGCAACCCAATAATCCTACAACTGATATTCAACTTCCCTTTCACCTAGAACTCAACTAGGTCTCCATTGGATCTGACATGCATGCAGCTAATAATAGTAAATCCTCAGTTGTATGTGAGATCACTCATTATGAATTAATTAAAATTTAATTCACTTGGTCTCTCGCTAGTGTATCTTCAATTACAACTAGCACAACTGAGTTTAACTCAATTAACTAAGTTAAACTATTTAAAACTTGCATTAAGTAATGCACCACTGCACTTTGAACTCTGTTACAACTAGAATTACTTTGCATGCCTCACCAACTACCTCTAACTCGAAATCCACTAGCTAACTAAATTTATCACTTTCAGTTAACTGATTCAAGTCCACATTAAGAATATATTACATTTTAATGTCCATATTAATTAAGGGATAACCATAAATAGACATGCACCCAAAAATATCATTGTGGGCCCCACCCTAGTCTTGATGCTTAATGCACTAGGTGTGGGAGTTGAATTTTCTTGTTGAATCTCAATAGAAGAAGAGATATATGGAGAAAGGGAGGGAGGGACAAAGAGATTGATAAATATGGAGTGAGAGTGTTTGTGTGTTTGTGGGGGTGAGATAAAGAGACAAAGAAGGAGAGATGGAGGGATATATAGATATATATGGAGGGGGGAGAGAGGGAATAATATTTCTTACAATAGATGCATTGATTTCAGTGTAGATGGTGATTTCTAATCCCTTTTGATTGCTTGCACTAGATGCATTGATTTTAGTGTAGATTTTGATTTCTAATGATGTTTGATTACTTGCACTAGATGCATTGATTTCAATGTAGATGATTTTTAATTATATTTAATTTCTTCCACTAAATGCATTTATTTCAATGTAGATGGTGATTTCTAATCCTATTTGATTTCTTGCACTAGATGCATTAATTTCAATGTAGATATTGATTTATAATTATGTTTGATTTCTTACACTATATGCATTTATTTAAATATAAATGATTTCTAATCCTATTTGATTTCTTGCACTAAATGCATTGATTTCAATGTAGATGGTGATTTATAATCCTATTTGATTGCTTTCACTAGATGCTTTGATTTGAGTGTAGATGTTGATTTCTAATCCTATTTGATTACTTGCATTAAATGCATTGATTTCTGTGTAGATGTTGTTTTCTAATCTTATTTGATTTCTTGCATTAGATGCATTGATTTCAATGTATATGTTGATTTATGATTTGATGTATGATGGTACATTAGTTTTAAATTCATTGGATTAATAGTGTGCATTGATTTCAGTGTAAGCACATAAAATTATTGAAAATGTAAAACGATTTTTGTGTTATAGTAATTAAACCTAATAATATTGGAGAGCAAGAGAGAGAGGGTATGATGTTTACTATAAGAGCTAGAGCTAAATATTTAAATGGTTTATGATTTATTATTTCTACTGTCTTTTTCATATAATTGATATGGAAAGATGACAAAACTAACAAGGGTGAAAATAAGAATAGTAGAAGAAAATAGTTTGATATTGATCACAATGAAGGCTATTTGTAATTGGCTACATTCTTATTATTCACATTTTCTATCATTCAATATTATTACATTGTCACTTTTCAATCAAAAATTTTATTTCATCATGTTTTATCATTAAAGTTATGTTACAATATTTATCATCTCAATAAACTAAGGTAACTAAGAAAATTTAAAACTAAAATGACTCGATAAATTTCAAACATATTTAGCATTTTTAAAATGGTTATATTAATATTAGATGTATTTACATATTATTGATAAAATTAATCATATTTTCCTCATATTATAGATAGATTTTCCTTGGTCGCACATGACTGAAACCAGCCTAGACCAATCTTAACTATGGATCTATCAAGCGCTGAGAGGGATCAAATCTCTCATTAGGGGAATTTTGAGGTCTAAAATGGGAATCCTAAGAAAAATTTAGAACCAAAATAAACTTTATAAGAACCACTAGGATTCAAGATAATGATGTCAACCATGGGAGATGATTCACCATTTTTTAAGTAAAAGGGTAAAAATATTAAAAAATAATAAAATAATTTAACTACTTTTTCAACTTGTATTTTCAACTTATCTCCCAAAGTTCTTACTCAAATTTCGAGTGGGAGTACTCGTTGGATGTAAAATTTAACTCCTCATCCAAGGAGTACCCATGTTGCATAATTTTGATGGACCGTACTATGCGAAAAATGAGAAATACATGAAAAAACATTATTGTAGTCACGTTTTTCATGTATTTCTCATTTTTCGTGTAACAGGGTCCATCAAAAGTATGTGACATGGTTACTCCTTGGATGAGGAATTAAAAATTTGCATCCAAAGAGTACTCCCTCTCGAAATTTGAGCAAAAAATTTGGGAGATAAGTTGAAAATACGAGTTGAAAAAGTAGTTTTTTCTTTTTTCCCTCTAAAATTTGATGATGTCATCAAATCTTATTTGATTATTTCCACTATTATTTTATAATTTCCTTAGGAGGTCTATTTTAGACCTTAAACTTCCCCTAATGCGAGGTGAAAACATTTCCTCAAGTTTTGCACCCAAAAAAGAAGTTTGCACCTCTAGAGATTTGATCCCTCTTGGCGCTTGATAGATTCGTAGTTAAGATGGATCTAGGTTGGTATATATGTACCAGCCTAGTCTAAATCCAACTTTTGAAATGGATACTTCAATGAGATGAGATTCAAAATAGGAAATCTCAAGCCATAATCTCTGAATTACCCTTTTGCTTTGGTTTGTGCCTTAGTCTCATGGTCAACACAGAATAAATTATAAATGTCCCTAAAAATTATATATGTAATTATAAATGATGTGTTCCAAAACATTACATAAAAAGCATTCGCATGTTTTATTCTCTTATATCTATATAACATTGTTGTTGTTATTTTGTATTTGGGTCAAGTGTACATGCACAAGATATATGTGTGTGTGTGTGTGTGTGTGTGTTTAGAAGGAATAGAGTTTTTGAAATGTTTTTTCAATATTTGTATTTTAAAAAAGTTTTTCACCTATATATATATATTTAGTTTTTTTAGATTTAAATTAAAATAAATCTATATTATTAAATATAAGAAAATTAATAATTATTTTAAAAAAATAAAAAATATATATTATTATTAATTATTTGATATTAAATTGTAATGATACTCTTATGACAATGTATGTTTATTTTTTTTAAATACGCACTTTTACTTCACACAATAATTACAATAACATTATTGAATTAGAATCATTCATTTTGCATTTATGGTAACGTGGTCCATAAAGATGAATGTAACCCTCATGTTGTTTAAAAGATTATTAGTTGTTTAAAATTATTTTGGTAACTATTTTATTTTTAAAAAGTTAATTAAAGGACATATGAATATTTTATCTCATTCCAACTTAATATAATTATCATTTTACAATTAAAAAGAGAGTTGGCTCGTAAAAAATTTCAGCTCTTGATAGTTGGGACAGTTGCAAATTAGTACAACCACCCTCGTGCAAATTTGTAGGAAATTTGAAGAGAGGAAGTAGTTGGTTATGTTTTCCAAAGAATCTAGTCTATGAAGAGACAAGAGGAAAGAAAAGAGACAAAGGTCTGTCTTAGGCAGGACGCTGCCTGCGGGGGCTCCCAAGCTAGACAGAGAGCGAGTGGAGTATCCTCTGCCTGATTACTAGAGGTTGGATTGTGGTCCCGTTGCCTAGAAGTGAATTTGTGTAGCTCCTATGAGAACTGTCCAGAAGCAGAAGCTTAGTGGGTGTTAGGTTCCCGTGATTTGGCCGATTGGTGAGCCAAATGACGATGTAACATCAAACCAAGCTTTGGAGCCCAAGGACCTAGCCTTCCTGGACTCAGAGAGGGCTCTCTCTATATGTGTAAAAGATATCGGTGTGTTTGCTTATGGTGTTCTGATATTAGGCTAGTTATGAAGTGAGTTTTTTTATTTTTATTTTTATTTTTTTTATTTTTATTTTTTTTATTATTTTTTTTTAAGTTTGTGAGGGATAAAACTGATCAAAGATATAAAATGGGTAACAAGAAGTTAGATCAACTGGGCTATGGGGTCAAAAAGGTCAAGGAAGCTATCAGATGATGATGTAAGGCTGCTGTAGGGCCAATTTGATTCAAGGTAGAAAGGATCTTTGGGCAAAATGGAGTAAATGGACATCAAGTTTACGAAAGACGAGGGATTTCAAGTGTAACTAGTTGATAGCAGACATAAACATGTTATAGCAAGCCATTAATCATGCTAAATGTAACTATGAGCTAATTAATAATAGAAATCAAACATTCCAGCCATGCATAGAAGTATAAGACACTCTAACATTGGGAAATGGCTATCAGACTTTGAGGAAAACATTTAAGACGGACTAACAACTCAAAATACTATGCCGGAACGCCTAAACACAGTCTTTAAGTTATTGGGCACTTTGACAAACAAGCTTTCATAGTTTTAGGCAAAGGGCTAGATCGGGACTAGGCCTCCTTGGTTCAACAAGATGATAGGCTAATCAGTCAAAGAGATAGTTTTATGGAAAGAACTATGGACATTCATAGGTAAGCAGGGCACACCATACATCCTAATCAATATGCATAGAACTTATAAATAAAACTAGCAACAATATCCTTAAGTTACTAAAGAGCAGTTAAGAATTCTTTAGTGTAACTAAGGAAGAAGAAAACATAAAAGCTATGAAGATTCAGGAATTTTGAGGTGCCTCCATGGGCATATCTCAAACTTAATCTCTACTGATATATAGCAAGCAAGAAGGATGTATCATGAATGAAAACTAGAAGACAACAACAAAGCAAGAAACACTATACCATTCTACCATGTCATGGAATCCATCAACAATCCTTCATCATTCATCAAAAGCATCCAAGAGGCAGTTCAAAATCATAACACAAGTATGTTCTTTAAAGCTCATATGACCAATATATTGATTCTTCTCTCAAGTTCAGCCTTGTTTTACAATGAAGCCTTGTGGAATAAATAGGCTCAAGTGAGGAAAACCTCATGGTGCAACTAGCTATCCCATTGGTCTAATCAAAATATCTAAACTTGTCCTTGAGGCTTTGCAAAGCCCAAGGCACAAAATATCCCATAAAATATCTAAAAAAATGCTAAAAATAGAAATTATATTGACTTTGCATCATTTTCCAAGTGCAAAAATAGCTAAACGCACATTTGGAAAAAGCAGATTTTTGAGGTTCAAAAATTGCAAAAATACTTCAAATTTATATCAGAAAAAGGTCCCCTGACTTGCTGGAGACAATTGGCAGCCTTCCTGGTGTTGAAACGAGGCTCATGATAGCTCGTTGGAAATATTTCTGTGTCTACTTTCCGGCGCAACTAAAATCACCTCAATCTGATGCCTAGAAGTCCTCCAAATCTGTACCTGTGTGTCAAAAGCCAGGAAATAGCAGACTGCTGATATGATGGGCAGAATGTGCAAAAAGTGAACATTTTTCGTCGTTTTGAGGTGGTGAATGATCTCCAAATGCTCTGAAAATCGCTGAGGACCTGCTCATATAATTATGGCATCAACTGGTATCATCCTTCTCCCTTGACAAATCCTCAAACTGAAATGGCGAAATTATGAGTTTTCGACCAAAAACCCAAAAAATGCCAAAAAACAAAAAGTTGTCGAAATGGGCCCAAAATTGGCACGCATGACCCTCAAGGGTCCCTAGAAACATGCTCTGAAGCTGAGGCCAAAATTTTAAGAGCTGATGTGCCTTTATCCTCTTTCCGTACCGGACGCTTCCCCTTTGCTTTCTTCAATTTCTCTTGGGCTGCCTTTAGTTTGCGCCGGGCAAACTGATTCAACTTTTGAAAGTGATGTGTCCTCTTCCTTTGTAGCTCCAGATCTCTGTTTGCTCTTTCAAGCTTCATCTCCAAGTGTTTGTTGGCTCTTTCAAGCCATGCCTCTTTGTTTTCTTCAATTTCCTGCTCAAGGAGTGCAGTGAGAGGAAAGGCTTGGAGATGAGCTTGTTCTTCTTCTTTCTGCTTTTCCAAGGCTCTTTTAAGCCCTATGGTCCTAGGCCTCTTCCGCCTAGGCTGTTCTTCCTCTTCTTCCTCATCAAAATCACCAATGAGTTCTTCTATCCTTGCTTGCGCCTTAGCTGCCTCATTCTTGTATTTGATAGCTCGTGCTTCATGAACTGTTGTATGAACATTCATCTGTTTATTTTGGGTCTCCAAGAAATAGTTGAAGTTCCTTGCCCGTTGAAGATCATTTTCCAATGCCTCAATTTTCCCCTCTCTATGGATTAGGAGGTTTTCAAGAATGCGGGCTTCATTATCGCTGTCATCACTTTGGATTTGAATGACAGCCAATGCACCTCCATGTTTTTCACTTTCTCCAACCTTGCTTTTCCCTTTGAAGGCCAATCTTGCACTTTTCCTCCTTGGCATGCTAGTGGGTGACCTCTTGGGCAATTTTCTTTTGCTAGGGACAACTTTTGTCACTTTTGGAGTGGCAGCCTTAGGCCGTTTCTTCCTTGCTGTGCTGGGCTGTGTTCTTTTGGGAGGAGGAGACACAACTGCTTTACCCTTGACATCTTCTTGAAACTGCTGCTCTCCTTGAGGCTGCTGTGTGTCTTCTTCTTGCTGTTCAATTTGCTGCCCCTGTTCGCCAACATCAATTTGCTGTTCTACTTCAATGCCTTGTTCAATTTGTGTTTCAACCTGCTGCCCTTTTTCATCAAAATCAAGCTGCTACTGTGCTTGGATTTCCTATTCATTTTGTGGCTCAAGATGTTTCTCAATTTCCTGCCCAAGCTGCTGTTCCTGTCCTTCAATAACAAGTTGCTGCTCTTCTTCTTGTACCTATTGTTCATCATCTTCTGTTCATTGCTGACCTTCAACATTGTCCTGCTGCTGTTCCTCATCTTCTGTTTGCTGCTCTTCATCCCTTTCCTCTTGTTCATGACCTTTCTCTTCTTGTTGTCTACTCCCTTCTCCTTCTTCCTGTTGTCTTGACTGTTCAGTGGTAATTTTGAGCCTTCTAGGAGTAGGCCTGCTGGACAAAGGTATAGGGCGATGAACAGGCTGAGTGGGAGATATATGGACAGGAGGAACAGTAGAGAAAACTGGGTGACTGATGAATACATCCCATGGAACCTCTTTCTTCTCTAGCTGGTGTAGGATGATAATTTCGATCAGAGAATGATGGAAAAGAAAAGGTATTTGCAGAGGTGGGGCCTTCTTCTGGACTGTGGATGCCATCTTCTCGATGCTTTTGTATAAAAATTAAGGAAGATTTAGTTGCCTGTTTCTAGTGAAATGCATCAATAGTCGGACATGGTAGACATAAACTCGATCAAACCTCCCTTCACAAGTAAAATATTTCATTATGACTTTCATAAGAGGAGCATAGCTGTCAAGAAGATAAGAAAAAGGGAAAATAGCAGTGAAAGCATCTCTATGCTCAGGCTTGATGAAAGGCTTGTAATCTTCTAAGTCAAGATGGGCCTGTTTGAACTATTTTTCGCCATGATATGGAATCTTGGTGGCCTTGGACACTGATCTTGGAGAAAACTTGAAATCAAGATCTGCTACCTGGAAATGGTTGTTCTGGAACCTCAAGGCGCATAGGTGTGTCAATGGCGAGAAACTTTTGACCTCCTGTATCTTCTGGCAGAAGTCTAGACAACCTACCTCATCGAAGTTGAAAAGGATAGAGGGATGTGCATTTACCTCCTCTGTAGAGATTGGCTCATATCTTTTATGTGGGCCACTCCTGCTGTCTTGCCTTGGAGGCATTTTGACCTAACTGTGCTTTTGAAGAAACAAACTGCCTCACTTTGTATAAATTGCCTTCTTAGAGCCAAACAGTGTCAATTCACTGTTTTTTATAGAGAAACAATGTGTTTGGATGATTGCAACAAGTTTCCTTATAAATACAAAACCCCTACTCTTTCAGAAAAAGGCCTGTCCACCTTTAAAGTATCTCTGTCAGTAGATTTCTTAATAAGAGACCATACAGTGAAAAGGAGACAACAGTTAGGTGAATTGTCTGTGCAAAGTGTCAAGAAATTACCTTGTTCTTGTGAAGTTTAGAGGTCAAAAACACATTTATATCTTTGTCCCTAGGTAGACTTTTCAATCATTACAAACCTGCCTTTCCTAGAGTGCCTATCACTCAACACACTTATGATTTATGCAATCAACCCTTAGTGCAATCCGACAGTCAATGTCACAGTTCTGGAACAAGGTGACAGAGTAAAAAATGCTCCAAAAGTTTCAACAGAGGGTGTATAAGCTTATCCCTTTCAAAATCCAAGACTCCCATTCCAATATAGAATGCCAGTCTTCTTTAACAGAATGCTTCTACAACCTCTAAAAATCAACTTGACAGTGAGCTTTGAAGAACAGAAAAAACCAGTCAGTTAGAATGCTCAGTGAATAACTACCCTTTCTGTGGTTGGTGGAGTAACCTTGCCTTTTGGTATCTTGAGAAATAAAACACCTTTGTTCTTTAATTTAGGAAAAGGTAAGACCACACAGTTTGGCTCAGCATATACTCTTTCCCTGTAGAGACCTTAAATAGTAATCCTATACTTAAGCACAGTCTTTTGAACAAATATATTCACACAGAAACAACTGTTCGTTGTATATGGTGTTGTAGCAGTCTTTATGTGGAGCAGCTCCTTTTCAATATGGAAAACCTGTCTCTTTAGCAAATATCTTTGTATCCCTTAAAAATCAACTTGTCAAACGAGTTTGGAGAGTCACAAAGGCAGCTGACGAACATAGTGAACAACTTTCCTTCCTGTGATAGTAGGGGTAACTGTGCCCTGTAGCTTTCAACCAATAAACTGCTCTTTAATCAAGAACCCCTTTTTCATACTACACTTCACTGTTCTCTATAGGTATGTCACTCCATCAAACAAAGTCATACTACATACATAGCCAACCTCTAGTGTGGGCATACAGTCAAACTCACTGTTATAGAACAAGGTGACAGAGTTTTTGAAGAATGCTTTACAATTTCAACCAAGCCTGTGGGAGTTTATCTTGTCAAATAGTTAAAGCACTTTATCAATGTGAAACCTTTGCCTTTGCAGAAGAAACCTTTGTTCTTATATGAATATCCACTTATAAACTTGAAGAACAAAAGACAGTCAAGCAAATACAAAGTGAAAACTGTCTTTTTCTGTGAGAAATAGGAGTCACTTGCCTTGTAGTTTTCAATAATATAAACTTCCCTTCAATATGGAAAACTAGTCCTCCTTGAAAGAAATCTTCTATACTCTGTGAAAATCAATTTCTCGAATGAGAATGAAGAGTAAAAAACACAGTTAAATTCTTCTGTCTACCGGATGAGGTGGCAGGTCTTTGAAAGGCATTCGAGGTGCTGGCAGAGTTTCTGAGGTAGGTTAACAGGACTTATAGTGTTTTTTAGGTAATAACCAGGTCTGTAGCCCTCAACCAATACACTATCCCTTAACAAAACCCTTTTTCTTATTACTCTTCAATGTTCTTTAATGGTAAGTCACTCCAACAAATAAATTCATGTCACATACATAGTTTAACCTTCAGTGTTCGAAATTTTCAAGGGCAGTGTCAAAATACCTCTTTGAATTTGATGGAAGATCCTTTGCGAAGCTTGTGCCACCTTCAGCAGTGATTTGGAGGCGTGTTGGAGGGTTTGAACTTGCGCTGCAATTTGCAGAGGAAGAGCGTCGCGCAAAAAACCAACCGGGCGGCCTGTCGGGTCGTGGTCGGGCGCCGTGTACAGGCGCGTCACGCGACAGTCTACCGCCCGTGTAAAATCGCTCCTCAGCGCGTCGCGCAATTTTCCAGGCGCGTCACGCTTGTTAAACTGCTGCAAACTTTTTCAAACTGCTCCGAACCACTTTGTTTGATCTTGAGGACATCAAAGGGTTTTCGCTCGAGCTGGGGTGTCTATGCAATGAATTTGCAATGATTTCTATCACATTGGAATGCACGAAATGGCCAACGGTCTTAGTCCCCTTTTGAAATGTAAACAAAACGCAAACCCTTGGTTTAGTATTTGGGAGGGTTTACAACATTTCTTTTGAAAAGTCTTTTTGTTTTTGGACCGAAGTTTAAAAACCTTCTTTTGAACATACGACGGATGTCTTTCAGAACCAACTGCTTTTCCTTTATTCAAAATGTGACAGTAGAGCACCTTGACTTGCTTTCTACACAGAGAAAAAGGTCTGCCTTTTGGCATCTTTGACATATTTCATAGGGAAGGATTTCCCCTTTCACAGTGGTATGTTTACATAACTTTGACTAGGCTCCAAGATCTGAAAGAAATATCATGATCGTTGTGCACTACCTAGGACTTGTGAACCTATCTGTAATGCCATTTTTGCTGAGAAAGAAGTTGTAATGCCACCTGAATATCACCTTTTATAATTTGGTCTGTCTTTGTTCTTTGAAAAGAGGACACCTGTGTTTGAATGCTACTCCAGAGCTATGAAACTCATTTCCATAACCTGTTGAAATATAGTCAATATCATTTGCCTGTGTCATGACTTTTCTTTTAACCCATAGCAGAGTTTGTGTTACTTGGGCTCCAGATTGCTATATTGGAAAGAAAATTTGATAAGGGACCAGTTTAACCTCTGTCCTAATCTGCTGAAGGTTATTTGATGAGCAGGCTTTGACAAAAGCTTTCTCTTATACATGATGACAGGCAAACCAGCTTTGACAACCATTACCGTTTTTACTTCTGTCTTCAACAACACTTTGCTTCAGAAAACTCTAATCACTGTTTCACTTTGCACATGGGTCTGAAGGGTGATTCATGTCAGTTTTGTCTCTCTGGTGACTATTTAACACAGCAACTCCAATTTTGAATGATACCCTGATGACCTTCACACCATCCTTTGCCACTTTGTTTATAACACTGTTGATGACATTTGTTATGTAACCTCACTTTAAATCTGTCAAGAAAATACTGAAGACCGCTTTGTTATTGGAAAGAGTAGGGTTTGTATTTTCAACTTGTTTTGACAGTTTCTATCTCCAAAAGCTTCTTCAACTTCTTCCCCACTGCAGGTATCAAGCATTTGCTGTACTTATTTGGATTTGCCATGGCCCTTTTTTCAATTACTTCTCTGCTCAAAACATTTTATGTGATATCTCTGTTCATTGAATAATGAAAACTTATTTTTTCCCTGAACTTTCTAAAATACCGACAATCTATCAAAACAACTCTTTGTCTATTATGAACAATAGTGTCCATGGTGATGTATCTTGATGACAGAAACTAGATTGTTTGTGCCAGTTGTTATAGCAATTTTGACAAGGCAACTATTCATAGATGAAGCTGCTTTCCAGAAAGACATGCTTGATTGTAGATGCAATTGTTAGGTGCTTTTGAGCTTTCTTCTTTGACTGTGGGTAGAAGAAAAAACAGGGGATGATGCATGAGAGTTAGAAAGTGAAACAAGGAGAGCTGTTCTTTATGTTTCCTGTGAAGGAGCTCTTCACTGTCTCATTGCACTGCTTTTTGCTGAGGGGAACTGAAATGTCACCATTTGCCTTGGTCAACTTATGACAAGTCATTTGAAAGAAAATCTCTGTGAGTAGGGAGGTTAGCACCCTTTTGAAAAACAACCACTTTTTCTTCTGCCTGTGTAATGACATGACTTGTCAAATTTTCTTCAATTTGGTCTTGTTGAAACAGCAGGCTGCTTATGATTAGAATTGTTTTTACTAATGATATGTCTCTCCAAGGTTTTAACAATTCATATGATTTGAAAACTTCAAATGAATTCCTTTACAAGACCAAAACTCTGTTTTCCCTTTTCCTGCACACTCCTGATCCTAGCCCTGTTATGATCATCACTTATACTTAGAAACCTAGAGTCACTGTTTTACTGTCTAGTAAAAAACAAACCTGGGCTTTTGCAATCCTTAAAGTCAATATTGGCCAGTGCCCTCTGCTTGTAGATGAAGGAGGCGCCTTAACCCTCTGCTTGTAGATGAAGGAGGTTCTTGGCCATGAAAAATTACCAGTCTGTGTGACAGTGGTGTCTTTCTCTTACTGTGATTTTCATGCTGAAAGGAAGCTGTAAGTTCTTGATGAGTAACTCTCTATCTTGCATATGTATCTCAGGCTCATGTTGACATTGAGAAGCAGTTGTTCTTCTAAATGTGTATTCAATAATTTTCTCCTGAGATGAAGTTATATTTCCTGTCTTTGTAGAATCCATAAAACACTGTAAAACACCTAATAATCAGTTTGAGATTGTGGTTTATGCAGTCCTGAGACCTAGGGGGTGTAAGTGGCGCGACTTAGGGCTGTTATCAATTTCATTTGCAGAGTGGGAGGTCTGTCATGATTGGTCTGTAGCAGATGGAGGTTTTTTTGGCTTTTTGATGGTTGCCAAGGGTAAAATGCCTTAAACCGCCACTTCATAACTTAGGGGAGGCTTTTGAAATAGACTTGGATTTGCCTTTTAGACCTGATGGGCAGACCAGTAGGGCTGAAGCTAGATAGGATAGTGATAATGAGGTTTTGACTTTGACATGGGTGGACTGAAAAGTAGGAGGGCGAAAAAAGTTTTATGAGGGTTTTCTAGATGACAAATTGACATATGAAAATCAGCTTCTAGAAAACTCAGCTATGGATATAGTCATCACTAACATGTGAAAAATACTGATGACTAACAGTGGCTCCATTTGGGGAGGGCAGCTCCTCGTTAGGAGGTGTCCAGAATTCAGTATCTTTGGCTTATGAAGACCAGTGCCTTATCCATTGGCGCAAAATTTCACCCTTCTTTGATGCTATTTCTGAAAAGTGACAGCATGGTTAACATCAATGATACTTCTACCTACCCCACTATCTTTCCTAATATTTTTTCTTCTCTTTGGCGCATTTTAACTAGAAGCCTTTTGACAATGTATATTTTTCTTTTTGCAAAATGACCCTATCTATTTCTACTCTTATATCTGCCGGGAGTTCAGATTAAACTGATGAACTCTTTCATTACTCTACCTATGCTAGATCGACTGTCAAGATTAAGCAGTTTGACAGGATTTTGTTTCTCTAATCTAAAACATGAAATTCAAAATGATCAAATCAGGATTAGACGGTCTGATTTGTCATGCATTTGCGGCATAAAAGACAAGCTGCACACAAATATTATTTTGCAACAAAGGGAAACTAGACAAGCGGGGCTAAGATGTACAATGTATTTTTCATTCATCGCTTCTCTCTTTGGTTCTGTTTTAGGCATGTGGAACCAGAATCTCTCCCTAATCTAAACTCTGTGATAAGTCAATCTTACACAATGTTGACTATCTTTGCACTCACTAACTTATCAGCAAATAAATTTAAACATGCTCAGCTATGATTAGGCTAGATAGCTGAACAAGACATTGAAGTACTAGTAGCGGCATTTAGACTTGCTCGCTTTCTAAAGGACTATTTTTTGGAACATGGGGCCTTTGTTTCTATCTTCACTCGCCCTCTTTTCTGTTTTTTACTGTTTTTGACTTTTCTTATCTTTTACTATTTTTGACTTTTCTATTTTTCAATATTTCAGACAATGGTATGTACAATGAATGAAAAGTGTTTCAAACTCAGAAATCTTGGAAATGACAGAATTTAAGCATCTTATCCTCGTAAGGATCTCCTCTCACCCTTGGCCCACTCAACTCCTGAAAAGAGAAATTTGGAAAGTTTTCTCTCTCTAACATGACATAGGGATTCATGCAAGAATCTCTGAACAGACCGGTATCCTCCCGTTGTACCTCTTTGAATATGTGATTTCCACTCCTTTCCTTACTGTACATTTTCCTTAAGTAATGCATGTACTCTTGGTCATTCTTGAAATAGATAATGACATCATCAAGGTATGCAAAAATGTAGAAATTTAAAACTGGGAACATGGCCTTCATGAACAGATTTCTGATATTGGGTGGTTTTGCAATTTTGAACTTGAAATTAGATCTACCTCCCGCAAACTGGAAAAAATCTTTAAGTTGTCTACTTTGCAAGGGAATCTTATGACCTGAAACATCATCTTGCGAAAACACATGATTAAAAGCATTTTTAAAAGATATATCATGGTCTTAGGTAGAAAAAACAGAATTTCTGTTATAAGGAAATGCAGCAGTATTTCTAAAATTGAAAAAGACTCTTTGACCGGTTGTTTTATCCTTGATTATTTCAGTTTGGTTCAGATTGTTATGTTTTCTTTTGTCAAAGTTATTCTTTGAGGGAGAATAAGTATCGCAGCATTTTTCTTTGTCTTTCCTGCAGAAATTGGTATTCTGCATGAGATTTCTGATTTTAGCATTTCTAAGTTCTTCATGAAAAGACAGAATATGAGCCAATTTCAGTAGCTCAAGTATGCTGGGACTGCAACTATCATTCTTGCTCATAAGAAGTTTATCAGGTATTTTCTTTAGATTTTGAGCTGCTGGGGCTATAGTCAAAGTTTCATTCGCAGTGGATGATCCATATGATGGTAAATCTTTGAGGTAGGGTAGAAACATTAAACTCCCTTGCTCTCGGGTTCCGAACAGGTTTATGATGTGTAAGTCTTCTAAAGCCTTTACCCGGAAAAAATTTCCGCAGGTTATTTCTGGTGTTTGACTAAGGTTAGAGTAATTTGCTTGATAGTACATAAGAGTTTGTGCTTCTTGCTCTAATCCCACCTTAGCAGGAACATACTTACTTTCTTCATGACACAGCCGTTCATGATCATGGTAGTTTTGAGTGTCTAGTTCATCATAAGGCACCAGGGACAACTGATGTGGTGGATCAAAGTTTATTTCAGTTTCTTCTGATTCTTCCTCCATGTTTTCATCAATATGCATAATGAAAGAGTTCAGGTCAGAACGCAAGGAACACATTGGAATGTTATCTGGCCTATCTTGACTGCTAATCATGTATTTCATTTGTGATTCTCGGTAGAGTATTCTGGTCTGGCCGAACACAGGAATGGTGGCGTATGACATGTCCAGTTGGATATTCCCTTGGAGTTTGGCTCCCCAAGACCTGGAAAGAAGCATCCCGTACTTGGGAGGAATGTCTGCCACTACTATATCCATGATGAGATGTTTTGCAGGTATTTGGGCCAGACTAAAACAAAGGTCTTTGATCAAACCCAGGCATTTGACTCTACTCGAATCAAATGAGTACAAGTCTTTGTATGGTCTTGTGATTTCCAGGCCTAGTCTTTCCATTACTACCTTCGGCATAAGATTATGCGAGGCGCCGGAGTCTAGCATGGCATTATGGAGGATTTGGTCATGGATGTTTAGGCTATTGTAAAATGGAAGAGTAGTTTCTTCTTGGAATTTTCCCTCTATCCTTGGACCAAACAATACTTCAGGAGTGTCATCAGCCAGATTAACAGTGTTTGCATCATTCCCTAGATTTAGGACTTTTAGTACTTGGGATTTATAAGAGTTTTGGGTTATGAGTTCAGTAAGAGGCATGGTGATCTTGATCTTGGCGATTTCGCCTTCAAAACTGAAAGGTAACTGAAGTTTAGATATGTTTGTTTCAGTTTTTTCAGCCACGACCTTCTCTATGTTCTGAGTTTGTTGACCTTGTTTTGGGATTTTGTTTGCCATAGTTGTTTCGGTGATTTTTGTAGAAGTACCCGGAGTATCTGAGAGAGGACTAGTTTGGGTAACTTTAGCTTTGCTTTGGTCAGTCTTCTCAACCTTGATTTTGTCATAGCTTACTGCTTTCTTGAGGATGGTATCAGGAGTTTTAGCAGTATCTGAGTTACCTTTTTTGGGATTATCTTGGCTTTTGTTGCTTCTAAGGTCATATTGCCGGTGAGCTTCTATTATGGCATTTTGAAAGTCTATGGCAGGGTCGTCGAGATCTTCATAGTTGGTCTCATCTTGATTAGGAGAAAAGAACGCTTGTTCTTCTTCTGTGAGGTACACCTCACTCTCGTTATCAGATCCTATGAGGTTTAAATGATGTTCATCAAGAGTTTCTGTATCCCTGTCATCCTCTTCCACATAGTTTTCATTGAATGGTGGCCTAATTTGTTGGTCATTTTCTCTCAGTCTGTTTTGGGGCTGTTCCCTCCTAAAGTTTTGGTTTCGGTTTCTGTTTGGAGGGTTTGGCTGGTTGTCCCTAACAGGAGCCTTTTCATTTATTCTTTCCCACATTTTGGCCATTGTTTTGACTAAGTCATCTATTCTAGGATCTAGGGAAGGTGATGAAGTGGAGACCTCGTCTTTATATGTGACCTTTCTTTCTGATCTAGTCCTAGCCCTTTTTTCTGCTAAGTTGGCATCTGCTTTTATGGCTATTTGTTGCATTTATTCTAAGGTAGGGGGATCCTTGTCTCTCAGATGATATGTCATGTTCGGATCGAAACCCTCGGGAAATTTTGCCAAGGCTAAACCAAGTGGGGGTTTGAAATGAGGTGGGAGGGAGTTATATACACTGTTGAACCTAGTGCAGTAAGCTTGGACACTTTCCCCATTTTCCCGTTTTAGGTTGTTATATTCTGATAGGATTTGAATGGGGTTTCTTCGGATTTCCCACCTATTTCTGAAGACTTGATGTAGTTCTGGGATATTGTGGATGTTGTTTGGGGTTAAGCTTTTGAACCATGCTTTGGGTTAACCACCAAGACTTTGGGTGAATATTCTCATTCTGACGGTCTCGTCTTGTACCTCTAGGTATTCATAGGCATCAGTCATCCTACTTATATGTTGTTGAGGTGTAGTGGTGTCTTCTCCAGTAAAGTGTGGGATTTTGCCTTGATATTTACTTGGGAGAGGAGCCAAGGGCGGTGGTAACACCAAAGGTGCGTACCAGGCTGCCATGACGGGAGCTAATGGATGATGTACAAGATGAGGACTAGTGGGATGAGATGAGGTGGTTTGAACACGTGTGGCGGATGAACTTGGACTAGTGATCTGGTTTTGAGCAGATCTGGGATGGTAGGAGCCAAATTTATAGAGAAGCAGGAAATCAGGAGGAGTGGTAGGTGAAGCTTCTCTACTAGGACTCTGTGGTGGGTTTAGGGGTTCAAGATCGTCAAAGATTATCTTACTATGAGACCTGCTTCTGAAAAGAGCTTTTGATGACTCTAATTCAAAAGGTGAATCTGGTAGGATAGTGAGATGTTTAGGTACTGATCTTGTTCTACGGATGGATCTATCAGTAGCTAGATGGTCAGTTTCGGAAGCTTGCCACAGAATCTTCTCTAGGTCATCTACTATGATAGGGGGGTTTGGGTCTGGATGGGATCTGGTGTTGATTCTTCATGAAGCCAGATTTTGGATCTAGAGTTTAGAGAGGGTGGTACTGACGAATGTTTTTGGATGAGTGATCTCTCTAAAATTCTACTAAGTTGAAGGATGGTCAAAATAAAAGGGATGGACTAGTGGAGTCGCCAGGTGGAATTGGGTTGTTTTTGTGAAGATAGCTATGGTCCACCACCGGTAACTAATCTGGAAATATTTTGGATTTTCTGAGTTTTATGTGCAGCATATGGTTTAAAGTATCCTAGACTTGTTTCAACACTTTGCTAGGGTGATGAGAACAAAAAGAGTTTACTCTAAATGGGTCTATGGACTGCTTGCTTGTTTAAGGTATCTAAAGGACCAAAGAGTCTATAAGAGTTTGCTAGACTATCATGTACTCAGTGTCCCACCATCTCCCGCTATGTTTAGTGAGTGATGGGATAGATCTATCGGATAGTAACCTCGAGTTCGGTAAAATAGTAAGGCCTACTAGAGGTTAGTGGAGTCGCCAGGTGGATTATCAATTGTTTTGAGGTATACTTGTATGGTCCACCACCAATATTGACAAAAACCAATCTAAGGGAGTGTTTTGGGGTTTTTTGAGTTTTATGTGCCTACAAGGTTTGGAAGAGTTTCCTATAACTGACTCATCATTTTGCTAAGATGGTGAAAGAGCTATTTTCTACTCTACAGACAATATCTAAGTTTACTAAACTTGATTGAGACTTCAGGAGTTACTAAGGTGTACTTAGATTGTCACTAACTCGGAAGGTCCTACTGTGAGTGTCACTATGTTAGTGAGCAGTGGGATAAGTCAATCAGATAGTATTCTTAAAGCTGCTTAAGGACTAGGGAATCTAAGTTTGTTTAATACTCAGGGTCCCACCGTGATCGCCATTATGTTAGGTTCCCGTGATTTGGCCGATTGGTGAGCCAAATGACGATGTAACATCAAACCAAGCTTTGGAGCCCAAGGACCTAGCCTTCCTGGACTCAGAGAGGGCTCTCTCTATATGTGTAAAAGATATCGGTGTGTTTGCTTATGGTGTTCTGATATTAGGCTAGTTATGAAGTGAGTTTTTGATTTTTTTGGTTTTTTAAGTTTGTGAGGGATAAAAATGATCAAAGATATAAACTGGATAACAAGATGTAGATAAACTGGGCTATGGGGTCAAAAAGGTAAAGGAAGCTATCTGATGATGATGTAAGGCTGTTGTAGGGCCGATTTGATTCAAGGTAGAAAGGATCTTTGGGCAAAATGGAGTAAATGGATATCAATTTTGTGAAAGACGAGGGATTCCAAGTGTAACTAGTTTATAGCAGACATAAACATGTTATAGCAAGCCATTAATCATGCTAAATGTAACTATGAGCTAATTAATACATAGAAATCAAACATTCCAGCCATGCATAGAAGTATAAGACCCTCTAACTTTGGGAAATGGCTATCAGACTTTGGGGAAAACATTTAAGACGGACTAACAACTAAAAATACTATGCCGGAATGCCTAAACACAGTCTTTAAGTTATTGGGCACTTTTACAAACAAGCTTTCATAGTTTTAGGCAAAGGGCTAGATCGGGACTAGGCCTCCTTGGTTCAACAAGATGATAGGCTAATCAGTCAAAGAGATAGTTTTATGGACAGAACTATGGACAGTCATAGGTAAGCAAGGCACACCATACATCCTACTCAATATGCATAGAACTTATAAATAAAACTAGCAACAATATCCTTAAGTTACTAAAGAGCAGTTAAGAATTCTTTAGTGCAACTAAGGAAGAAGAAAACATAAAAGCTATGAAGATTCAGGAATTTTGAGGTGCTCCATGGGCATATCTCAAACTTAATCTCTACTGATATATAGCAGCAAGAAGCATGTATCATGAATGAAAACTAGAAGACAACAACAAAGCAAGAAACACTATACCATTCTACCATGTCATGGAATCCATCAACAATCCTTCATCATTCATCAAAATCATCCAAGAGGCAGTCCAAAATCATAACACAAGTATGTTCTTCAAAGCTCATATGACCAATATATTGATTCTTCTCTCAAGTTCAGCCTCTTTTTACAATGAAGCCTTGTGGAATAAATAGGCTTGAGTGAGGAAAACCTCATGGAGCAACTAGCTATCCCATTGGCCTAATCAAAATATCTAAACTTGTCCTTGAGGCTTTGCAAAGCCCAAGGCACAAAATATCCCATAAAATATCTAAAAAAATGCTAAAAATGGGAATTATATTGACTTTGCAACATTTTCCAAGTGCAAAAATAGCTAAACGCACATTTGGAAAAAGCAGATTTTTGAGGTTCAAAAATTACAAAAATACTTCAAATTTATATCAGGAAAAGGTCCCCTGACTTGCCGGAAACATTTGGCAGCCTTCCCGGTGTCTAAATGAGGCTCATGATGGCCCGTTAGAAATCTCTCTATGTCTACTTTCTGGCGCAACTGAAATCACCTCAATCTGATGCCTGGAAGTCCTCCAAATCTGTACTTGTGTGTAAAATGCCAGGAAATAGCAGACTGCTGATATGACGGGCAGAATGTGCAAAAAGTGAGCATTTTTTGCCAATTTGAGGGGGCGAATGATCTCCAAATGCTCTGAAAATCACTAGAGACCTGCTCATAGAATTATGGCATCAACTGGTATCATCCTTCTCCCTTGACAAATCCTCAAACTGAAATGGCGAAATTATGAGTTTTCGACCAAAAACCCAAAAAATGCCAAAAAACAAAAAGTTGTCGAAATGGGCCCAAAACTAGCACGCATGACCCTCAGGGGTCCATAGCAACATGCTCCGAAGCTGAGGCCAAAATGTCAAGAGCTGATGTGCTTTTCTCCTCTTTCCATGTTGGGCGCTTCCCCCTTGCCTTCTTCAATTTCTCTTGGGCTGCCTTTAGTTTGCGCCGGGCAAACTGATTCAACTTTTGAAAGTGATGTGTCCTCTTCCTTTGCAGCTCTAGATCTCTGTTTTCTCTTTCAAGTTTCATCTCCAAGTGTTTTTTGGCTCTTTCAAGCCATGCCTCTTTGTTTTCTTCAATTTCCTGCTCAAGGAGTGCAGTGAGAGGAAAGGCTTGGAGATGGACTTGTTCTTCTTCTTTCTGCTTTTCTAAGGCTCTTTTAAGCCCTATGGTCCTAAGCCTCTTCTGCCTAGGCTGTTCTTCCTCTTCATTTTCATCAAACTCACCAATGAGTTCTTCTATCCTCGCTTGTGCCTTGGCATCTTCTTTCTTGTATTTGATAGCCCTTGCCTCATGAATTGCTATGTGAACACTCATCTGTTTGTTTTGGGTTTCCAAGAAATAGTTGAAGTTCCTTGCCCGTTGAAGATCATTCTCCAATGTCTCAATTTTCCCCTCTTTATGGATTAGGAGGTTTTCAAGAAGGCGGGCTTCATTATCGCTGTCATCACTTTGGATTGGAATGACAGCTGATGCACCTTCATGTTATTGACTTTTTCCAATCTTGCTTTTCCCTTTGAAGGCCAATCTTGCACTTTTCCTCCTTGGTATGCTAGTGGGTGTCCTCTTGGGCGATTTTCTTTTGCTAGGGACAAATTTTGTTACTTTCGGAGTGGCAACTTTAGACCCTTTCTTCCTTTTTGTGCTGGGTTTTGTTCTTTTGGGAGGAGGAGAAACAACTGCTTTACCCTTGACATCTTCTTGAGACTGCTGCTCTCCTTGAGGCTGATGTGTGTCTTCTTCTTGCTGTTCAATTTGCTGCCCCTGTTCACCAACATTAACTTGTTGTTCTACTTCAATGCCTTGTTCATTTTGTGGCTCAAGATGTTGCTCAATTTCCTGCCCAAGCTGCTGTTCCTGTCCTCCAATATCAAGCTGCTGCTCTTCATCTTGTACCTGTTTTTCATCACCTTCTGTTCGCTGCTGACCTTCACCACTGTCCTGCTGTTGTTCCTCATCTTGTGTTCGTTGTTGTTCCTCCCTTTCCTCTTGCTCATGACCTTTTTCTTCTTACTGTCTACTCCCTTCTCCTTCTTCCTGCTGCCTTGACTGTTCAGTGGTAATTTTGAGCCTTCTAGGAGTAGGCCTGCTGGACAAAGGTATAGGGCGATGAACAGGCTGAGTGGGAGATACATGGACTGGAGGAACAGTAGAGAAATTTGGGTGGCTGATAAAGACATCCCATGGAACCTCCTTTTTCTCTAGCTGGTGTAGGATGATAATTTTGATCAGAGAATGATGGAAAAGAGAAGGTATTTGCAGAGGTGGGGCCTTCCTCTGGACTGTGGATGCCATATTCTCGATGCTTTTGTATAAAAAGTAAGCAAGATTTAGTTGCCTGTTTCTAGTGAAATGCATCAATAGTCGGAAATGGTAGGCATAAACTCGATCAAACCTCCCTTCACAAGTAAAATATTTCATTATGACTTTCATAAGAGGAGCATAGCTGTCAAGAAGATAAGAAAAAGGGAAAATAGCAGTGAAAGCATCTCTATGCTTAGGCTTGATGAAAGGCTTGTAATCTTCTAAGTCAAGATGGGCCTGTTTGAACCATTTTTCGCCATGATATGGAATCTTGGTGGCCTTGGACACTGATCTTGGAGAAAACTTGAAATCAAGATCTGCTACCTGGAAATGGTTGTTTTGGAACCTCAAGGCGCATAGGTGTGTCAATGGCGAGAAAATTTTGACCTCCTGTATCTTCTGGCAGAAGTCTAGACAACCTACCTCATGGAAGTTGAAAAGGATAGAGGGATGTGCATTTACCTCCTCTGTAGAGATTGGCTCATATCTTTTATGTGGGCCACTCCTGCTGTCTTGCCTTGGAGGCATTTTGACCTAACTGTGCTTTTGAAGAAACAAACTGCCTCACTGTGTATAAATTGCCTTCTTAGAGCCAAACTGTGTCAATTCACTGTTTTTTATAGAGAAATAATGTGTTTGGATGATTACAACAAGTTTCCTTATAAATACAAAACCCCTGCTCTTTCAGAAAAAAGGCCTGTCCACCTTTAAAGTATCTCTGTCAGTAGATTTCTTAATAAGAGACCATACAGTGAAAATGAGACAACAGTTAGGTGAATTGTCTGTGCAAAGTGTCAAGAAATTACCTTGTTCTTGTGAAGTTTAGAGGTCAACAACACATTTATATCTTTTTCCCTAGGTAGACTTTTCAATCATTACAAACCTGCCTTTCCTAGAGTGCCTATCACTCAACACACTTATGTTTTATGCAATCAACCCTTAGTGCAATCCGACAGTCAATGTCACAGTTCTGGAACAAGGTGACAGAGTAAAAAATGCTCCAAAAGTTTCAACAGAGGGTGTATAAGCTTATCCCTTTCAAAAGCCAAGACTCCCCTTCCAATATAGAATACCAGTCTTCTTTAACAGAATGCCTCTACAACCTCTAAAAATCAACTTGACAGTGAGCTTTGAAGAACAGAAACAACCAGTCAGTTAGAATGCTCAGTGAATAACTACCCTTTCTGTGGTTGGTGGAGTAACCTTGCCTTTTGGTATCTTGAGAAATAAAACACCTTTGTTCTTTAATTTAGGAAAAGGTAAGAACATACAGTTTGGTTCAGCATATACTCTTTCCCTGTAGAGACCTTAAATAGTAATCCTGCACTTAAGCACAGTCTTTTGAACAAGGATATTCACACAGAGACAACTGTTCGTTGTATATGGTGTTGTAGCAGTATTTATGTGGATCCTTTTCAATATGGAAAACCTGTCTCTTTAGCAAATATATTTGTATCCCTTAAAAATCAACTTGTCAAACGAGTTTGGAGAGTCACAAAGGCAGCCAAACAGAACATAGTGAACAACTTTCTTTTCCTGTGATAGTAGGGGTAACTGTGCCCTGTAGCTTTCAACCAATAAACTACTCTTTAATCAAGAACCCTTTTTCTTACTACACTTCACTGTTCTCTATAGGTATGTCACTCCATCAAACAAAGTCATACTACATACATAGCCAACCTCCAGTGTGGGCATACAGTCAAATTCACTGTTATAGAACAAGGTGACAGAGTTTTTGAAGAATGCTCTACAATCTCAACCAAGCCTGTAGGAGTTTATCTTGTCAAATAGTTAAAGCACTTTATCAATGTGAAACCTTTGCCTTTGCAGAAGAAACCTTTGTTCTTATATGAATATCCACTTATAAACTTGAAGAACAAAAGACAGTCAAGCAAATACAAAGTGAAAACTATCTTTTTCTGTGAGAAATAGGAGTCACTTGCCTTGTAGTTTTCAATAATATAAACTTCCCTTCAATATGGAAAACTAGTCCTCCTTGAAAGAAATCTTCTATACTCTGTGAAAATCAATTTCTTGAATGAGAATGAAGAGTAAAAAACACAGTTAAATTCTTCTGTCTACCGGATGAGGTGGCAGGTCTTTGAAAGACATTCGAGGTGCTGGCAGAGTTTCTGAGGTAGGTTAACAGGACTTATAGTGTTTTTTAGGTAATAACCAGGTCTGTAGCCCTCAACCAATAAACTATCCCTTAACAAAACCCTTTTTCTTATTACTCTTCACTGTTCTTTAATGGTAAGTCACTCCAGCAAATAAATTCATGTCACATACACAGTTTAACCTTCAGTGTTCAAAATTTTCAAGGGCAGTGTCAAAATACCTCTTTGAATTTGATGGAAGATCCTTTGCGAAGCTTGTGCCACCTTCAGCAGTGATTTGGAGGCGTGTTGGAGGGTTTGAACTTGCACGGAACTTTGCAGAGGAAGAGCGTCATGCAAAAAACCAACCGGGCGGCCTGTCGGGTCGTGGTCGGGCGCCGTGTATAGGCACGTCGCGCGACAGTCTACCGCCCGTTTAAAATCGCTCGTCAGCGCGTTGCGCAATTTTCCAGGCGCGTCGCACTTGTTAAACTGCTGCAAACTTTTTCAAACTGCTCCGAACCACTTTGTTTGAGCTTGAGGACATCAAAGGGTTTTCGCTCGAGCTGGGGTGTCTATGCAATGAATTTGCAATGATTTCTATCACATTGGAATGCACGAAATGGCCAACGGTCTTAGTCCCCTTTTGAAATGTAAACAAAACGCAAACCCTTGGTTTAGTATTTGGGAGGGTTTACAACATTTCTTTTGAAAAGTCTTTTTGTTTTTGGACCGAAGTTTAAAAACCTTCTTTTGAACATACGACGGATGACTTTCAGAACCAGCTGCTTTTCCTTTATTCAAAATGTGACAGTAGAGCACCTTGACTTGCTTTCTACACAGAGAAAAAGGTCTACCTTTTGGCATCTTTGACATATTTCATAGGGAAGGATTTCCCCTTTCACAGTGGTATGTTTACATAACTTTGACTAGGCTCCAAGATCTGGAAGAAATATCATGATCGTTGTGCACTACCTAGGACTTGTGAACCTATCTGTAATGCCATTTTTGCTGAGAAAGAAGCTGTAATGTCACCTGAATATCACCTTTTATAATCTGGTCTGTCTTTTTACTTTGAAAAGAGGACACCTGTGTTTGAATGCTGCTCCAGAGCTATGAAACTCATTTCCATAACCTGTTGAAATATAGTCAATATCATTTTCCTGTGTCATGACTTTTCTTTTAACCCATAGCAGAGATTGTGTTACTTGGGCTCCAGATTGCTATATTGGAAAGAAAATTTGATAAGGGACCAGTTTAACCTCTATCCTAATCTGCTGAAGGTTATTTGATGAGCAGGCTTTGACAAAAGCTTTCTCTTATACATGATGACAGGAAAACCAGCTTTGACAAACATTACTATTTTCTCTTCTGTCTTCAACAACACTTTGCTTCAGAAAACTCTAATCACTGTTTCACTTTGCACATGGGTCTGAAGGGTGATTCCTATCAGTTTTGTCTCTCTGGTGACTATTTAACACAGCAACTCCAATTTTGAATGATACCCTGATGACCTTCACACCATCCTTTGCCACTTTGTTTATAACACAATTGATGACATTTGTTATGTAACCTCACTTTAAATCTGTCAAGAAAATATTGAAGACCGCTTTGTTATTGGAAAGAGTAGGGTTTGTATTTTCAACTTGTTTTGACAGTTTCTATCTCCAAAAGCTTCTTCAACTTCTTCCCCACTGTAGGTATCAAGCATTTGCTGTACTTATTTGGATTTGCCATGGCCCTTTTTTCAATTACTTCTCTGCTCAAAACATTTTATGTGATATCTCTGTTCATTGAATAATGAAAACTTATTTTTTCCCTGAAGTTTCTAAAATACTGACAATCTATCAAAACAACTCTTTGTCTATTATGAACAATAGTTTCCATGGTGATGTATCTTGATGACAGAAACTAGATTGTTTGTGCCAGTTGTTATAGCAATTTTGACAAGGCAACTGTTCATAGATGAAGCTGCTTTCCAGAAAGACATGCTTGATTGTAGATGCAACTGTTAGGTGCTTTTGAGCTTTCTTCTTTGACTGTGGGTAGAAGACAAAACAGGGGATGATGCATGAGAGTTAGAAAGTGAAACAAGGAGAGCTGTTCTTTATGTTTCCTGTGAAGGAGCTCTTCACTGTCTCATTGGACTGCTTTTTGCTGAGGGGAACTGAAATGTCACCATTTGCCTTGGTCAACTTATGACAAGTCATTCGAAAGAAAATCTCTGTGAGTAGGGAGGTTAGCACCCTTTTGAAAAACAACCACCTTTTCTTATGCCTGTGTAATGACATGACTTGTCAAATTTTCTTCAATTTGGTCTTGTTGAAACAGCAGGCTGCTTATGATTAGAATTGTTTTTACGAATGATATGTCTCTCCAAGGTTTTAACAATTCATATGATTTGAAAACTTCAAATGAATTCCTTTACAAGACCAAAACTCTGTTTTCCCTTTTCCTGCACACTTCTGATCCTATCCCTGTTATGATCATCACTTATACTCAGAAACCTAGAGTCACTGTTTTACTGTCTAGTAAAAAACAAACCTGGGCTTTTGCAATCCTTAAAGTCAATATTGGCCAGCGCCCTCTGCTTGTAGATGAAGGAGGCGCCTTAACCCTCTACTTGTAGATGAAGGAGGTTCTTGGCCATGACAAATTACCAGTCTGTGTGACAGTGGTGTCTTTCTCTTACTGTGATTTTCATGCTGAAAGGAAGCTGTAATTTCTTGATGAGTAACTCTCTGTCTTGCATATGTATCTTAGGCTCATGTTGACATTGAGAAGCAGTTGTTCTTCTAAATGTGTATTCAAGAATTTTCTCCTGAGATGAAGTTATATTTCCTGTCTTTGTAGAATCCATAAAACACTGTAAAACACCTAATAATCAGCTTGAGATTGTGGTTTATGCAGTGCTGAGACCTAGGGGGTGTAAGTGGCGCGACTTAGAGCTGTGATCAACTTGATTTGTAGAGTGGGAGGTCTGTCATGATTGGTTTGTATTAGATGGAGGTTTTTTTGGCCTTTTGATGGTTTCCAAGGGTAAAATGCCTTAAAGCGCCACTTCCTAACTTAGGGGAGGCTTTTGAAACAGACTTGGATTTTCCTTTCAGAGCTGATGGGCAGACCAGTAGGGCTAAAGCTAGATAGGATAGTGATAATGAGTCTTAACTTTGACATGGGCAGACTGAAAAGTAAGAGGGTGAAAAAAAGTTTTATGAGGGTTTTCTAGATGACAAATTGACATATGAAAATCAGCTTCTAGAAAACTCAGCTATGGATATAGTCATCACTAACATGTGAAAAATACTGATGACTAACAGTGGGGAGAAGTGGATGTGATATCCCTTCTCATGGTTAGGAGGACCGACTAAGCTTGTGTAGTTTTTCCTAGTGGAAATCAGATAAGTATTTTATGAATTGAAGTTTTATGTGATTATTAAACGTAGAATTTACTCAAAATACAAACTATGTAATGCCAATATGATTGATGTCAGAAAGAGATACAATCATGAGTTTTATACTGTATAATGTTAAAGTATAGAAAGAGCTAATGAAAGGAATGATATTTCTGTAACATGGTTAATAGAACAATAGATAAATGGTTTCGTTTAAGTGCTGGGTTAAATTTAGAATTTAATTGTTGGAAACTTAGTAAGTTGGGGTTTGTAGCTTGAGAGGTTTAGTTGCACTCCAAATTGAATCATAGGCCACATTGTCCCCTTTAAGTCCTATAGTATTAAAATATTAGTCGTGCATGTAACCTACAGGAAAAAATGCCTGTGTTTACTCAACAATATTACAAGAAAAAAAAGAACTGTTGCATTTAAAAATAAACTATAGAGGAACCCTTCATGTATCGAATACCTTCCATCATTATATAAACATTAGCTAGTATGGGAAAATTCATTTACAAAACATATACCCTCGGTGAGAAGTGGACTAATGTATACATGCATATGAGGCTGAAGAACATAGAGAGAGCATAAATGTGACCATAGAATAGAGACCCAGTTGAGTCTCATTAAGACAAGGAGAAATGAATACAAAACATATTTAAATTTCACAAAAGTATATAAACCAGAGAGAACACCATACACCATTAAATCACATTGAATTAGAAACATACTCAAAAGAGTTGCTACGATATCATTTGCAAATTATTACAAAATTAACTGTCAAACCCTTGTTCAGGGTAATATCTCCAATCTGAGCAATAGTCAAGGAGCGACATACAACTTAGAACACAGTTGAACCATGAAAATGAGAACACAAGCCCAAAGTTGATTTAAAAACATATCAGTTCGGGGATTGGACCCCTTTTCAAAATAATTCTATGAATGTATACAATTTTTTCGTGAAAATTACAGAAATGAACAGAAGGACGAACCCAACCCCGACATCCACAGTTATTCGAACCGTGGTCTCGGTGGAGCCACTGGTCTAAACCAAAAAACATTCCATTAAATCCAAAGGAAACTGAACTAATTATAGACTAACTATTTGTTAGAGTCGTAACCGAATCGGTCAGAGATATGCTAGATGCATACATAATCTACACACCATAAGAACCTGCGATCGAACCAATATATATTGGTCGGGGTATAGAATTCGTTTAAAAAGAAACAATTTTTTTATGGTAGAACCCTACCTAGAAATCGTGTCCAAGATTTAGTCCTTGAAGCAATGCTCCAAAAAGTCGATGGAACTATGAGAATGTTGGAACACCTGCAAGCATTCAAATCACGAGATTAAACAAGAACTATATCACTTATAATCTTAAAACCATCATTAAACCTTGAACTGACAGAAAGATAAAAGGGTTGAGCACATTACCTGTCAGAGCGAGAAAATGGTGAAATAAACCCTCGAGAAACTGTGAATGGGGCCACAACCCGAGGAGCTGATGTGAAATCTCAAACAAAATTTAGCACCATGAACCAAATGAAACCCATAATCACTAGTCTTGAATGACCAGAGACAGATACAAACTGCAGTGACATATGTGCAATACAACCTAGGAGAAAACCCTTGTTGTAGAGCTATCTGGAGCGGCGCAGAGAGGAAATGAGGAGGGAAGTGAGGGTTTTGGGTGGGGTAGTTACCCTAACCCTCGCTGGAAATAAGTTGACCATCCTATTTTCACCAAGGGCCCAGATCAAGTCGAATCGATCGAGGCGTAACCAGAGAGCCGAAAAATTGGAGGTAGTAACATCGAGAACCTTCTCCTCCTTGATCTTTGGGATGGTTTAATCCAACGGATGGGATCATACTTATAGGTTTACCATAGTATGGAAACCAGTGCTAAGGTGTTAATAAAATTAGCACCCAATACAAAAGGATTTAATTCAGATTCATTTTCAATTGGCATAAGGAGATGTGTTACTTATCACTTTATGAACTTGAGTACTATTATCATTGCCAACCTGTATTATATATGCATAATTTATTATATGATATATTAAAATATAATACGACCATGTAACAAGGATTGCACAATGATGTTGCAACATTAATGTATCATTGAAATGATATATATATATATATATATATATTGTTTATATTTCAATGTTAAACGTTGTGTGTGCATGTTATAAGTGGTATCAGAGCCACGTTCCAAATATGTGGCTATGTGGGAACTGAAAGTGAAATGGTGTGATGAACACAGTGAAAGAGTGAAAACAGAGCTAGAAGAAATATGCAGAGAGGGTCCAGATCATCAGGGAGACCAGAAGCATCATATGGAGGAAATAATCCATAAATGTGGGTACATATGGATGTGAACTGATAGTATCACATGAAAAGATTGATGGAAGACCAACAACAACAAACTAAATAACTAATGGAAATTGTGCAACAACTGCAGAATGAGATGGCACAAATTAGGAATGATAATGTAAGGTTGATTCAAGAACAGGAGAAAATCTTGAAAAGTCTCTCTGATAATAAATTAATAGTAGATCCTATCAGCCACACCCCGATCATGAGACCCATTATGAAAGGGAACAATAGCATACCGAAAATGATCAAGAGGAGATTCATACCCAGAGAATTCAGTGCCATGAGATACATATTATTGAGCATTAGGAAGAGTCTGATAATGTCCATGACCAAGGAATGAAAAAGAAACAGGGAGTGGAATTGCAAGGAGAATTCTGTAAAATCAAGCCACCAATCTATGATGGAGAGAAAGAAGAGGAAGTTGAATCCTGGATCAAGTGTATGATTATAACAACAATCTCTGGGCTAGATTGGTTATCTACCAGCTATGGGTAAAGGCCACTCTGTGGTGGGAGGATATTAAAATTGTGCATAAAATTGATGAACAAAAAGTACACTAGGAAAATTTCTAGAGACACTTCAAGAATAAATTCTTGACGAAGTGCTTCTATGATGAAAAATCCAGGGAATTCCATGATTTACATATGGGAGAGTTAACCATGGACGAGTTCATAACCAAGTTCACTATTTTTTTGAGGTATGTGCCATACTTACATGACGAGAAAACAAAGGTGCAACGATTTTTGAGTAGTCTACCCACTTTCATGAAGGAAAGAATTTAATTCGACAGTCCTAAAATGATGGATGAGGTGATCAAGAAATCATGAATTTTCTACCAACAAACCAAATAGAAGGACTCCAGCAAAGGCTGGAACCAAAAGAAAGCATTGAGGAGCTTCCAAAAAATTTGAAATTATAAGCTTGCACTGAAAAATGTGCAGATAAGTTCAAGGAAATGGATGATGGATAAATCATAGCTAAAATCAAATTGGAAATTAGGGGCTATAAAAACTGAGGTAGCCAACAAGCCAGAGCCTAGTTAAGTGAAAAAACCCACATTATAGTGTGAGGGTTGCGGTGAAGCCCATTACTATTGAAACTATCCACAACAACAAAGGACTGAACAAGAAACTAATGCAGAGGAAGCCTCGACTATGGGTGAGGTAGTAAGAATCATGCCTCGAATCAACGCAGCTTTGGAGGACCATTAGGCAGAGTACCAATCCTCAATGATAGAATGTGAAGTTAAGATTTCTAACCAGCCTGTCTCTATTTTAATTGACCCTGGTGCTAGCTTGACTTATATTAGCCCCAAAGTCATAGAATTATGCAAGTTACCAAGCCTTAAATTCCAAAAACCTTGGTTGGTAAAATTGGCTACTGGTGCCAAGCGGAGGGTAACTACTAAAATAGAAAATTGTCCTATTGAGATATCAAGACAATGTGTAATATTCCTAAATTAGCCTAAAACTAATGGGAATATTAAAATTTTGTTTTTTCACATCAATAGGTGAATAAGTGGGTGGGGAGACCCATAAGACTCTTTATTGTGAATAAAACCACTTCTCATGCGAAAGTGGATCATATTTTTAGGTGAATAAAGAACCCTAAGGTGTGAATAGGGGCTAAAACATGTTGACTGGGTCAACCTTGACCAAATCTACAACGCTTTCATGGAGGAGTGGTCATCAATGAGGCACAGTGCAGTTTTAGATGGAGATGCCTTGTGTGAAAGAAGTGATTTCATTGGAGGTGGTTTAGGGTTTACAAGCTCTTGTATTATAAAAGGAAGGGGATGGCAGCATTAGAACGTTGTTGATGATATTATATTTATAAATATATTTTCTTTTTAGACATATATCATTCTCTGGTTGTCTAGCTGAGATTGAATGTTGTTTAGCATTGGGTGTTCCTGGTCGGGAATCCCACCTCTTCCCATTGAGTAGCTCTTGGGAGATTTTGTATTGCATTGTCCACTATCTAGCTTAGGGCCAAGCTTCTTCTTTCAACTACAGTGCAAATCCTCTTGAGGGTTTGACTGTTTTTGCAAGCTACAGCAAGTGGAGATTAGATCTTTCAGATCTAGTCCATTTCAGTGCTTCTTTTCAGTGGAGGAGGGTTCTACTTCATTGGGAGGATAGTATTGAAGGAATTGAGCATAATTTTCATATCTTGGCATGTGTCCAACTGTATTTTGATCCCTACAGTGTAGTATAGATCCAGATCTATGTTATTCCTATAGGTGTATTTGCAGGGTGTTTCAGCAAATCATTTGGAGAGTGATTTTCTAGGTGTTGGGGATCTGCCCTTCACTTTGGAGATCTGTTGGAGGAGATCATTTTATTTTTTATATCAGATCAGATCCAATTTCCAGATCTGAATATTTCCATAGATCTGCAGTCTTAGATCTCAGGTCTACATCTTTTACTTGGTGTTTTGCTGAAAACCCCAAGGGGGTTCAATAAAGGAGCTTGTATAATGTATAGATCTGGTATAGATCTAGATTTTTGTCCACATACTTGCTTTATATCTGATGTGTAATCTATAGTGTTGCAGATCCAATAAAATAACGTTGTAAGGCATTTGCAGCCTTTATACATGGTTGCAACACTTCATTTTGAGGATTTTTTTCATTGGAGACTTGTATTTTCTTGTTATGTATCTTATGGGCCACTTTTTACATACATTTTGTTGTTGTAATAAAAAATGAAAAGTCTCCCTATTGGCATCCTGCTATTTCTAAGATGATTTGCATTATTTTCCTATCTTTCTGCATTTTATTGCTGCATTCCCCATTTGGGAATATTACAGTGGTATCGAAGCATCATCTTGGCATAGCTTGTGCATTCTAAAAGCACCGAGTTTTCTGGAGGAGAAGAGCCTCTCAGTGATAGAGAGAGGAGATATCAAGAAAGAAGACACAGAATATTTGATTACACTGATGAGAAAGAAGACAGGGGTAAAACCCCTTTATCTGGAGGAATGAAAGGGGAGGATATCTCAAGACTTCTTCTCCAAACTATGCATGAGCTTAAAAGAGAAATCAAGGGAATGAGGAGGGAAAGACATGAAGGTCCCTAAAGAATATTTTCATATGAAGAGAACCCCAGTTATTCATACTATGTGTGTAAGCACTCAGCCACACAATCAGATCCTCAACATTATAACATGCCCAGATTTACTGCAAGAGAGATGGAGAAAGAAGATGCACCAAAGGAGGAGACTTTGAGTGATTATCTTCAGGAGTATGAATCTCAATCTTGGAGATTCAAGCAGCACTTGAACTTCCAAGAGTTTTTCCAACTCAAGGAGGAAAGAAGATCCATAAATCACAATAGAAGCAGAAGAGGCAGATTCTTTCTGCCAAATTTTGATGGATCCTCCACATGCACAGCCAAGGATTGGATAGATCAGCTAGACTCATATTCGCATCTACATCAAGTTTCAGAAAAGGAAGCCCTTAGAGTAGCAGCGTTGCATCTTAAAGATAAAGCTTATGCTTGGTGGTTGTTTGAATCCTTTTCATTAAAGAATGCAAATATATCTAATTATGCAAGATTCACTAAGAGATTAATGAAGAGATTTGATGTAAAACAAACTGAAACATCTTTGATTGAGCTAGAAAAAGCATGAACATTCAAAACCCTTGCATGAGTTGGAAAGATATGTTATACCAACTCCACTTTAGATTTCTATTGAAGGAGATAAAAACTTGTGTGATACCTTGCCAAGGGCAAGATCCCCATTGCATGAAGAGATTTCTTCTCAAAGGGAAGACATGGAGATTCCTCTTTCAAGGGAAGGCCAATATCTAGGGTCTCTCATTGTTGATGAGGTATTCTCAAATATTGATGAGGAGAAAGAGCATGAAGGCAGTAAAAACGCTGTCACTTCAGAAGAAGGACCATCACCACATGGGGATGGGTATGAAGTTATTACTTCAAGAGGAGGAGATTTGGCATGTTTGCAAAAGGTTCCCAAGGAGCATCATGTGACAGTGGTCATGGGCAGTAACACCTTGATCCAAGGAGGAGGAGGAAGGGTGGATCAGCATCCAAGGATGACGAGCATGCACCCTTATTTATTTCAAGGGGTTTATATTCAGGATAATAAGACTGATTTATGCAGCAAAGGGAGGGACACATCAGCCCACTAATTTATACCGTCTACTTCAGATTTTGATGTCTCTTTGCATGGAGGCATTCCACCAGGGAAACCCCCTGATTGGAAGATGAATAAAGTGTTCTCTCAAATTAGTGCAGCATGGAAATATTCGGCTAAGGAAGGAGCCTTGGGAGAAGCTACTATAGTGCTGAAAGCCTTTTATGGGTTCCAAGAAGAGGTAAGCAATTTTCTGATATGGACATTGCCATCTCCCACTCAGCTATTTGCGTTGGAAAATGATTCATAAATCTATAATGACATGAGCATGGTTTCAAATGGCCACTCCATAGTTTTGGAGTAGCAAATGATACTTACGCACATGATAACTATTTCTGAATATGAAAAGAGGGTATTAACACTCTTGCATGCATGGGCCAAACTATGGAAGTTTTGGAGGAAAGAGACCTTTCAGGAGGAGGTTGACTTCCATGTACTCCAATCTTGTCTTGAGCAAGATCAGCAACAAGAGAGGCAGCAAAAGTGGAGTTACAACACTCCAACATATGAATTTGGCATTGAGCATGTCAAAGAGGAGAGCCATGATATGACAGGATCTTCATTTCAGATTTCTACATCGCTGTCATTATTGGGAAGCTTAGATCCATATTGGAAATCCCAGCTGTTGGTGGATTATTCAAAGAATCTTTTCACATGCATGATACTTGATGACCAGCTACAAGAACATGGCTATTTAGTCCAAGATGAAGTCATCTATCTTTATGGTAGGATATTCTTATCTAGAGATTCCAAGGTCAAGGAAAATTTGCTACAAAGAGCACATGAAGGATTCCTTTTTAGCCATACTTATTCTATGAAGGCTTTCAACACTATCATGGAGTGCTACACTTGGGAAGACTTTGAAGAGGAGTTATATCAGCAATTGAAAATATGCTTGGACCATGTGGAGATGGGAGATATACATAACTCTATGGAGGAGTTATCACAAACACCTCTTTCCTCTTTTGGAATGAGAGGGGATTTATCTATGGACCACTCCATTTGTATGAGCAGAGATTATGGTAAGGAACATGTTTATGTGCATGATATTTTACTTCATGATTATTTGCACTCCTTTACCATGTATATGCAGGCCATAGCTCCTAAGAGGATTATTATTCTATACAAACTTCATTTCCAAATTTGGGCCACAAACATTTCTAAACATGGCCACTCCCTTAGAGGACAAAGGGAGAAATTGTATCATTGTGGGTGCATTCCAAAAGCACCAAATATATGTCACACCTTTAGCCATGGTGAGATTACTTGGGAAGCAAACAAGTGGTGGGAGGAACACTTGTTATATCATATTCTATGGTAGTTAGGAGAAAAAATGTGCTGGTTGCACATGAGGGACCATTGTCCTTCTCCTTTATTACACATGGTAGCTAGCATGACTTTGATTGTGATTCCATATGATGATGATGTTCTTATCTTAGTTGGGAACATCATTGGTGGGAAGGCACATTGGTAGGATGTGTCCATTGGGAATGAAACTTCCCACATTTATTCATGCTTCAAGAGGAGGATGGGATATTATATGGCTACTACATTATATCACCTGTTTCCTTATGCAAGGGGCCATATGTTTGACTTATGTCTTTGGGAGAAGTCTCTCACATGGGAGGAGTTTTGGCAAGACATGTTTGGCTTGGATTACATTCAGCCAACACATATTATCCTCTACTATTTTCAAGCTTTTGAGAAGCTTATGGTAGCAAGAGGGTGGTTGGATGGCCACTCATTATATCATGTTTTGAGACATCAAGAAGAAGAACAATGCTGGTCTCACTTGAGGGACTATTTTCACCATCCAAGATGTCGTATGACACTTAGTCCTTATTTCTTTTGGAACCCATATGGTGATGGCACTCTATTCACTATATGCAGGGAGGATTGGGCAAGGAGGCTCTCTAGAACCAATGAGTGGAATCATGAGATTCCAAGTATCTTTTGGCTTCATGAGGACTATATTATTGCAACCCAAGATCAACAGCTTCAAATTTATCATAAATGGAGGGAGAGACAACATGAGTTGAACAATATTACCTCTCGTTTTCAACCATGCAGCCGTACATATTGCATAAGTAGGGGATTGATGACCTTTTCTATGAGCTACCAAGGATGAATCACTTTGTTTGGATGATAGCATGTAGATTGGAGTTTCTCATTAGGGATGAACCACCCCACATTTATCATCTCTCATGCCTTAAGGAGGATAATGGAAAGAATATAACTCTTTCCATATATCTCCCACTTCTTCATGATGAAATCTATTTGGTTTATTCACCAAAGGAAAATTTTTATTCTTGGGAGGAGACATATCCATTGGAGATTTTGCAATGTCCTTGTAGTTTCTTGATGACAAGCAACATTTTGGAGGGGAGGACTGTAATATTCCTAAATTAGCCTATAGCTAATGGGAATATTAAAATTTTGTTTTGTAACATTGATAGGTGAATAAGTGGGTGGGGAGACCCATAAGACTCGTTATTGTGAATAAAACCACTTCTTATGTGAAAGTGGATCATATTTTTAGTCGAATAAAGCACCCTTAGGTGTGAATAGGGGCTAAAACATGTTGAATGGTTCAAGCTTGTCCAAATCTACAACGTTGTCATGGAGGAGTGGCCATTAATGAGGCACAACGCAGTTTTAGATGGAGATGTCTTGCGTGAAAGAAGTGATTTCATTGGAGGTGGTTTAGGGTTTGAAAGCTCTTGTCTTATAAAAGGAAGGGGATGGCAGCATTAGAAGGTTGTTGATGATATTATGTTTCTGAATATATTTTCTATTTAGACATATATCATTCTCTGGTTGTTTAGCTGAGATTGAATGTTGTTTAGCATTGGGTGTTCCTGGACGGGAATCCCACCTCTTCCCATTGAGTAGCTCTTGGGAGAGTTTGTATTGCATTGTCCACTATCTGGATTAGGGCCAAGATTCTTCTTTCAACTACAGCACAAATCCTGTTGAGGGTTTTAATGTTTTTTCAAGCTGCAGCAAGTGGATATTAGATCTTTCAGATCTAGTCCATTTCAGTGCTTATTTTCAGTGGAGGAGGGTTCTACTTCATTGGGAGGACAATATTGAAGATATTGAGCATAATTTTCATATTTTGGCATGTGTCCAATTTTATTTTGATCCCTACAACTCAATATAGATCTATATCTGCGTTATTCCTATAGGTGTATTTGCAGGGTGTTTCAACAAATCATTTGGAGAGTGATTTTCTAGGTGTTGGGGATATGCCCTTCACTTTGGAGATTTGTTGAAGGAGACCATTTTATTGTTTATATCAGATCATATCCACTTTCCAGATCTGAATATTTCCATAGATCTGCAGTCTTATATCTCATGTCTACATCTTGTACTTGGTGTTTTGCTGAAAACCCCAAGGGGGTTCAATAAAGGAGCTTGTATAATGTATAGATCTCGTATAGATCTAGCTTTTTGTCCACATACTTGATCTAGATCTGATGTGTAATCTATAGTGTTGCAGATCCAATTAAATAATGCTGTAAGGCATTTTCAGTCTTTATACATGGTTGCAGCACTTCATTTTGAGGATTTCTTTCATTGGAGACTTGTATTTTCCTGTTATGCATCTTATGGGCCACTTTTTACATACATTTTGGTGTTGTAATAACAAATTAAAGGTCTCCATATTGGACTCCTACTATTTCTAAGATGATCTGCATTATTTTCCTATCTTTCTGCATTGTATCGCTGCATTCCCCATTTGGGAATATTACAGTGGTATCGGAGCATCATCTTGGCACAACCTGTGCATTCTAAAAAGAACCATGTTTTCTGGAGGAGAAGAGCCTCTCACTGATAGAGAAAGGAGATATCAAGAAAGAAGACACATAATATTTGATTACACTGATGAGAAAGAAGACAAGGGTAAAACCCCTTTATCTGGAGGAATGAAAGGGGAGGATATCTCAAGACTTCTTCTCCAAACTATGCATGAGCTTAAAATAGAAATCAAGGGAATGAGGAGGGAAAGACATGAAGATCCCTAAAGAATATTTTCATATGAAGAGAACTCAGTTCTTCATACTATGTGTGTAAGCACTCAGCCACATAATCAGATCCACAGTGTTATACCATGCCGATATTTACTTGAAGAGAGATGGAGAAAGAAGATGCACCAAAGGAGGAGAGTTTGAGTGATTATCTTCAAGAGTATGAATCTCAATCTTGGAGATTCAAGAAGCACATGAAATTCCAAGAGTTTTTCCAACTCAAGGAGGAAAGAAGATCCAGTAAGCACAATAGAAGCAAAAGAGGTAGATTATTTTTGCCAAATTTTGATGGATCCTCCACATGCACAACCAAGGATTGGATAGATCAGCTAGACTCATATTTTCATCTACATCAAGTTTAAGAAAAGGAAGCCCTTAGAGAAGCAGCGTTGCATCTTAAAGGTAAAGCTTATGCTTGGTGGTTGTTTGAATCCTTTTCATTAAAGAATGCAAATATATCTACTTATGCAAGATTCACTAAGAGATTAGTGAAGAGATTTGATGTAAAACAAACTGAAACATCTTTGATTGAGCTAGAAAAGCATGAACATTGAAAACCCTTGCATGAGTTGGAAAGATCTGTAAGACCAACTCCACTTCAGATTTCTATTGAAGGAGATAAAAACTTGTATGGTACCTTGCCAAGGGCAAGATATCCATTGCATGAAGAGATTTCTTCTCAAAGGGAAGACATGGAGATTCCTCTTTCAAGGGAAGACCAAGATCTAGGGTCGCATTGTTGATGAGGTGTTATCAAATATTGACATGGAGAAAGAGCATGAAGAAAGTAACAGAGATGTCACTTCAGAAGAAGGACCATCACCACATGGGGATGGGTATAAAGTTATTGCTTCAAGAGGAGGAGCTTTTGCATGTTTGCAAAAGGTTCCCAAGGAGCATCATGTGACAGTGGTCATGGGTAGTAACACCTTGATCCAAGGAGGAGGAGGAAGGGTGGATCAACATCCAAGGATGAGGAGCATGCACCCTTATTTATTTCAAGGGGTTTATATTCAGGAGAATAAGACTGATTTATGCAGCAAAGGGAGGGACACATCAGCCCACTCATTTATACTATCTACTTCAAATTTTGATGTCTCTTTGCATGGAGGCATTCCACCAGGGAGACCCCTTGATTGGAAGATGAATAAAGTGTTCTATAAACTTAGTGCAACATGGAAATATTTGGCTAAGGAAGGAGCCTTAGGAGAAGCTACTATAGCGCTGAGAGCCTTTTATGGGTTCCAAGAAGAGGTAAGCAATTTTCTGATATGGAAATTGCCATCTCCCACTAAGCTATTTGCGCTGGAAAATGATTCATAAATCTATAATGACATGAGCATGGTGTCAAATGGACACTCTATAGTTTTGGAGCAGAAAATGATACTTACAAACATGAGAAATATTTCTGAATATGACAAGAGGGTATTAACACTCTTGCATGCATGGGCCAAACTATGGAAGTTTTGGAGGAAAGAGACTTTCAGGAGGAGGTTGACTTCCATGTACTTCAATCTTGTCTTGAGCAAGATCAGCTGCAAGAGAGGCAAAAAAAGTGGAGTTACAACACTCCAACATATGAATTTGGCATTGAGCATGTCAAAGAGGAGAGCCATGATATTACAGGAGCTTCATTTCAGATTTCTACATTGCTGTCATTATTTGGAAGCTTAGATCCATATTGAAAATCCCAGTTTTTGGTGGATTATTCAAAGGAACCTTTCACATGCATGATACTTGATGACCAGCTACAAGAAGAGGGCTATTTAGTCCAAGATGAATTCATCTATCATCATGGTAGGATATTCTTATCTGGAGATTCCAAGCTCAAGGAAAAGTTGCTACAAAGAGCACACGAAGAATTCCTTTTCAGCCATACTTATTCTATGAAGGCTTTCAACACTATCATGGAATGCTACACTTGGGGCAGCTTTGAAGAGGACTTATATCAGCATTTGAAAAGATGCATGGACCATGTGGAGATGGGAGATATACATAACTCTATGGAAGAGTTATCACGACCACCTCTTTCCTCTTTTGGAATGAGAGGGGATTTATCTGTGGGCCACTCCATTTGTATGAGCAGAGATTATGGTAAGGAACATGTTTATGTGAATGATGTTTTACTTCATGATTATTTGCACTCCTTTACCATGTATATGCAGGCCATAGCTCCTAAGAGGATTATTATTCCATACAAACTTCATGGCCAACTTTGGGCCACAAAAAATTCTGAACATGGCCACTCCATTAGAGGACAAAGAAAGAAATTGTATCATTGTGGGTGCATTCCAAAAGCACCAAATATATATCACACCGTCATCCATGGTGAGATTACCTGCGAAGCAAACAAGTGGTGGGAGGAATACTTTTTATATCATATTCTATGGCAGTTAAGAGAAAAATTGTGTTGGTTGCACATGAGGGACCGTTGTCCTTCTCTTTTATTACACATGACAGCTAGCATGACTTTGATTGTGATTCCATATGATGCTGATGTTCTTATCTTAGTCGGGAACATCATTGGTGGGAAGGCACATTGGTAGGTTGTGTCCATTGTGAATGAAACTTCCCACATTTATTCATGCTTCAAGAGGAGGATGGGACATTATATGGCTACTACATTATGTCACTGGTTTCCTTATGCAAGGGGCCATATGTTTGAATTATGTCTTTGGGAGAAGCCTCTCACATGGGAGGATTTTTGGCAAGACATTTTTGGCTTGGATCACATTCAGCCAACACATATTATCCTCTTCTATTTTCAAGCTTTTGAGAATCTTATGGCAGCGAGAGGGTGGTTGGATGGCCACTCATTATATCATGTTTTGAGATAGCAAGAAGAAGAACAATGCTTGTCTCACTTGAGGGACTATTGTCACCATCCAAGATGTCATATGACACTTAGTCCTTATTTATTTTAGAGCCCATATGGTGTTGACACTCTATTCACCATATGTAGGGAGGATTGGGCAAGGAGGCTCTCTAGAACCAATGAGTGGAATCATGAGATTCCAAGTATATTTTGGCTTCATGAGGACTATATTATTGCAACCCAATATCAACAGCTCCAAATTTATCATAAATGGAGGGAGAGACAACATGAGTTGAACAATATTACCTCTCATTTTCAACCAGGCAGCCGCTACATATTGCATAAGCAGGGGATTGGTGACTTTTTCTATGAGCTACCAAGGATTACTCACTTTGTTTGGATGATAGCATGGAGATTGGAGTTTCTCATTTGGGATGAAGCACCCAAAATTTATCATCTCTCATGCCTTAAGGAGGCTAATGGACAGAATACAAATCTTTCCATATATCTCCCACTTCTTCATGATGAAATCTATTTGGTTTATTCACCAAAGGCAAATTTGTATTCTTGGGAGGAGACATATCCATTAGAGATTTTGCAATGTCCTTGTAGTTGCTTGAGGACAAGCAACTTTTTGGAGGGGAGAACTGTAATATTCCTAAATTAGCCTACAGCTAATGGGAATATTAAGAAAAAAATTGTCACATTGATAGGTGAATAAGTGGGTGGGGAGACCCATAAGACTCTTTATTATGAATAAAACCACTTCTCATGTGAAAGTGGATCATATTTTTAGCTGAATAAATCACCCCAGGTGTGAATAGGAGCTAAAACATTTTGAATGGTTCAAGCTTGACCAAATCTACAACATTGTCATGGAGGAGAGGCCATCAATAAGGCACAACGCAGTTTTAGATGGAGATGCCTTGTGTGAAAGAACTGATTTCATTGGAGGTGGTTTAGGGTTTGCAAGCTCTTGTCTTATAAAAGGAAGGGGATGGCAGCATTAGAAGGTTGTTGATGATATTATATTTCTGAATATATTGTCAGTTTAGACATATATCATTCTCTGGTTGTTTATCTAAGATTGAATGTTGTTTAACATTGGGTGTTCCTGGTCAGGAATCCCACCTCTTCCCATTGAGTAGCTCTTGGGAGAGTTTGTATTGCATTGTCCACTATCTGGATTAAGGCCAAGCTTCTTCTTTCAACTAAAATGTAGATCCTATTGAGGGTTTGACTATTTTTGCAAGCTGCAACAAGTGGAGATTAGATATTTCAGATCTAGTCCATTTCGGTGCTTCTTTTCAGTGGAGGAGGGTTCTACTGCATTGGGAGGACAGTATTGAAGACATTGAGCATCATTTTCATATCTTGGCATGTGACCAACCGTTTTTTGATCCCTACAACACAGTATAGATCCAAATCTTTGTTATTTTTGTAGGTGTATTTGCAGAGTGTTTCAACACATCATTTGGAGAGTGATTTTCTAGGTGTTGGGGATCTGCCCTTCACTTTGGAGATTTGTTGGAGGAGATTATTTTATTGTTTATATCAGATCATATCCACTTTTCAGATTTGAATATTTCCATAGATCTGCAGTCTTAGATCTCAGATCTACATCTTGTACTTGGTGTTTTACTAAAAACCCCAAGGGGGTTCAATAAAGGAGCTTGTATAGTGTATAGATCTGGTATAGATCTAGATTTTTGTCCACATACATGCTCTATATCTGATGTGTAATCTACAATTGTTGTAGAGTCAATAAAATAATGTTGTAAGGCATTTACAATCATTATACATGGTTGCAACACCTCATTTTGAGGATTTATTTCATTGGAGACTTGTATTTTCTTGTTATGCATCTTGTGGGCCACTTTTTACATACATTTTGCTGCTGTAATAAAAAATGAAAGGTCTCCATATTGGCCTCCTACTATTTCTAAGATGATCTGCGTTATTTTCCTATCTTTCTGCATTGTATTGCTGCATTCCCCATTTGGGAATATTACACAATGAATTCATGTGAATCTGAGCATGCTTCCCTTGGGTTCATATGATGTGTTGATTGGGATGGACTGGCTAGAAAGCCATTGGTATGTGGTGGACTATAAGGAGAAGAGTGTCATATTTCCTCACTTATGAGGGAGTAAGGAGGGAGTTTCAGGGTATTAAGAAAGGTATTAAACTACAACCCATTACTTCCAATCAACTATGAAAGTGCATCCAGAAGGGTTACCAAATTTATGTTGTTCAAGTCAAGTATACAAACTCAAAAGAAAAGATAACTACACTTGAAAATCTGCTAGTCATTCAAGATTTTTCTGATGTGTTTCCAGAGTCAATTCCTAGTTTACCATCCAAGTGGGATATTGACTTCACTATAGAGCTGGTTCCAGGAGAAAATCCTATATCAAGGTCTCCTTACCAAATGAGTGTGCTAGGATTCACTGAGCTCAAGATGCAGTTGCAAGAACTGCTTGGTAAAGGATGCATCCATCCCAGCGTGTCTCCTTGGGGGGCCTCAATGTCGTTTGTATGCAAGAAGGATGGGAACAGGCGCTTATGTATTGACTACATGCCGCTGAAAAAGCTAACTATCAAAAAAAAATATCCACTGCCACGAATCGATGACCTGTTTGATCAAGTCCTTGGAGCTAGTGTATTTTAAAAAAATCTCAAATCAGGATATCATCAAATAAGGATTAAAGAAGAATATATTTGTAAGACCACATTTCAAACTCGTTATGGTCACTACGAGTTCGTGGTGCTTCCCTTCAGCCTCATCAATGCTCCTGCCAATTTTATGAGCCTGATGAATGTCTTTTTTTAGCCATACTTAGACAAGTTTGTACTAATTTCATTGACGATATCCTAATTTTTTCTAAGAACCAAGAAGAGCATGATAAAGATCTCAAGATAGTGTTTCAAACCTTAAAGGAGAATCAACTGTATGGCGAGTACAATAAGTGTGATTTCTTCAAGGATCGAATTCAGTACTTGGGGCATGTGATATCAGCTAAAGGGATAAAGGTCAATCCTGAAAAGATCTGGAAAATTATGGAATGGGTTGTTCCTAAAAACATTGCAGATATACGATTTTTCATGGGTTTAGCAGGTCACCATTGTTGATTTATCAAGAAATTTTCCAAGATCGCTTACCCCATAGCTTCCATACAGAAAAAAGCGAGGACATTTAAGTGGACAAAATAATGCCAACAAGGATTTGAGCAGTTACAACAGCTACTAACCTCAACCCTAATATTGAAGGTGGAAGAGCCTGAAAAGGAGTTTGCGGTGTGTACTAACACAAGTCAAGAAGGTTTGGGAGGGTTTCTTATGCAAGAAGATAAGGTAGTGGCATATGAATCTCGTAAAATGAAGGAACATGAACAAAATTACTATGCTTACGAGTTGTAACACACAATAGTAGTTCATGCCTTAAAAATGTGGCGCAATTTCTTATTGGGGAAAAAATATTACTGCTAACATATCATAGTAGTTTGACTAGATTCTTTAACCAACCAACTCTGAATGCACGACAGGCCAGATGGACCGCCTTCTAGAGCGAGTTTGATTTTGATATAAGGCACATGAAGGGAAAATAAAATCGTGTATAGGATGCCTTAAGTAGGAAGGTACAATGTGTGTGTGAAATTCAATTCCACCAAGTCAAATTTGATGTGTTAGGGCCACTTGTTGAAGCTCCCCTTAAGGACCTTAAGTATAAGCACCTTTGGAAGTGCACCCAAGAATTGGATAAAATGGGTAAAAATACTGAGTATGGAATTAATAGATGGGACCAATTGACCTTCCATGGAATAATTTATGTCCCTAATCAAACATCCAACAAACAATTGCTACTTGATGAGAATCACCGTAGTCCATATGTGGCTCATCCAAGGTATCAAAAGTTGTTTTCTGCGCTAAATAAGGAATATTTATATCGAAGAATGTGAAAGGACATTACAGAATACCTGTCTAAATGTTTAGAATGTCAGCAGGTATAGGCTGAGCATCACCATCATATAGGTTTGTTGAACCCTCTTCCTATTCCAAAATGGAAATGGGAAATGATTACGCTGGATTTTATAATTGGACTAACTAAGACAAAAAAACAACATGAATCCATTATGGTGGTAGTGGATAAGTTAAGTAAAACTGCTCAGTTCATTCCGGTAAAGTCTACCTACAAAACGGTGGATATTGCAAATAGTTTTATAAGGGAAATATTCCAGTTGCACACAATACCCAAGGTAGTCATTTTTGACAAAGATGTGAAATTTACCTCTTCTTTTTAGAAAGACCTCTTTACTGGATTGGGTACTCAAATACATTTTAGCACTACCTATCACCCTCAGACGAATGGCCAAATAGAGTGGGTGAATAAGGTACTAGAGGACATGTTGCGAATGTATGTAATGAATCAACCAACTAAATGGGAGGACTATCTCCACCTGGTTGAGTTCACATATAAAAATAGTTACCATGAGTCGATGAAAATGAGTCCATATGAAGTGTTATATGATAGGAAATGAAGAACACCTGCCAATTGGAGTGGTCTAGAGGACAAGATGACATTGGGGCCAGAAATTCTTAAGGAGATGGAACAGGAAGTTAAAAAGATTCGCCAGAATCTACAAGCTACCCAAGACTGATAGAATACCTATGCAGATAGGAAAATGAATCATAAAGAGTTCCAAGTGGGAGATAATGTTTAGTTAAGAATTAATCCCAAAAAAAGTACCTTACAATGGGGTGGGTGTGTTAAGTTAGAAACTCTCTATTGCAAACCTTTCTAGATTTTAGAAAGGATAGGGTCAGTGACTTACCAGTTCGCCCTTCCTAGCTATGTAAAGGTCCATAATGTGTTTCACGTTTCTTTGTTAAAGAAATACGTGTACGATCCCCGACATATAATTAAGTGGTAAGATGTGCAGGTAGGTGATGTGATTGATTTATAAAAGGGTATGTTTATTTAAGTTTACAAAACATAAATTAATGAACATTGTAATGATTGGGAGGTCAAACCGGACAAAGAATTCAGGGTAGAACCCATGCGTATTCTCGATAGGAGAGAAGCCATGTTGTGAAGGTGAGTGGTCACCTAAGTTAAGGTGTAATGGATTTACTTTAGCCCTGAAGAGGCCACATGGGAAGATGAAGGGCTGATGAAGCAATTTTATCCAGATCTGTTCCATGGATTGGAATGAACACCCCAGATGGTGTTGCGCTGAGAGGGGGAATATGTAACCCTCATGATGTTTAAAATATTAATAGTTTTTTAAAATTACTGTGGTAACTATTTTATTCTTACAAAGTTAATTAAAGTACATATGAATACTTTATCTCATTTTAATTTAATATAATGATTATTTTACAATTAAAAAGAGTATTGGCTCGTAATGAATTTCAGCCCTGGACAGTTGGGACAGTTGCACATTTACAACCACCCTCCTATAGATTTATAGGAAATCTAAATAGAGGAAGAGGTTGGTTTTATTTTCCAAAGAATCTAGTCTTTGAAGAGACAAGAGGAAAGAAAAGAGATAGACATATGTCTTAGGCAGGACGCTGCCTGTGGGGACTCTCGAGTTGGATAGAGAGCTAGTGGAGTATCCTCAGCCTGATTCTAGAAGTTGGAATATGGTCCCATTGCCTAGGAGTGAATTTTTGTAGTAACTGTGAGAAATTTCCAGGAGCAGAAGCTCAGTGGGTAGAAGTGGACGTGATAGCCCTTATCGTGGTTGGGGGGACCAGCTAAGCTTGTGTAGTTTTTCCCAGTGGAAATCAGATAAGTATTTTATGAATTCAAGTTTTATGTGAGTATTAAATGTAGAATTTACTTAAAATACAATCTCTGTAATTTCATTATGATTGATGTCATATAGAGATACAATCATGAGTTGTATACTATAAAATGTTAAAGTATAGAAACATATAATGAAAGGAATAATATTCTTGTAACTTGGTTAATAGAACTGTAGATAAATGGTTGCATTTAAGTGTTGGGTTAAATTTAGAATTTTACAATTGGAAACTTAGTAAGTTTGGGTTTGTAGCTTGAGGGGTTTATCCGCACTCCGAATTGAATCATAGGCCGCGTTGTCCCCTTTAAGCCCTATAGTATTAAAATATTGGTTGTGCATGTAACCTGTAGGAAAAATTGTGTGTGCTTAGTCAACAATATTACAGGAAAAACAAAGAACTGTTGTATTTAAAAATTAACTAAAGAGGAACCTTTTATGCATCGAATACCTTCCATCATTATGTAAACATTAGCTAGTATGGGAAAATTAATTCACATAACATATACCCTCGGTGAGCAGTGGACTAATGTATACAAGCACATGAAGCTGAAGAACATAGTGAGAGCGTAACTGTTACCATAGAATAGAGACCCAATTGAGTCTCATTAAAACTAGGAGAAATCAAGAAAAAATGTATTTAAAATTCACAGAAGTATATAAACGAGAGAGAACGCCATATACCATTAAATCACATTGAATTAGAAACATAATCAAAAGAGTTTCTACGATATCATTTCCAAATTATTACAAAATTCAAACCCTTGTTGGGGATAATACCTCCAATCTCAGCGAAAGTCGAGGAGAGAAATACAACTTAGAACACAGTTGAACCATGAAAACGAGAACACAAGCCCAAAGTTGAATTAAAAACATATCATTTTGAGGATTGTACCCCTTTTCAAAATAATTCTTTGAATGTATACAATTTTTTCGTGAACATTAAAAAAATGAACAAAGGGAGAACTCAACCCTAAGACACAAAGTAATTTGAACCATGGTCTCGATGGAGCCACTCATTTAAAACGAACAAAATTTCATTAAATCGAAAGGAAACTGAACTAATTATAGACTGGCTAGTGGTTAGAGTCGTAACCGATTTGGTCAGAAATCGGTTAGAATCATACATAATCTAAACGCCATAAGAACCTACTATCGAACCAGAATATATTGGTTGTGGTAGAGGATTTGTTTAAGAAGAAACAATTTTTTTACTATATAACCCTACCTGGAAACCGTGCCGATAATTTAGTTCTTCAAGCAATGCTCCAGAAGGTCGACGAGACTATGAGAATGCTGAAACACCTGCAGGTATCCAAGTCACAGGACTAAACAAGAATTATAGTACTTATAATCTTAAAACCCTCATTAAACCTTGAATTGACAGAAAGCTAAGAGGGTCAAGCACATTACCTGTTAGAGCGAGAAAATGGTGAAATAAGCCCTTGAGAAACTGTGAATGGTGCCACAACCCGAGGCGCTGATGCGGAATATCAAATGACATTTAGCACCATGAACCAAATTAAACTGATAGTCATGAGTATTAAATGACCAGAGACAGATACAAACTGCAGTGACATCCGAGCAATAAAATATAGGAGAAAACCCCTATTGCAGAGCTAACCGGAGTGACCCAGAGTGGAAATGAGGAGGAATGTGAGGGTTTCAGGTGGGGTAGTTACCCTAACCCTCACTGGAAAGAATTTGACCATCCGATTTACACCAAGGGCCCAGATCAAGTCGAACCGATCGAGGCAGAACCAGAGAACCAACAATTGGAGGTAACAACATCGAGAACCTTCTCCTCAACAATGTAGATCTGTGGGATGGTTTAATCCAACAGATGAAATCATACTTACCGTTTTACCACTGTATAGAAACCAGTGCCAAGGGGTTAATCAAATTACCACCCAGTACAAAAAGATTTAATTCAGATGCATTGTCAATTGACATATGACGATGTGTTAATTATCACTTTATTAACTTGAGTACTATTATCATTTCCAATATGTATTATATATGCATCATTTCTTATATCATATATTAAAATCTAATATTACCATGTAACAAGGATTGCACAATGATGTTGCAACATTAATGTATCATTGAAATGAGAATTTTTTTTTTTTTTAATATTTATTGTTTATATGTCAATGTTAAAGGTTGTGTTCGCATGTTACGATAGAGGTCTTGAAATATGTAAATTTGTTTTCCAAAATAAAAAAAATTACAATACTTTGTTATTAGAATATTGTAAAACAAACCAAATAAATACCCAATCTGCAAAATTTAAAGAAATGTTTGTATAGGGAGAGATTTATTTCTTATAGATGGTCACATGCACATATACATTCTAAATCACTTTTTAAAAAATCAATTTTACCATGAATATAAATTACAACTTAAATGTATGTTGTCGTGCTTTATTTACTTGTTATTATTCTTGCCATAAGCAAATAATACAGCTTGAGTGGACCTAATGGTTAAGAACATGTGTTTCCTCCTAAAAAATCACACGTTCAAAACTAAAAAAAAATAGACTATAATTTAAACATAATTTAAACAGTAACATATAATTTAACCATATATATTAATGTCACATAACAACATTATAATTCTAAAACATTTAGCCTTATACTTCATGACACTCCGAATAGCTTTGCGAACAATCCCGTTACGTGAGGTTTGGAATGATAAACATATATGCATATATTAATTCGAGCACTTTGTTTAACTTTCAACCTCGCGAGAAACCTTTAATATAAAGCTCGAGACTATAATATATATTCTTAAGACTTATCTCAAAATAATCCCCTTAGCTAATATCAAGGAAGCACATTCCACGTCAATTTACATATAGTAATATTTCTTTGTGTGATGAAAGGGAAATGACCAATCAACTTTTTAAAACCAATGATGTATATTTTTATAACTCAGTGAGTGAATATTGATAGAAGCTTAACTAAAATCTTAAGATAAAAATTGCCTTATAACCCATAAATTTGGTATGGTTTATAACAATTAATTTGAGGTGTAAATGTTTTTTTTTCACTTATCAATGAATATTTTTTTTAATATATTCAGTTTTATATGTTTTCCCATATTTGAATTTCATCTTTTTTTTTTTATTAAAATAAATTTATGTTAATATGCATATAAATTTATACATTAATTATCTATAGTATATTTATATGAGATTTTTTAAAATATTTATAATTTAAAAGATTTGAATTTTTTAATTTTTAATAGATATTGGATTTAAATAAATTTATGTTTAATAAAACCTCAATTATCTTGTATTATCTATACTTCCATACTATGGTGTATTTCTTATCATGTTGTTCAATCTATAATTAAGTTACACGAATTGAGACTTATTTTTATATAGACTTATGACTTATAACTTTGTGCAAAACCACTTGTAAAGATAGATTAATATTTACTTGATTTTGGAGAGAAAACTTTTGATGGATTGAGAAATGCTCGTAGATTTTTATGCTCAAAATTTATTAAACAATTAAACAACAACAAATTCAACTGACCAATAAAAACATTTAACAAAAAAAACATCTAATAGCTTCAAGATGGTACACACCAAGAATACAAATTTATCTACATCTAGGGCATAGTCCACTGTATGACACATTCTTTGGCAAAATGGGTCAATTTCACACTACAATAATCAATCTACCTCATTCACTCATACTCAATAAATTCAATGGTACAATGGACTACATATACGTTTTCTCGTAGAATGTTCCAATTCTACACACAATAGTCAAGCGCTTTGTCCCATTATGTTGTTTTTTTCTTTGCTTTAATTATATTTAAACTAAGATAAGGAAGATAACAGATATTCATATAATTCATTTTATCATTGATGGGAGCACTTCTTACAACATATCATGACATCAAAATATTTTATTTAAACTAAGCTGCATGAAACGTTGGCTATGCGGCTTTGTTACTATATTGAAATTATTAACCGGATCTCTAAATTAATTATAATTTTTATACCTCCAACCACAAGGTGGAATTAAGTTGATTATAATAATTGGGTATTTTAACCAAAAGTTTCATACCTAACGTACCCTTTATAATTATTTTAAACCTTGGTATAAATCACACTTGTATTCATAAGTCCATTTACTTTGGAATTGACCCATCATCTCTAATTGGGTAACGTTGTAATGAACCAGGACTATATTGTAACCTCTTAGTCAAAGTATGGTTCTATGTTTAAATGGTACACGAATATATTATTTGGTTAGTGGAATAGGTCTCATAGTTATGACACGATTTATCTCGTTAATATTGTTGCAACAATTTATAAGTCCAAAGGTTTATATATATATCATGGCTTACCTCTCTAACTCTCTTGAAGCTCTACAACAAATTTCCACTTGGAAACAATAATAATGAAGGCTTAAATCAATGGCTCTCATCGACTAACATTTGATCGATAACCAATATCAAAGGAGGAGGTTAGAGGTAACTACCTCTCGCCCCATGCATTGCAACTGAGTCATCCATTTTCGTCACACTTGTGAAAGCCACTCTACACTTTTTTGGATTCCAACCCTTTGTTTGCAACCAAATTACTCTTGTTGCAATCTTTCATTTGCTCTAGTAAGGAAAGGGTTAGCTAACAGAAGTTTTATTTTTTTATTTTTATTTTCACTATTATTCTTTCATCTTGGTTTCCTGTTAACCCTAGCATAGCAAGCCAACCTATAACCCTTTTTTTATATTTGACAGAGTAAAGGTCAGATGGTGCCATTTTATCCAAGTTCGACTCTAGTACCCATGGTCAGTCTATGACTAGAAAGGAAACTTAGTTTTCATATTACAATATTTATTTCTCGTCTTCTCTTTTGTTTTTTGTCACAAGGTTTATTTCCAATCTCGAAGGATTCTTAAAATTTTAGGGGCTCAAAGACAGTCAACCAAGAATTCAAGTTCTCCAATAGGTTATAAGACTTGGATCATCTATATCTCTATTTTCTTTCCTTTTTACAAAGTATATACCCATGAGAACATAGCTAACTATATTTTTTGTAACTTAGAGGTTGGGTTTTGTACCTCTTCATTTTCAAGATTGTACTCGGTTGGAGGATTACGACTAGGTTCTAGTGTGGACTCACACCATTATTTTTTTTCTAGGTTCTACATATTCTCACCCTTTGTTGTGTGAAGGTTTTCCATGAGTTTTACTTTATTCTTTAGAACAAGGCTTTGAATGCTTATGCTTAAGAGGCATACGAAGGGTTTTTACGATAGCCCTTGAGGAAACCCTAGATGATCTTGTACATTTTAGGAAAATAATGAACCAGAATCAAAGTCGGTATAGGGACTCAGCGTCTACGAGGTGGAGTAATTATTCCTAACAGAAACTGATTATGAAGGCCTAGGAGTCTCCCGGATAAATGCCTTGGGGGCGCAATGATCGCAAGACACAAGTAACCCAATAATGAAGAGAGATAAAGAAAGGTGCCAGGGATAATTTTAAGGATGGAAAATTATCTTGAAGTTTAAAAATTTGGCGAATCTCACAAGTCCCTACTATGAAAACTATAATTGATGTATTTGTAAAATTATTCAAATTTATAATGATATTATATATATTTTCTATATAATGTTGGTGATTTTTAATGTAAAATAAATTTATATTGTAAAATTTGGGCGAATCATTTTTATAAAAAAATGGAAATTGGCGAATCTTTTTTTTTAGAAAAACCATGGAAAATTAACACACCTGTGAATATTAGCCCCTAAAATTTTCCATGAAAGGCGCAGAGGGGAAGATAAATTAATTACGATGTTTATGTCTTGGCTTGTCGGTGTAAACCAAGTGCTCTTCACTTTAGGTGTGCGTGTGAGCAATTTGTGTGTTAATTTTCATTAAGCCCATCCGGTTGCGTATAAAGAAAAAGAAAAATTGTTGTATAATTGTAAATGAAACTCAAACGAAAGTAAAATAAACAGCTAAAGATGCATAAATTCAACCCAAAAAGAAGGGCTCCCAAACAACTCTTCTAAGAGGCAGGATAAATTGACTCAAAACACATAAGGTGGCCAAAAGATCTAAGGTCTAAGGGACAACAACCCAATGACTCAGATCTACTGAAAAGAGGTGCAGAAAACAACAAGAAACCAGAGGGAAAACTGTTGCAAAGTGGGAGGTAACAAGTTAAAACCCTAAGGGAAACAAGAGGGACCCTCAGGGAGAGGTCAAACAAGACTCAAGAGGGATTTTTGAATGATATAATAACCAATCTGAATGGATATTAAAGAAAGAGGGATCAAACCCTAAACAATGGCTGAAAATGCTGCAAAATCTCAGACTACCTACTCAGCTAAACCCTTCCTAAAAAGGTGGAAGTGTATAGAAACCCTAAGCGACTTGTTTCCAATTCAAAGAGAAAAACTGAGCATATCTAGGCCTAAGATGGGCAAAGACAAAGGTCAGACAACCATGAATAGTGCTTGCAGAAAACCCTAAAAATTATTGAAAAAACCCCGCAAAAAGTTGCATCTCACAGGTATTGACTTGTAGGCTGCTGAAAGCCTAGTTTTTTACCCAATAGGTGCTATATGAGCCTGACCTTGCATGTTATGGGCAAAAAAGTGCGATCTGCACTTCCAGGAGTCTCAGGCAGTAGGTTGTGGAAAAAAATTCTGTCTGTGGCATGACTGATACCTGTTACTTATGAAAAACACCCAAAAATATGACGAAGTTAGATTTTTTACTATATTATGGAATAAAAGGTAAAAAAAAACATTAAGAGGCTAAAAATAGCTCTATAAAATCCCTAGGTACTGAAGCATATGGTCACGCATGAATCAGAATAAAACCCTATGGAGTCGGCAATTGTTAGAATGAATTCTTAACGTAAGGGTACGGAAAGAGATCAATTTAGCTGCACATGACAAACAACCCTAACAACAAATATGGTTATCTAAATTCTTGAGATCTGCAATAGATGGTAAAAAAAAATGCAAAACAAACCCAGATCTATGCAAATAAAGCATCTAAATAGTAAAATGAAATAAGATTTTCTCCAAATATCTAATGGATAAGACAAGATTTATAAATAATTTTTGTATTATATTAACACCTGCGAAGGGAAAAAAGAATGATGTTACCAGTCCCCCTCAATGGGATTTGTTCTTGGCTATCCTCAAATGCTTCAGCTTCAGAGTTTCTTTCTCAATGGTGTAGAAAACCCAAGATGTATAGAACTCAAAAGGAGCTCAATAAACAAAAAGAAAATAAAAGTAAATCAAAGTATGACAATGGTAAGAGGATCAAATTCTAACCATGATAAAAGGATCATAGGTAAGAAATGAATGGAAAACCCTCCTATTTATAAAAAATATTGATTTATCCTTGATAATGGAGCATAATAAAATATTATTAACCAAGATCTAGATCTAACTGCTTGGAATATTTTATTATATTTTGTTGGAGGGAAAAGTAATTTAAATTGATTAAATACCTTTATTTCGAAATAATAAATAAATACAAGATTTATTTATCATTTCAAGGATGGGATCAAGGAATAATTTAACAAATAATGATTTATTTTGTTATTCCTAAATGATTTAGTCGAATTTATGAAGGAAAATTAATTAAATAATGATTTAATTAATTATTCCTAGATAATAATAAGATAAATAATGATTTATCTAATTATTTCTCATAAATTGGGTTAAATATGACCAGGAATATTATTAAACAGAGGTTTAATTAATTATTCCTAGAGGAAAACCAAATAAATAAGGATTTATTTAATTATTCCTCATGGGGTTTTCTATTTGGACCATAAACAACTTAATAAAGTATAGTTTATTAAATTATTTCTTATAGTGAAAGCATTTTTACCATGTTAAAATTGGTCTTACGCGGTGTATTTTGATCCATCTAATTGTAAATGGTTAGATGACCAAAAATTGGTGTAACAAATTTCCCCCCAACGTTCGAGCATTAGGAGCTATTCGTATGACTGAAGTACGTTGTAAGAACACAATTACTAGACACCGAAGGGGAGTCATAGAGAGAGAGAGATACGTAGGCAAAGTGAAGTAAGAGAGGAGGATAACCCTGAGGGGGAGAGACCGAAAAATGTAAGTCTCCTTTAATGTTTGGGTACCTATTCTCAATGAAGCGGGGGAGGCATACCTATGCCTGCCAATATGACAAAGTACAAATAATAATTGTTCGACCAATAAAATGAGATTGAGCTATAAAGTACATGATATTTTGGCATAAACATGGGCCATAAAAAAATATAATGGATCCCACATACATACTGCGCCTGGGACGACAGCCAAGACTAAATACAATAGTATCTGAGTACATGAGATATGATTGTTGAGCCCCAAAGATGTCCTTCTTTTCCACCACATTTCACTTCATTTCCTTTGTCCCTCATCAATTACAGGCTTAAATGATCAATAGGATTGATTAGGATTACTTTAAGAATGTATATAATGACTAACTTGCTATGTTTTCATGATTTTGTTATTGTAGCAATTTTTGACTAGACTCGGCTACAGAACGCAATCATTCTGTAGCCAGTCACCTATTCCGCAACTATCTTCATGTTTACGCAGGTTCCATGTGTCACCTCAAGGAAAAACGCATATGGTCGTATTCCACATCACTCCCCCATCATTTCTTGCTCTCCATGAAGTCTGAGCTCGAGTGTACAGGTGGTTATGCACGTGGGAAACCAAAACTAGGAGATAGACTTCTAATAGGACAAGGACTGTACAGATGTCCTTAATCATAGTACGAGACCACCACCAGAGTTCTAGTTTGATTTTAGTTGGGAAATACATTTATTCTTGTTTTATCTCAAAGACAGTTATGTAATTTTGTTATAAGTATGGCTCGAGATACCGAGAAATAGCTAGCTAGATTTTGTTTTGTTGCTAGATCTCGGAAGACCGTAATACTCTGTTTTTCGAAGAATTTCTCCTTTAATGAAAGAAGCATCACTTTATTGCAAGAGCTGAGTCAATCTTGAGTATATTTTCATGCTAATCCAGTGGTAGAGGGCCCTTGCTACCTGAGAAGCTTTGTTCATATGGTTTAGATAAGTAACTTAGCCTTGTTTCATTCCTAGTTTAATCAATTTTCTGAACTTTGTGTTTTTATATTCATTTGCATTGGATGCTACAGACTAGTCTTGTTCTTACGAATTATTCCAAGATATCACTAATATCGAACGAGATATAACTGTAGTATTTAGGAGTTAGTTGCATTTCTCTGAACTTTATGATTTTGTGCTCAATAACATCAGTTGTTACAGCTAGTCGTGATCTTATGAACTCTTCCAAAATATCACTAACTCTGGATGAGACATAGCTGTGGTTTTTTAGAGCTTTGTTGTGTTTTTTTGAATTTTATACTTTCATGCTCATTTACATAACATGTTGCAGCTAGTCCTATTCTATAAATTATTCCAAAATACCACTAACTCCGAATGAGACAGAGCTGAAACATTTCAGTGATTAGGTGCATCTTTAGTCTAGTTGTAGTACTCCGGAGGTAGATGTCACTCTAGTTTAATTCTGTCACTATATTTCAAGTTTGATAATGGAACTCTAGTTCAACTCTGTTCACTGTATTTCAAGTTAGATTAGTGGCATTCTAGTTCAGTTTCAGTTCATTGCATTTCAAGTTAAGTTAATGGCATTCTAGTTTAGTTGTGGTCACTGTATTTCAAGTTTGATAAATTGCATTCTAGTTCAGTGTTATCCATTGTTCTTTAGGTTGTATTAATTGTCAAAATTAGACTTCACGGCCTTCATTATTTACAAACTACTCTTGTTCTGACTTTCTATTAATGCATCATCATATGGATAGGAATTAGTGATATCAGTTTCAAGGCCTTGATTGTTCTGCAATCTTTTGCAATTTCACAAATAAGCTTTTTCCCAAAACTATTCTAGAAAATCTCTAACTTTCAGATGAGGCTTAATAGTGACAAGTTAAGCTGCAAAATGGATTAATCTTAGCATTACAAGTTAATTCAGAGTATAAATCTTATTGTGCTACAAATAATCTTTTTCAATTGTGTTCCAATAAACTTCTAGCCATGGATGAGATTCTTTGTAATATTGTAAGATGATTGTTTACTTAGGAGAACCTCATTTGCACTAAACTTGTCCTTTTCTCAAGCTATTCCAAAATATTTCTAATGAATGAATTGGATGAGTTCATGTTATGAGTTATTGAGTTCATGTTGTGATTTATTTCCTTGCTATGAGTCATTATCAAACTTTTCATTTTCTGTTCTTTAGTGTCATACATAGTTTAGAATAGCTTTTTCTCTGTTTTAGTGTAACCATCCACTTCTCTTTACCAACACTTAGTTATTTTCCTTTTTAACATAAAACCATAAAACCAAAAATATCATAAAAACACTAAACACAACATAGTGAGGAACAAATACCTAGGCACATATAGTACACCTCACTTCAGTAGTTTACTAGCCCTGGTTGACAATTTATGACCTCAATTTAGGAACACTAAGTTGAGCACCACAATAATAACAACTAGAGGAACCCTGATAAACAGGAAAGGGCTCTGAAAATATGAATGGATCATCTATGTGATACATGCATTCTATAAGTGCTGCAAGCAGCTAGGGCCAAACCCATCAAATATGTTGAGCTGCATCTGAGGCTATAGAATAAATTGAGGTCATCCGAGCATGTGGGGGGCTACCTAAAGGGCCATCCCCTCACGAGGTTTGAAACATATCAAACACACTTGGGAATCATTGGATCAATTTGCTTGATCACCGAACTATCGAGTATATGAATCTCAATCATGCTGAAGTGGGGCGAATGAGAAGCAATCAAGTCAAAGGGCAATAAGGAGTCCCTTTTCCTGATCCAAGTCACTGAACAATAATGGTAGCTGGAACCAAGATACATCGCTCTCTACACATGTCTTCTAGAATGAATGTGTTGATGTCGACAGAAGGAGGTCCACCATAGGTGAGCCAATGAGGGTCCTCAGCTAAGGCATGAGATATCATAGTAGAGAGACTAATGGACTGACACTAGGGATTATGATGGAATGGGGGATATTGCGTAGAAAAGAGACGAGTTCCCTTGTTAGATCATAAAAAGCTTGGATGACCTAGCAACGACTAATTTGACTCCTAAGGGGATGGGGGACTGTGGGACTAGAAGCCAAAATGGGCTACGCGAGAGAGGGAAAAGGCATGAATGAATGGAATACTGCAGTAGGAGACAAAAGGAACTTGGGACAGACTCCATGAATGCGACAATGACTCAACTCGGATGCTCTGAACAAGGGTGACTCGATGATGCTGCCACACAGAATCGACACGGTGGGGACCATAAAAACATGAGAAAAAGATGGTTACTCATGAAGAAAATCGACACAAGTGTCGACAAGTATGAAGGCTAAGTGGTGCCCCAAGTGTATAAGTGGTGCAGGTGCAGAAATTCGATTTTGAGAGGCGGCGAAGTTACCCTTCTTGGAAAAAAGGCTTCCAGATAAAGTTTCAAATCACCAAAAACGAATGAATACCCATTTTAGAGATGAATGAGATCTTTCCAACGGTGCTGAGGGTTAATCAAACAGAGCTACAATTTGGTCGCAATTGGCGAAAGAAAAAATAGGGTTTCTCTTTTAATAGGGCGATTTCCCACCAATTTGATTCATTTTCAAATGTAGCTATTGTAAATGTGGAGAGGAGTAAAAGACACTAAATCTTGTGGCATTCATAACAGACAAACCAACTGTCAAAATCGATATCCGTCAGTTGTAGGTTAGTGGCCTAACGATACTCTTCAATTTCAGTGGTTTAGAATTTATGATTAGGTGCCAAGACCTAGGGAATAGCACTCTGCCCCTCCTCACGGCCGGCTCACACCTTCTGGGGCCTGTTTTACGACTTGGGTAGCAAGTTTTAGAGGAAAATTGCAACTTTGCAGGTATAGGGCTGAAAAAGGTGCGAGCTGCCAAAAGATGGGTATTGTCCTATTTTTTACTGGGAACTGGGTCTTGATGTTTTTAAAGCAGTTTTTCCTTTCTTTGACTGAGAAATTTCTAGTTTTATGTAGGTATGGAAGAGTTGAATATCGAATGGAGAGAGAGAGATCTTGAGGCACTTTGTTCTGAGATCCAGGGGAATCAGGTTGTTCGGGGCGCACTGGCAAGATATCGGGTGCTCAAGTTGGTTGAAACCCCTTGATGAAGGTAGGAGAGCCCTTGTTAGCTAGGATAGTCATCTATTGAGACCCGGACTAGGATGTATTTATAGTGTAGGGGCACCAGATCAAGCTGACTGTTCATGAAATTTATTTCCTGACCGATCTCCCACCATTGGGGATGGTGGGAAACATCCAGCCAGTATTACCGCGAGGGCGGAATATTTATGAGTTTATGGAACGCCACTATTGACAGGATGTTCATGTCAAGGGCACATCTATATCGATAAAAAATATAGAGGGACTACAGACTTAAGCTATCGTCGCAGCAGTGCTATGGATCTTGGGCAACCAGGCCTTCCGCCACATCACCGGAGGGCAGATGATGCTTGTTGAGAGTGTGTTGATCGGGACCATTGAAATGAAAACTACCACTATGCAAGAGACAAGTGAAGCATGAATTTTCTTTTCAGAAAGTGCATGCTCATTCTTCTTCGAGAAGATTCCCACACTTCGGCCGCATGTACAGATCCAGGATGGGGGGCCACAAGAGCCTAGGATGTACCGCTGGGGGCATCTAATAAGGAGAAGAGGAGGTGGGGGAGTCAGGCGGGTGTTCTGACCTGAGTTATTTGCACATTGGGACCGACTGAAGTTG